>WBNH01001498.1:0-140943 GCA_013401255.1 Urocolius indicus | reverse complement strand
CCTATGTGACCTGATCTTAGTTGACCTACTTCTGCAGGAGAGTTATACTAGATGATCTCTAAAGGTCCCTCCCTTCCAACTCTACCATTCTATGATTCTTTGATTCTATGATTTGTATGTTCCTGTCTTCCTCAGTGAGAGCTAAGTCTTCCTAGTTCCTCAAAACAGTTTTTTTGCTGCTATTACAAAGACAAGTGGTTTTTTAAATAAGATAAAATAAAATGAAATGAAAAGTTACTATTGCTACTTCCTGCAGCTTTCTCTCAGGCCAGAGAATTGGATTTGGTTAAAAATATTCCCTCTGTATGCTTGTAGGGGCAAAAAAACACCACAAAAACAGAGTCTCTCCAGTATTTTCAAGGCCAATTAATTTTTTAATTAACAGAAGTATACTTGAAAATATAACACATTCATTTGTGGGAATTGGTCTGCTTCCAGTCACTTCTGGATTAGTTTTTAAAGTAGAAAATGAAGTTCTCATGCAGAATGATAAATGGTTTCACTTCTGTGGAAGCCTTTAAACTCATTCTTTTAACTTGAGATTTTATTGTATGTTGTTGTGTTTAGACATGACCCATATCTGCTGTTTTGATTAAAAAAAAACAACAACTTATAATTTCCATCAATTTCTGAAGCGTTTTTCCTGAGTGGCCATTAGTTTGACTTCTGCAAAATAATGGGGCACCACATCAGTGGCAGGAAGGTGCAAGCGTGTGCTCTTTGTGTCGGGTTGCAATCATAATAGAAAGGTATTTAGTGATGTTTTAGTTCACATGTAAATGTGAAAGAATAATGAAAATGTTTTGCAGTTTGCAAATGTTCATGTATTTTTTTTTTTTAGTGTTTGCTTTATTTATATTGTCACCGGTGTAGGAAAAAAAAGAAAGGGTCTAACTTCTGCTACCAAAATTAATGTCAGAACTAATTGACCTTCATAGGCAGATAATTTTATGCTGCTTTGAATGTGGCCTGTAGGATCACCCCATGGATATTGCAGTCATTTCACTTTTCAGAAATTACTTTTTCTATAAAAACCTTTGCAGTGACTTCACAGAATAAAGGGCACAGTAATGGCAATCTTAACATTCCTGTTTTTGTTGTTGCAGAATAGTCATCAAGCTGCATGAAACAGGTCACGTTGTGAAGAAAAAACTGGGAAGCTTCCACTTGAAAGAACTTGTGCAACACAACGTGAAGTTGTGTTTAATAGGAAGAGGGTTTTAGTTCTTTTTTGAGGGATTTTGATATGTCCAATCTGATGTATTTTCCTCAGTTTGATTTCTTTTCTTTACATATTTCTGCAGCGGTAGAATGAAGAAAGGGGTTGTGTTTATGTTGATGAGGGGGGGAAAACCCAAATCAAAAAGACAAAAAAATAAACCCCTAAAATTTGGAAAGATGTCACATCCTATTAATAACCCTTTAATTTATAGATTCCTCTCAAAAGATCTTTGTGGCACTGTGCTGCTGCTGTAAATGTACATCACCAGAACCATATCAACTTGTTTTCAGCGTGATACCTCAATGGCACTGTGACAAGGCACAGAGAGGTTGGGACTTGTTTTGTCTGAGATCCAGCTGATGAAGAACTCTGAGTGATGTGCCCTCCTCTGATCGACCCAAGGATTTGTGCTGTACCCAAGGTAACAGTTTGAAAAACAAGTACAGTGATGATGCAACAGTAAAACCCACCAAAACAAAAAGAACCACCCACAACCCTCTTGCATTTCATGAAAGCTGCTTAAATGGAAGCAGTGGTTCCTTTATTGCATTTGCAATGTCACGTTCATCTCATCATGTTTATGGGTTTGTAATTAAGGATTCATGGCGGCTGCCACTGTACATCCAGTTATTCAGGAGTTCATAATTCAGCCCACTGCATTTCTCACATGCTGAAACTTGGCAAATAAATCATCTATCTGTATGCAAGTTGTCGTGGGTTTTTTAATGGCTTCAGTTGATTTAGCCTTTTCAAGTTATGGTGATGAAAAAGAACCCACAAAGGGCTAGATCTAAAATGTGTGTGGGTGACCAAAATCCCCAGCTCTGGCAAAAGTTTGTGAATGTTAAGCAGTGGAATTCAAAATCACAACCTGAGTCCCCAGCTGGCATCCTGCTCGTCTCCAGAATTGTCTCTTTTTTTTCCCTAATAGTTATCTTTGCCCCAGAAAGATACAGGACTGTGTGCCTTCATGCAGTGGCACCCTGGTCTCTGAAAGCTTGGATCTGAGAGCTCTGTAGAGTAGGATGTATCTGCATGAAGAGGCCTATGGAGGAAAACCTTGAGTTCTTTATTATTATAAAAAGATTCCCATTCCAATAGAGGGAAGATCAGGTTTGGATCTCCCTTTCCAGTGTGAGGGGTATGAACTTCTATCTTGCTCTTTTAGAAGATCATTTTGTTATTACACTATATACAATGATGGTACATGTCCCCTACCTGTCTGGTATTGAAACTGTGACCTGTGCATAGGAGTTGATTAAATCAGGAGGAGATGGGCAAGTGGAAAGAGCCCGGTTTGATAATCTAGTGGTTATGGACACAGCACACAGCTGAGTGAGAGAGTCAAGGGTTTCACAGTTGCCTGCAGTACACCATTGTATCTTTTTAAGGACATAACATGTATAGGTAATCTAGATTTACATTTTTATTGTGATTGCCAAACAGCTACCTGTGCAGCCAGGAGCCTTGAGAAACTTTCTTTAACCTCTTGTCATATAAAAAGTTCAGAGCACAAAGAAGAACATTGCACGTCTCTGCCTGCCAAATGGATCCTTGGCAAGCTATCCCTTCAACAATTGTGATTTGTTTATTTTAATTAATGAACACTTCCCTGCTTTGTGATTATTGTCCTTGCCTCAAGTTGCTCCTGTTATGGAGATGAATAAATAGTTCTCAATGTTAGTTTCTACCTGCTTTGTAATTTGTTACACCACCAAGGACCTGCAACTTGTCCTTGCTTTCAGTGCCTACTTATTCTACCTCATCTTGTTTCTTTTTGTCTTGTATATATTTTCTGTTTTGTCTTTTACAGCTAAAAAAAATAATACTCTTATCATGGGTGTTCTTTTATTGCTTTTACAGACATTCTTCATTGTCATGGAACACATTGCCTTGGTTGAAGTAGGAAGTCTCTTCTCTCCTCAGTCTAGTACCTTTTTCAGGAGGTGCTTGTGGCACAGAAACTTGTGAAGGAGAAGCATAAGTGATCATAGAATTTTTCTGAGTACAAGAAGAAAAATCTCCTACTCATTCTGCCATTTTTCTGTGAGTTTTTAATCTGTTTGCACCTCCATTACTTTCCTTTGAATGATTTCTGTGAAGTTAGATTGTAAGGCTTTGGGCATGTGGAGGTCTTGAGTATGGTGTGAGCAGGCTTCAAACACACCATGGGATTTACTTGACTCTGAAGCCTGAGGAATAAGAGAGCAGGGGGCTTCTGCATGGGATGAAATGCATTCCTGGGGATTGTTCAGTGAGCGGTTGCCAACAGCAAGCAGAACTGTAAATTATTTCCACTTGTAAATTATCAATACATGACTGCTACATTCAATAGACGAATTATTCACAAAGGAAGCAGCAGGTTCTAATCATCTCTAAATTAATGCTGTTCTGGCATTTGGTGTACTGGCTAACACACAATAATTGCTTTGGCATATGCCATACTGTCCTGTGATTTCACAAGTACAAGGCTACCCTGTAATAGCTGTTATCCACAAGATAATACAGATTAGCCACCTCTTTGGTAACTGGGGCTTTAAACAGTGTGTCACCACAACTTACTTGTGTGACAGATAGCACTCTGTCTGCATGTGGTGTTGTAAGGGGGATGCATCCTAGGTTTGTCTCTTCATTTGCACTAAGCAAATTGTCAGCATGGCATTCACAGCTGCACTCAGTGTGTTGCCCTAAATGATAGATGAGCACAACGTTCTCTGGTTTGGAGTGCAATGCAAGTTCAATACTTCTGGACTTGTTTATATGTCCCTTTGAAAGCTGTGGAGATGTTATTGAAGTGAGTGAATTGGTTCATACACCCCAAAGCCAACAAGTATTCCCAGCAGGAGCTTCTTTTAACACTTGATTTGAATGTTTGAATATGGATACATCGGTATGTTTGGGTTTGTTTATTCTGTGCACACATTATTCCTTCCTCTTTAGTCTGAATATATTATTTTACACTAGCAGGAAGAGCAAAAGTAAAACTTGTTTGAATGAGTATAGTTAGATTTCCATGGTAATATGATCAATTCAATAGCAAGGGGCTTCAGGGAGCAGACTGCTGGACATTTAAATCTTCAGTGAGAGCAGAAGAAGTGTGGGAAAATGAATGGGAAAGCATAGTTGTGAGTTATCTAACATTGGAAGAACTTTTGTCTGAACATCTCCAGATCTTCTTGCTGAGCTGAGATTTGATTTGAAATCTTCAGATGAGCTCTCTTCTTACAATGGAGTTTAAGCGCACACTGGCTCTGGAAAATTGGACACTGAGGTCTGAATTTTCCTTTTTCAGACAGTCTCCTTTTGGGAACAGGCTTGTTGGTCCTCACATATACTAACAGATTGCAGTGCCACAGTGACAGTTTGAAGTATCATGTATCTTTTTCCAGAAAAAACCTCTTTACGAGAGAGAGAGTAGCTGTTCCTCTCCCCTCGGGATACAGCAGTTTTGTTAGTGCAAACAATTTCTCTTCACTCAAATAGTACGGAAATAGTGATGAGACAAAGTAAAAATTCCTGTTTTGACACACACAACAATTTAATAGACTTTAAAAAACCCCTTGATCATAAGAGGGTAATAGAATAATATTCTTAATTTAGTAGTTTCTTTGAGGAAATGATTTTTGGGGGCCTTCATTAGAGATTGAACTAATCTCCGAGTTTTTTGTGTTTGAGTGCTTATCAGTGAGGGACCTGTGGGTGCAGCTGCAGGACAGTTCACCCTTCCATCATGAGAATGCTTTTGAAGGGACCGTGCCCATCATCCTTAGCCTGATGTAGTTAACAGAGGATATGAACTGCTATCAAGAATGAGACGTGACGATCTGATGATTGCTCTCATACTGTATTTCATCTGCAATTTTCCATTGCTTTAGGGAATCGATTTTGCCTTGAAATATGGAAAAAAAATAGTATTTCTGGTTCCCAGACAGAAGAATGCAATGTTCTTCTGAAGACTGAAATATAGTTAGGTCTTTTTTTAGGGTATATTTGGTACAGCTTCAGAATCTAAGGATAGTAGTTCTTAAAATCTTCCGAGTACTTGGACAAGATCCTGGGCCTCTTAACAAAGTCTGATGTACATGAAGAGTAAAGAATGGAAACTACACTGTTCCTAGTCTAATGCAGAGTCTGGTTTATGAGAAACGGTCATGTCTTAACTATGGAATTGCAAGGCATAAAATTAGTTCAGTGTGATTTTTGGAATGTATCTATAAAGTTGTGTAATGGATTTTGAGCACAGTGGTTTTAATAGAATTTATTGCTTTGACTTCATAATTCTTAGAGATGTCTTTTTTTTTTAGTTAACAATTCTAGTTAGTCAATGCTCCCTATGGTACTTATCTCTGTAGAATTTAAACCCATCTTCTGAAGTGTTTCCATGATCCTGTTGACAACATGTGGCACAAAAACATTTCCATAGCGATATCAGGTGATGTCATGAAATGTTGGGAATTGAAATGAAGCTCTGACATGAGAACAGAGACTTCAGTGAAACTGTTCTCTCACCTTGACATTATTCCTTAGCATTTTTGCTGCAGAGCCACAGTTAAAACTCCAAGCTTGTACATGCTTTGCTAGGAAAGTTCTTTATCTGAACTTGGTGATATCTTCTCACTCTGTGTTTCTAATAATTCTTTCCATGACATTTCAGTTTATTTCCTATGAACTACTGTATTATTTTATTTTCCTCTTTTGGAAGCCCAGAATATTCTTTTTGTTTGGGTCGTTTGTTTTTTTTTTTTTTTTGAAAAGAAAAGAAGAGAGAAGCACCAAACAGCTGTTTATGTGGAAACTATGCAAAGTGAACAGCAGAGAGCTGAATGCTCCATTGATCTCTGCTCGCCTTTTAAATGTATGACTTCTCCCCAAATCAGTATACTGAGCTCTTCTCTCTTTTACCCTGCATCAGGATCACGGCATAAATATAAGCATGATGACACCTTAAGCTTAGTTTCATGCTTCTGTTATAGCTGGAACTCAAGTCTGCTTTTCTTTTGAGATAAGGAGAAATGAGAAGACTGGATCGGTAGATCCGAAAAAAATGTGCTTTAGACAGATCTGCTGCTTTGATAATTCCTTGCACGCTTGCTGAAGCCCACCAAGCTTCACTGAGTGCTTCCTACATCAATTCTCTATCTCATAGATGAACTGGAACCTCAGAAAGATCTCTAATCATAGTTAAAAATTTCAAAATGGCATACTGTCTGCAGCAGCTTTCACTATTAGTTACTCTTACTATCAATAAATTGTACATTAACTCACATTTGTCTCGATCTGAGCTTTGGTGTGTGAGTTTTTCCATTACCTTTTCCATAAGCTTTAAGCGATCCACAGTCAGAAATCTTAACTTCCATGGAAGAGGAGTTTGTGTGGTTTGTTAGAAATGAAATACAATGCCAGTTGTTCCTCTTAGCAGCTTCTTTTTTTAATTGCAGTCAAATTTTTAAACCTCCAAAATAGACACTGCAGAGGAGAAATAGTAACTATTATCCTAATAGCATGTTTGGGGCTTGATGTGTATTGATTGCTTGTTGTATGAGGAAAATATTGTCATTGTCATCATCACAGATATTCAAATTTCAAAGCAAACAAAATGCTGATGGATAAAAACCAGCTGAATTTCAACAGAAGTCACCTGCAATGTGCTAGTGTATTCACAAACAAATTCTCAGGTCAGCCCTGGCTCAACTTAATCAGATGCTCAGAGTCCCGGTGACCCTGCAGGAAAGGAAAATGAGCTGAGGATTAGAAATCATGTGATGAACACACAGGAGAATTCATCAGCTGTTTATAACGTGATAGGAACTAAGTCAGTGGCTAATTATTGGTATTCAAAAAGAGAGGCAAGCTAGTGCTGGAGACATGTTGCTTTTCCTCTGAGATTTGGGTTTTTATGCATTGGGGGAAAAAAAATGACTGAAATCAGCAAGAATATTAATTAGCATTAGTTACAAAGAATTACAGTTCAAGTTGTGCCGTTGGTGTTTTAATCTTACTGTGCCATTGCATGAACTCAAACAGGCTGTTTCATCACATGGTGACTTTGAGCTACAATTCAGTAGGAGAAGTCAGCGGTATGTGACAGCTCACTTCTGCAATTTACTTCTGGAAACTGCCTCTTGATCAGAATTTACACTTAGAGAAAAGAAGTGATCTTAAGAGGCAGATGAAGAAGGGTCAATGGATAGGAGCCATCTCTGTTTATATAAGACGAAGGTGAAAAGAGTCTCTGTCCCTGGTGGAAGGTGTGAAGAGTGGTGGGAGCCAAACCATGGTTTGCTGTACCCAGTTCAGGAGATGCAATAAGGGTCAAAACAACCAAGGGACTTGTAAGGATTAAGCTGCTCAGTGTACTCATCCTTTTTAGTGACAGAGTTAGGCTGGTTTGGAGTATTTTATGTGACTGGCCAAGTAACACCACAGTCTCCTGAGGTCACCTATTGGTAATCAGCATCTCTTGCCTCAGTGGATGTTCTTTAAAAGCGATGTTGGAAATGACTGTTAAAAAGAAGCCAGTTAAAGTCTCTTCCATGACTGATTGATTTTACTGATGCCTAGAACCAACCAGAGCTTTATGGTCTCTTTTATCAGTGAATAATTCATGTCCTGTGAGTGAAAAACCCAACAAAACCAAATTGATACGTGCAGATGTCTGTTTTAAGACTTTAACAGCTCATCTTTTGGATAAGACTATTATAAAGTCATTTGAAGGAAGAAGCTCATACATAAAAATGAAAGTTGCCATGCAACAAGTACTAAAGAAAGACACAAGATTTAAGCCTTAATTAATTTTCCATAGCAGCTGGGAAAGTTCAGGAATAAGGAAATTCAGGAGCAACCATGTTAATTAAGCCTTATTTGCTAGAAATCTGTGGCTTGTAGTTGGTGACTTTGATGTCTGGAGTTGGGGGGGCGGGTGGTATAAAGTCCAACTGATACTTTTTCATGATTGTAACATGTAAGGGCAGAGTCTCCCATGAAGCTTGCTTAGTATCTGATAAAATGTCTACATAGGCTACAGCCTGAGTTGAACGTGTGCACCCTCTTTGTATAGGTGCTTATTTTCTCTAATGTTAGAGGAGCTTAGTCATCTCTGAAGTCTCCATCACCTCTCTTCGATTTGTGTCAACATGTTGTAATGAGACCCACAAAAGCAGATGACCTGAGGTCACGTGAAGCGTTTGGGCTCCATGTGGATGAAGCAAAGCAGCATAAGGGTTGCTGTTTTTGGAAGAAAGCTTAGCTGAATGGAGATCTGTAAATGCTGATATTACCAGCTAAAAATAATATCTGTGATGTTTGCTATTTAGGAGACAGAATGCTGTGCCTCTAATTTGTGTGAACTAATTTTCCAGGCTGTGGTGCAATAGACAGAGATGGGCATTGTAGAGAAATTGGAAGAGATTTTTAAAGACACAAATGAAACCTCTTACTTTATCTGGTTGTGACTGAGTTTGCTGTAGATGAAACTGGATGTATCCCTCGAGTGAAAGGAAAGCAAAACAGAGCCTGTTGGTGGAAGTCTCAGATACTACGGTGAGTTGATGACCATCAAAGCAGGTAAGTGTAAACATGAATACCTGTCTTTCAGCTATGCTTTCTTGGCTTCTACATTCAGAAGCTGAAGCATGTGTGACTGGCATGACCCTACTGTTTCCCCATGAAGTTGATTTAATGTGTGTAAACAGAGATTCTGGATATTGGTGGAAATACTATTACTTTCCTGTGGCACTTTGGTTTTCTCATTGAAGGAATTAATGAAGAATACAGATTATTAAAGAGAGCTGGGTTCTCTCTGAGCTGCTGAAATGATTGCTGCTTTTTGAGGGCTTTCCAAATGATCCGTGGAAAAGATGAACATAAAGGTTAGCAAGTCATGCTTCATGGCTGTGATGCAAAGGGCAGCTTTCTAGTCTAGCAAGTGCTGAAACAAGTAGAAACATTCCATCTCAGAAGCTGCCATGATTATGGATTAGGTAGGATAAGAGGACATGCAGTTCATTTCTCTATTTCTCCTGTCCCACCCCAGTTGCCTTTGCCAATTGTTACAAAAACGTACTGATTTCAAGTGACTGATGAAAGTACCTCTGCCTGAATTCACATGGCAGTGGGCAGAGGCTGAGTCACTATTGCTGTTGACCTTCACTATGACCTTAAGTCCTGGAAGTAGTCCATATCTTCCAAAGGTTTTGCTGTCACCAAACATGTTGCTTGCTTGCTGAAAAAGGATAGAAACTCTGCTTTCTTGTCTTACACAACAGGAAATAATATTAGCCCTGATAACCCACCCACTTACACGGCTATCTTTTTCTGTATCAAATTTTACCCATCATATTTACAGTAACAAAATATATGACATGCTGCTGTGCTGGCTGTGACTTTAGAGGAAGTCTGAACAGTAATCGCCAGGGGTACAATTCACTTGGATATGATTCAAAACATACAGTTGAGAGATTAATAGATAACATAAAAATACAGATCAATGTGGCAAAGGATCGTTCTAATGTGTTGGTAATCATTTTCTCATCCATTGGCTGTGCTATCTCCCTTATATATTGGCAGAGCTGCTTATCTAGAGGCACTGCGGCAACTTGGTGAACGTTTTATCACCTCCTTCAAAAGTGGAGTCAATTACAACTCTAGATTAAAATAGTGATGTACTTCAGGGAGTAAAAATGATATCCTGTTATGTGTTTTCTGAAATTGCTGGTAAGACCTCAGCCAATGAGTCATAACTCACAATTTAATGAAATTAACAGAGTGCCTTTGGAATTGATCTCATCCTGGGGTGGGGGAGGATGCAGCTTCCTCCTGTACTGAGCACCTGAGGTGGCAGAAATCAGTCGCTTCACCTGCAAGACCAGGAGGCACTGTGGTGTGTGTATGTGCACACCTGTGGGAGACAAAGGTACCTGTGTAACAACACAAAACACAAGAAATCACAATGATAGAGGGTCCTTTCATCTTTTTTTTTTCCCTCTGTAAAGACAGAAAAGACTGTGTGCACTTCTCCCAGTTTCAATTCATTCTTTTTTTTGCCTTCTTGCAAGTCCCTCTATCCTGCTTTGCTAGTTTAGCCGAAAACTAGTCTCATTGGGGTTGCATGCAAAGAGCCTTCAGGTCAGTATGAACACTGATGACACGGACAGGGCCTAAAATCAGGAACCATAAGAAGGACAAAGAGGAATACTGTGTTCAGTGTTAGGCCCCTCAGTGCAAGAAAGACTTTAAAGTGCTGGAGCATGTCCAGAGATGGGAAGCGAAGCTGGTGAGGAGTCTAGAGCACAAGTGTTAAGAGGAACAGCTGAGGAAGCTGGGGTTGTTCAGCCTGGAGAACAGGAGGCTCAGAGACCTTATCACTCTCTGCAACTGCCTGAAAGGAGGTTGTGGCCAAGTGGGAGTCAGTCTTTTCTTCCAGGTAGCAGAACAAGAAGAAATGGGCTCAAGTTGCACCAGGGGAGGTTTAGGTTGGAGGTTAGGAAGAAGATTTTCACTAAGAGAGCTGTTAGACACTGGCATGGGCTGCTCCGGAGGTGGTGGAGTCCTCATCCCTGGAGATATTTAAAAGCTGTGTAGCTGAAGTGCTGAGACACATGGTTTAGTGGTAGGCTTGGCTGTGTGAGATGAGGGGTAGCAGTCAATGATCTTGAAGGTCTTTTCCAACAGAAACAATTCTGTGATTCTGTGGTTGATCTGCTGAGCATCTCAGATGCCTGTACATGAAACAAAAATTAGAAGAACTGCACATCTTACTCTCCAAACACGATGTTTTATTGCATGTTGCACAAATACAATCACAAAAACAGGGAAAACATGTTAATGACCTTCAAGTATATAGAATGTTACAGAGAGGAGGGGAATCTTCTGTTTTCTCATTTCAAGGTAGACTGGACAAGAGGCACTTAACTGCTGTAGAAACTTTTTAGATGTTTTTCTAGTGGTCAAAGAATATCTCTCGAAGGGTAGTTTGCCTTGGGAATGTGCTGCTTTTGTTCCTTTTGTATTTGCTGTATGTCCTTTTGCATAGCATTCTGAATATATACTGAATAGTCATCCTAAGATATGGCTATTTCACACAAACCTCTGTCTATAAAGACAGTTGTGCTGAGATGTCTTTGTGTCCCAGTGCAAGCAGATTAAGAGGAGGATCCTTAACATCACATGATGTGTGAAAGGGAAGAAATCAGTGTTAGTCAGGACCTTTTTAAAATACAAGATTCTGACTGTTTTGCTTTAAAATTCAGGCTTCTCAATATTTACTGTAAAGTTTTTCATGGACTCTTATCCTCCTTTACCTACACAAGGGAGAAAGACACGTGTGACCATTTGGATATACCAAGGTTTCATTGTAGCAACTGAAGCTGCTGGGCATATCTTAACATGAAGATTAAAAGGTGTTTTTTTACAAAGGAGGTCAGAGGTGATAGAAGAGAAGACTGAACTGTAAATGCTATTGGCTAGGAAGGGGAGAGCAGTGTGGGATGAGATGGAAAAGCAAGGGATCAATACAAAATGCAGTTTCACAACCCCTAAAAATGAAACCTGAGGTTAGAGGTTGGGTGTGCAGTTTGCATTTGAAAGTCTGTTACAGTGACAAGACTTATATAAGATGACATATTCTAAGGATTTTCAATGAAGTGTGAGTTCATTTTTAGATCCTGCCAGATTATTCAGATTTCACTTAGGTCGACAGTCTCTGAACTAAGATTACCTTCATTTGATCTGTATGACTCAGAAAAAAGATTTATAACAATAGGATGCTAAATTTTGAGAGCCAAGCTAAATTCTGATGCAATTAGGTGGAGGAATACTGCCTGTAGACCCCAATCTGGAATAATGAGTGTGAAGCAGTTTTGCAGAGGCTGTGAGATTATACATTTAAGCAGTTAGCAGTGCATATTCTGTGTGACTGTCTTTAAAAAAGTAAGAGAGATATATATATCTAAGTGCAGGTATCTCAGTGCATATATCTAAATTGCATCAAAATGCAAAGTGAGAGAAAGAAAAAAAGGTGATTGGTAATGAATCTTCTTGGTAAACAGTGTGCCAACTACATCAGGAGAATATATCTATCTAGGGCTGTATGATTTCTTTAAACCTGAGTTAAATACCTAAGTTTTGTCCTGAATTGTCAATTTCTGACGTTTCTGTTTTCTTCTTCATGAGTTTATCAGGATAAAGTTTTGTAAAATAGAAACAGGAATTATTTGTTTTTCTTCCAGGATGGGATTAAGAACAGAATTAATCCTTCTGCTGATGGTAAAACTGAAATAAATCATCTAGTCATCATTTCGTTGGCAGTTCTATCAAAATTTGGTAGAGCACTGTTGTACCTTGCAACTGGGGAGAATATTTGGTATATATGTTTATTATTATTAACTATCAATCAGCTAAAGCCCCTGGAAAATCCACCTGAGGTGAGAATGTCCCAGTGAGATATAGAAGAGGCTCAGCAGAGCTTTGCCTGTGAGTGTGATGTCCAGCCAGCAGAAGGCTATTAGACTGCCAAACTTAGGGAAGAAGAGTAGCAAATCCAACTCCTGTGTTAACTTTGCTGCCTCTGTTCCTTCTGTTGATTCTTGGCAGCAGAGATGAGGAGCTGCCCAACTCAAACACAAAAGAAGGTGTGAAGATTGCAGCAGAACAAGGCATGAGATAGGAAACAAGAGCTGGATGAAAGGGCTGAAGAAGGAGACACAAGTAGGAACTGACTTGGGCAGGCAGGATATTGAGATAACAGGGAAGAGGAGAAAACAGTGGCTTAGCCAGTTTCAGATCCAAATTGTTTAATGTAAAAGGACAGAGATGTGCACATTTTGAGCTAATTCACTGCTGTGCAAAGTACTGGGTTAGTTGTGAAAGCAGTGAGCAATGTCTGTTTTGGGCAAAGTACACTGATGGAGTCTCTAAGTCCTCAAGCTGTTTCCTGTTTTTCAGACCTGGCAGTTTCTGCTGGCCTGAGCACTTGCCATTGTGTTTTATTGAACAGTATAGATATAAATTTAGTTTCATCTCTTTTTGTTGGGTGTTAAGTGACCCTGTTGTTTTGTTATTTTTTTTTCCCCTCCAGGAAACCATGCCGATCAATTTTTGGCATTTTGCTTTCATCAGTATTTCAGTGGAGCTTGAAAAACCACCAGGATCATATATGGTGCAGGGAAATGAGTTGGCAGATGCTCAAGGTAATTAGGCAGCAATGCAGAGACCAGTTTTTCCTCCTAAACTGTCGTCTGGTATGGATCTGAGAAGTTTTCCATTTGTCAAAGAACCTTTGGCAAACTAATGTTTTCTCAGCCAGCCACTGTCTCTTGCTCATGCCGTTGCAGGTGTAGGGAAGGTGATAAGATTAAATGGGCTACAGAGCTTTGGCTTCATTCTAGACTTGGTTTTGCTCCCACAGATTTCAGCAAGAGTTTTGCCATTGACGTGGGATGAAGACTGGACATTTTATTCCCAGTGGGCTCAGACATGGATCTTTTATTCCCAGTGGGTTCAGTAATCTATGCAGCTCAGCACATTAGGAACACTTGGGCTGGTCTTTATGGCTCATACTTTCTTCTAGGGAATAAAAGAATATGTGGAGATCTGAGGGTGTTCTGATTGATGTGTTGCGTGTGCAGGTCCTGTGACAGGAGCCATAGAGATGGCTCCAGACCTAACAAGGTTTCCCTTTTCTGAGGACAGCTGAGTAGAGCTGGGATGGCAGCTGGGCTGCCAGGCTCTTGAGCAAAGGTGTATATGCACATCTAGGGTATCCCTGGTACACAGCTGCTTTTTCCAGTTGTGCACTAGGAGCTGGAGTTGAATGTGTGTTTTGTCAATGAGATGCCTACATGGGCATTGTATGATGAATTAATTTGGGAAATTCCATGACCTGTGCTCCACTGAAGGCTTGTTGGTCACTGTTATTGCTTTTACCTTGTAGTCTGTGAATGGATGATACCTCTGAGAGTACAAATAAGAGAGAAATATGGGAGAATAACTCCAATGTACAAAATATTGCTACTTTTCCCCCAAAATAATTTAACTCATTCCATTTGGAGAGTCCTCGAATGGTGTCACAGAGAGTGCAAAGTCTATTCCACATAACCCAGCTGCAGCTCTTTTGTTTTCTGTTCCAGAAAATGAATGAACTATACCCATGAGTTTCACTTAACATTATCATCTCTTTCCTTCCTAAAAAGCTTTTGATAAGTATCTTAATACCAAACCACTGTGGAGTTAAGGGAGGTTTTTTAAACAATTTTTTTTTTTTTTAAACAGAAGCTTCTGTCCCAAAGGAAAGAATTTATAAAGCCTGATAATCTCAGTTTAGGATGGTGGTTAATTAATTTTTATTTCAGTTGCTCTGTTTCAGGGAATGTAAAGTGTTCTTCAGGAAGAACCAGAAAATAGAGGCATTGTGAATTCTGCTTAAAAAGGGAAAAAACCCAAAAGATGGAAACAAGGCTCATAGGAGAGCACTGCCTCCATTCAGAAGAAGTTGCTTTTAATGAAAACTATTCAGCTCGTTTGAGTGCTTTGCAAGACTACTGGACCTCATAGAGCAGGTTAGCACAGAGTCAGTGCACTGGGATACGAATTTGATCATTAGTGAATGTCATTTTCACTGCATTTACCTGAATCAAAGGAGCAGAAGGCAAAATCAAATTCGACCCCTCCCCCCAGTTCTTTACATCTAAATACTTAACCTGGCCCCAGATCATAATTCCTAAATAACAAGAAAATGCAGTAGTAAATATTTCCAAGTGACTGGTTGCTGTTGCAGTGGAAGGAATAGGAGAGAGGTTCAGTCTCTCCCTGGGTCAGCTCCAGTGTCTCAGAAGCAAATGGAAAGTGAAAGCCATAGAAAGAATGTGAAGAATGTGAGCAAACCAGAAGGCTTTCTGCCTTCTGAGTGCTCTGCTGTATGCAGAGGCTGGAAAGAGATGAATTTTTGTGCTGTCCCTTATTTTCTACTCAACTGTTTAGCCTTTCAGACCCATAATATGGATTGACTTTCAGGCAGGAGCAACACTGTGCAGGACTTAGCATTGCTTGCCATATGAGCACAGAGCAGGGACCATTCATCTCACTGAGGGGGAATTGAGTTTGTCCATATTCCTACAGCTTCATACATCAACAAGTGTCTTAGATTATAAACCTCAATGATGAGGATAAGAAGCAGATGCTCTTTTGCCAATGCCTCCTTTTAATCTTTTGGGAATACTGTTAAGTTTCGTACCTGTTGTGAAGATAATGAACTCTGTGTTGAACTCGTATCATCAGAATAGAAAATCCTTAGTTATAATTTGTTTTTAATCAATGGGAATGAGGCAACCCTTCCTTTCTGTGCTGCTATAAGGGCTGGTAACCTATGGAGAGTTCCTTGTCAGAGCAAACTGATGAAAAAGGCTGCATTAACCATTTAAGACATTTAAGACTTTTGGTGAAAGAATATAAATCCACTCATGAACACTAGCAAAATATCCCCAAATCAGAAAACTGTGTTTTTAAACATAACACAGATTGATAAAACTCTTCCTGGGGTTTGCATGTCAGAGGATATGAAACTAAAACACAGCGCTCAGAGGAAAGGTCTGACAACTGAGCAACAAAGTCAGAACAAAACTACCTGCAGAAGTAGGGGGTACTATGGTATTTTCTGGAAAGTCTAGCTAAATGCCTTACAGGGTAATGCACTTTAAATGTGCAGTTTTGTGGGGTAATGATTATTAAAACCTGAGTAGAAGCTGCTCTGAAAACTCTTTTTTCTCTTTTTCCATAGATTTAAACAGGACAAGGGATGGGGTAATGATGGACAGCTCTGGTCTTTGGAGTAGTCTAATATCCCCTTTTTAAGCCCTTCAGGGACACCAGGCAGGTTGGTCATTCTTACAGAGCCATGTCAACATTTTTTTTGTAGGGAAAACAGAGACACCTTCTGGGAACACCCTCCATGACCCTCTGATTCTTTTAAGCAGAGCTGTGAGTTTCTTTAACTAGTCCAAAGTATCTGACAGGAGGAAGACGAGCAGGAGTCAGGGAAGAAATCTGAAGCTTTCCTGCCCTCCTTGTGCAGGGCTACTCTGACCTTTTCTAGTATTCTTCGTTTCACTTCTGGCTCTTTCTGTTCTATTTTTTCTTCCTTATTACAGCTTCCTTTTCTGTGGAGAAGCTGTAGGCCACAATATGAAGTGATGAATACATTCAGAGTAGTTTATTTCACTGACTATGCTGGAATCTCCAAACGAGAGAGCTTGCACTTGAGGCATTAATGGCAGGAACTGGAGTGGTGTGAATAAGGATGAGGCAGGTTACCCAGACATGAGCTGAACTTTCCCAGAGAAAAGCCCAAATTAAGCTTTCAGTCCAAATCCCTTTGAGTCCTCTCCATGAGACGCCTTAGTCTCAGTGGGAAAGCTGTTTCAAATGGAATCCCTGGCAGCAGTGTGTGCTGTCAGTCTGTGTGCAGTGTTGGTATTGTGTAGAAGGGTTTGTACAAAAGGGCTGATAGAATGTTAGTGTGGGAATAACAAAAAATGTCATTAAGGACTGCAGTAAATGGCTTGTGAATTACAGCACAGCAAAAGTTGCATTTGGCAGAATTATGAGCTATGGATGAGCATATACAGGTGGGACCTAGCAATCCATCAGTAAGACATGTTTCCTAATCCCTGATGCCAGGAGGCCTGGCATTATGCAGCTAATAAAATGAGAGAGACAAGAGCATGTGAATGCATGCTTTGTAAGGGGAACTGGCACGTAGGCAATTAATGTCACTTGTGAATTATGGAGGGATGACAAACACCAGCACTATTGCAAAGGAGACCAGAGAGTTCATTATGGGCAAGTTAAAAAAAAACAACGTAGTCATAAAATCATAGAATGGCTTGGTTTGGAAGGCACTTTGAAGATCATCTCATTGCAACCCCCTGCCACGGGCAGTGACACCTTCCACTAGACCAGGTTGCTCCAAGTGCTATGCAGCCTGCCCTTGAACACTTCCAGGGATGAGGCAGCTGCAACCTTTCTGGGCACCCTGTGCCAAGACCTCACTAACCTTGGTTGCAGCTCTGTAGATCTTCTTAGCCAGTGGCCTCGGGCAATAAAATGAGCCAGGAATCGATTTCTTCACAAGCATTTAAATAGCAACTGTAGGGAATAAAACAGTATTTCAGTTTCCTGAATCAGTCAGGAACTTTGCTAAGCACAATTCCAAGGTCCAGATAAACCCAGCAAGTTTGAAAAACAGAATAAAAAACACCAAGAAATTTCAGATTAAGTGTATTAAGCTGTGCTGGAGCCCTTCCCTGTAGTACTGTTGATTTTGCAGTGTCAGGTGTGCTGCCATGTGTGTTAATCTTTTATCCTCAGGGAATTCTAATTCAGTGGTAACAATTTAAACAANTGAATCAGTCAGGAACTTTGCTAAGCACAATTCCAAGGTCCAGATAAACCCAGCAAGTTTGAAAAACAGAATAAAAAACACCAAGAAATTAAGCTGTGCTGGAGCCCTTCCCTGTAGTACTGTTGATTTTGCAGTGTCAGGTGTGCTGCCATGTGTGTTAATCTTTTATCCTCAGGGAATTCTAATTCAGTGGTAACAATTTAAACAAGGTGCAAAACCAAGTCAATCAACAGTCTTCTGTGTGCACAGTCCTGACTTTCAAAAATGTAAGTAAATCTATGGCATCTTTTTCTTTGTTAACACATAAGCATCTTCAGTTGGAATAGCTACTTTGTCTTGCCAGTTTACAGACTCAATAAATATGTTTAATGTGTATTTCAGAATGTGCAAAATGGGAGAAAACTTGCTATTAAACATGTTATTTTCTGAGCCAGGATACTCCAAGAACCTGCTGATGTTCATTGAGAACTTTCTGTCTGATATTCTGTTCCTGAAAGATCCTGTTTTTATAAAGATAGGTATCTTGGGGAAGGGAGAGACGATTTGTGTGTGTACTGAATCTCTCTGAACAGCAGTAAGGAAAGGCATTTTGAATAAGAATGGAAATAATGAAAGATAATCGTGGATAATACTTCAGTTATTTCTCTTATCTTGCCTTCTCCACTTCCATGATAAAAACTGTTTCCGAAAGAGGGGAATTTAACAGGTATTTCCCATGTGATTTGTTGATATGCACTGATCTGTCAAACCTGAATGACTGATGCCAGCCACTTCATTCTGATTCTTTTCCTCCATCAGCCATCTTAAAAAAGTCTTTCATGCAGCTGACAGGTTGGGGTTTTTCTTTTAATTTAGCAAAGGTTCAAGTTCTTTTGTTAAACATTTAAGTAGAAATTACAACAAATCAACCCCATCAGCTCCATCAATTCAGTTTCTTGAAAAGGAATGCTGAAACGACCTCAAAGTGTGGAGTTCTTCTTCCCAGACTTGTGGCAGATTTCATGTGCTCACTTTTCATCTTAATATGTGTAACATTCCAGAGTTTTCAAGCTGATGAGGTATTTCACATTTACCTTCAATGTGGGCTGATATTGTGTTAAAGGGATGTTAGTAATGTATTGTTAACAAGACAATGGTTAGAAATGTGTCTGGCATTTTCATTTGGAGAAAGATGTAGGAACATGTGACGTTCACGGGGAAGTCAGAAGCACTGAGATCTAAATGGAGTGATTGGTATCATATGTCTGTGAGGGCTTATGTGTGTTCCTTAGGAATTGTAGGGCAGCAGGGTGATTGTTGCTAAATTCTTATATAGCTGAAGCTTTGTCTAAAGAAAGGAAGTAGAAAAGATGAGGTTCTCTAAAATGAGAGGGAACACCTAAACTGAGGTTACACAATGAGCTTGACGCAACCTTTTCCCTATGTTATAGCCTTGGAGTGATTCCTTGTGTACATGGCTGTGACTGCACTGGAAAACAACTTGATGTTGGGGTGCTTATCCTTTAATAGTTTTACTTTTTAATGCTGATGTCAGTAGAGCCACAGCTGACTTTAGCTGACTTTTGGATGCTGGTGGTCTCCTCTCTCTTGTACATCCTGCCACCAGGACATAAGGTTGCCAAGATGAAACTCAGAGCAGCATTTGCAGCCAGTATGTTCCCATTCACTGACCTTAAAACAATTTAAAACAGCAGTTTCTGCCATTAGAGAATTTAGTGTGCTCTGTTCCTGGGGAGGAACATCACATCCATTCAACACAGCCCTGTAAAAACCAGTGCACAAATGCACTCATGGTAATGCAGAGAATTCTCCTGCATGTTATCCCTTTTCTTTTCTGCCACATAAATAAAGGGCAAGACTTAGATCCAACTGAACAATAATGAACAAGCTGAGCAACTGTCATTTTTATTTCACCTGGTTTCCCTGTAGAATTTCTAAGATGCAAAACAAACTAAAAGGCCACCATGTGAGAAGTATACAGAGTCTGAAGGCCACCTTTATGTATACCGCAGTTACTGAAGTCAAAATGCATCCTGATTCCATTCAATTACCTTCACTGTAATGCTATTTTTGAGCTGCCATCCATATGCATGGTGTGGTGCTCAGTGTGACCCCACAAAGGTCAACAGAGCTTCGGGAGTGGTGTGGTGAAAGGAGAATAATGTTCCTGTGTGGGAAGAAATGTTTCTTTTAAATTACTGTGGGGGGCTTCAGCCACTCTTCTTTTTCTATTTTTGCTGTTCCTGCTTTTCCCTCACCTGTGAGGAGTGCTGCTTTGTGGTGGTGGGATTAAAGAAGGTCAAAGCAGGAGAGTGGTGGGAAAGAAGGTGATGCGCGAGGTGATGCAGATGGTGGTTGTGATGATGTTGGCCTTCCTCATCTGCTGGTGTCCCTACAGCACGTTTTCCATGGTGGTGGCCACTAATAAAGACACTGTTATCGAGCCCTCTCTCGCATCCCTGCCCTCCTACTTCCCCAAGACTGCCATGGTTCACAATCCAATCAGCTACATCTTCATGAACTAAGAAGTGTGAGAGAAAGCCATTAACTAATGAAACTACAGCTTCTCTGGGGCTTCTGGAGAACATCTCGATGGCCTCATGGAAAGTGGAGCAAACTTCCCTGCTCTCTGGAAGCGCAGATGCAGGCTCACTCCAGGCATTGCTGGAAAAGCAGCAAGGTTTTGGGGAATAAAATGGAAAGGGAGACAGCAGCCTCTGAGCCTGAACAAGAGCTCATTTTCTGCTTCCGTGATTTTATGGGGTCATTTTAGATCACAAACTGCTCATTGAACACACAAAGCAAACAGAATGAAATGTTTATTGTCAACAAACCACCAGGGTCTGCAAAGAGCTGGGCTGGGAATTAATATGAATCTCACCCTAAACACAAGAGGGTGCGGAGCACCCACCCTGCCTCTGCCTTTCCTCCACAACTCCTGACCTGCCTTTCCCCTGCCCAGTTTTATAGCTGCTTGCTGAAGATGGTGTGCTGTGGTCACCATCCTGGGGGACAAGAAAAACTACTGTCTGCTCCTGGCCCTTGTGCAGACCTTCCAACAGAGGAGCTGAAACAACAGCTGCTTAGAGAATGAACGTTGGCTTTTCTTCTTTCTTCACTGTCTTCGTACAGGTTCCCTGCAAGGTCTCCCAGCACAGCACCTCCAGACACTGTTGTGGCCTGGCCCAGGGGCCAGATGCTGTCCTCACCCCAGCCTCAGCCTTCCCCTCCCTCTCTCCCTCAGCCCACTTTCCCACATACCAAACAGCTCATGTGCTCAGAGGAATTGGAACAGCTTGGTATCACCATTTTAACTTAATTAATTGGCCTTTGATTCTCCGAGAAGCATTAGATGGGCCCACTCTGATCTTCTCTGCTGTCTTTCGCTGGTCCTTGGTCAATTGCTCCTGTTAATTACAGCTGTTGTGTCCGTGCTTTATGCTATTAGGATGATTTATATTCACGCGAAACTTAAATGTGGAAAAGTACAAGCAGCTGAAAACCTGAAATCTCCAAGTGCTGTGTTCTGGCCTTCATAAGGTGAGTGAGCAGACAGAAAATGGGACCACTTGAAAGGCTCTCTGGCAATAGAAAGGAAAATTCTCCATGTTAAGTTAAAAAAAAAAAAAGTAAAGAGATGGTTGACAGTCTGCTCAGCATCTTGGTCTGACAGATCAACAGAAACCCCAGAAACTGAAGGAGATTTGATGTTGCAAACCAAAGCGACCGATCATTGCACAAGGCATGTGGTTTAAAATCACGAGCTAGAAACAGTTCCTAGATGGGGAAAGCAAAGCCCTAAACCTGAACCCTTTCTGTTTGCTACGTTAAACGACTCCCAAGTCCATGAACTATGTTTTTCACTCTCATTTCTCTCCGATTCTCCGTGCCTTCCATTTTAATTTCAGCAGAAAATGTTCCTATAAACAGAAAGATTTTTAAGGTCAAAGACATGAAGATAAGGAAGAAATCAGAATGTGGTTTTATTTAGTGCACCAGTGAAACTCCCAGCTTCCAGCGCTTTCCTACGCTCTGCTG
The DNA here is from genome assembly GCA_013401255.1 of Urocolius indicus. Lineage (NCBI taxonomy): Eukaryota > Metazoa > Chordata > Aves > Coliiformes > Coliidae > Urocolius > Urocolius indicus. The sequence goes on along the minus strand of WBNH01001498.1, from coordinate 119,290 downwards.
TTTAAATCCTCTGTCATGGGAGCCGGGCCGGAACCTTCGTCCCGAGGCAGGAACCAGCCGGGACGTGTTCAGCACTGGACCCCGCGGCCCCGTGAGAAGTGGCGGCTGTGAGCTGTGCAGCCCCGGGGGCTGGGCTGGGGCTGAGGGGCGATGCGGAGGCTCCTTCCCTCCGTGGTACATTCCCCGTCTCCTCGTCGTTCCTCCTGCCCCTTTCCCCTCGCAGCCGCCTCTCCTCTGGGCGGCCCTTCCGTTCCCTTCAGCCCGCGGGCAGCACCTGGCCAGGCTGCCTGTGCCCTTGCTGACGGGGTCTGGAGCCCCAGGAGCAGCTCTTGCAGTCAAAGCACCTTTGGTCTATAGCCTGGGAGGCTGTACTCTGGGACACTTGGGGCTGTCGGCATTTGCTGAATCTGGTGTTAACCCGCTCAAGTTCTGTTGTGCTTGCTGAGGAGCGTTCCAGCTTTTCTCAGCCCTTGCAAAAGTTACAGAAGTAGAGTGAGCTCTTTAGATGTGAGCGTAAAATCAGGGAGCTGGGCTTTGAGAGGATGTGAGGAGCTTTGTGCTCTAACCACCTGCTCAGAGCGCGGCCAGCTCTGAGTTCACGTAAGGTTGGTCAGGGCTTTGGTTGGCCCTCGAGAGCCTCTGAGGACACAGGCTGCGCACTCTCTTTGGGCCCCTGTTCCAGTGTTTGACTGTCCTCAAGCCAAAGGCTTTTTTTCCTTATGTCAAATCAGAACCCTCTGTTTCAGTTTATCCCAATACTCTCATTCTCCTGCCATACACCTTGGTAAACATAGCCTGTCTCTGTCTGCTGAGTAACCTTCTCACAGGTATTGGAAGGCTGCTGTCAGGTCCCCACTAAGCCTCAACTTCTCCAGATTAAACAAGTGCATTTACCTCAATTTCCTCCCTATGAGTTTGTGTGCCACTGCTGGGTTCACTTGTTCATAGACATTGCTGTTGTACCAGGGACCCAAAACTGGGTTTGGTATGGCAGATGTGGTGGTCTTGAAGTGCTGAGGAAAGGGTGACAGCTCCTTCTTTTGATCTGACTCTGCTTCTGTTGATACAGCCCAGGCAGCTGTTAGTTGTTATTACTGCCAGGTGTCTGCTGGCTCCCTTTTTTAACCCCTAGGACTTGCTGGTGCTTTGAGTGAGGCACAGCTCTGTTGAATTCTGGAGTTTCTTGTTGGCACATTCTTCTGACTGGCAGAGAGATGCCCCTGAGCATTAGCATCAGGGGGATGATTCCCTTCACTCCCTTCACTCCCTTCAGTTTTATTCACAAGCTTAAGATGAATTGTACCCATTCCCTCTTATAGGTCACTGATAAAGATAATCAACAGGACAATGAATGGTTTTGACTGGCTTTGACCATTTTACATGGGCTACAACAGGTTTTCTGGCCTTCTTTGACCTTCTTTCCCACCACCCATCTTCAGACTGTCTTCTACCCAGGGCACCTGAGAATGATCCCTCACAACATGAGAACTTTCAGAGTGTGACATCATTAGTAAAATAAAAGAGACTAGTTACCCTGATTTCTATTGCTTTGGCTATGCACTAGAGAGAAAAACCTGAGGGAGATAAATCCCTACAAAATAATTACCAATTAAAGATGGCAAGTTTTATCCTTGAGAGTAGGAGGTGTTAATGAGACACAGATGTGATTTCGTTCCTCTCTACCAATGAAAGGTTCATCTCAGCAGAGGAGGCTCAAATGGTAAGATTTAAACCATCTGCCTTGGAAGCCAGGACTCGCCACTCTCACTTCTAGGATGGAAGCACCTAACAGATTTTACCCAGTTTTCAGTAAACCCAGAGAGGATACAGAGCTGGACTTTGCAGCTCACGCTTATCTCAGTAACAAATAAATGATAAATCAAATCCTTGAGTATTTGCTGCAGTGCAAAGAGACAAGGGGAAGAGAAAACAAAGCTAGTTGTGTGGGTTGTTATCAAAACAGTCTCTTCTCCAGTGTTCCTACAAGTGATATTAATTAGAGCCCATACCATGTTCTTGAACTCTGTCAGGTTGTTGATAACTGCTAAGGAGATTCCTTTCCAAGTGACTACAAGCAAGCTCCTTCTTCAATACAGCCCAGGGCAATTCCTCCCTTCATCCACAGCAATTACAGCTTTTGGATATGAAACCATCTGATTGAGGTTATGCTGGGCTCCTATTTTAAGTGAGATTCAAAACTAGAGAAATGACACTATGTGTAACGTAACAGTCTTGATTTTACGTCTTTTGCTTTCTCTTTTCTTTGGATCCAGCTTCCTTGAATTGTGAGAGCTCTGCAGTTGTGTCTGTGTGACTGAGGTAATGGAGAAAGGGGTGTTCAAAGGGTGATCTGTAGCCTCTTGACAGCCATCTCACAACAAGAATTGGTTTTGTTGTGCTGCAAACTAGTGACCTCTGCATGTGCCTCAGTGGTGTGCTCAGTCTGTTGTTATTTTTCTACTCTACCAAAGAACTGAGGAAGTATTTGAGCTTATTTATTTATCTTTAAAGTAGTTCCAACATCTTCCTCTGAGATGTACTCACATAAAGGCACCTGATGAGCCTGATGCAGGCTGCCACGCAGGGTGCTCTGGCTGAAGTGGGAAATCTGTAAAGAGAAGTGCTGCAATTGGTGGTGCCCTCTGAAACTTAACAGCATTTCTGCCTCTGCTTTGTTTCTCCCTGCAAGCAGGGGAAACCATAACATTCGTTTGAGGAACCTCTTCAAAAGCATGTTTATGCTGGAAAAGCTTGCTGGTCCCTCAGTAACCTCCTCCTACTCAGCCTTTGAGCCAGTCCTTGTTATTCTACATTTTCTCACATTAAACTACTTGCTGGAGGTGGGAGACTACAACTGGCAGGCATTTCCCTGCCCTTGTCTATTTACATGCTACTTTCAGTTTGCTGGAACTCATACTGGGCTATATGTCCCAGATTTGGACCAGAGTTCAGTAGCTTAGTGCCTACTGAGACATGTTGAATTTGTATCTGCACCAAAAGCTATTGAATAGACCTTGTGGCTGAGGCTGCTCAGATTCTTAATAACAATGAGCTATGTATAACACATTGTGTTTTAAAAAAAATGACCACTATGTGCACAGCATTGGGCTAAAATGTGTGCTCAAATACTAAAAAGGATTTTGAAATCCATATATTGTCTCCTAAGTACATGACCCAATTTCCCCTGTGTGCTGGGCCTGGTCTGTGTGTCTGAGTTGGACTTTCATTTAAACTAAAAATAACAGTCGGTCATTAATAATTTAAAATGATTTTATTTTGAAATATGAAGAAGAAGGAAAAAATAAATCTTTATTTTTCATTTCTATGCCACCATCCACCAGAATTAAGTGTATGAAAATTTACCTAATAAGAAAGAATAGGCATCCACATGAAAAGTAAAGTATTTTTACCTGTTTTCAGGTTGCAGTAAAATGTCCTGCTCTTAGCTGAGGTGTTAGAGGTCACTTGCTTAGCTCAGAAAAGGACAGTATCTAATTAAATTTGTCACTTGGTGTGCTGTAATTTTCACTTTGTGCCATGGAGGAGCCAAGGAGCAGGACATAATGTTGTAGACTTGGTCACCCCTTGGGTTTAACTGAACAGCTCTAACTGGAGAGAGGAAGGATGTTTGTGGGTGGTATGTGCTGGATATGTCTACAGAAGTTACATGATAGTCAGATCATTTAGAAAAAAAAAGGTGTTTCTGAAATAGTGGCTTTTGGTAAATCATGAAAAATAGCCCAGTATTGTAACCAATGTGATGTCACTGATTCTTTACCTTCAAGGACTTTGATATAAGAATAGATCAAAAATAAAGGCAGAATGAAAGGGAGCACATAGATACTGGGAGCGCAGGAAGTCCATCTTTACATCATCTACCTTAGGGCTTTACTTCAGCTGAGTTTTTCTCTCTGGGATTTCCCCTGTCGAACTGAGGTGTCTGCAGAAGCAGGACACATGCCTAGAACTGGCTGTTTTTCAGAATAACCTTTTCAAAATCCTAGCTGCTCCCCACCCTTTGTTAGGAGACTAGTAGGTGAGTTAAGTTAGGCACCTGAAGTTACATTGAGTGGGTTTGCTGTAAACTATAACCATACAAGTCTACCAAGAGGAATGAGATATCCTTGAGGATGCCATGTGCCTAGAAGGCTAACAAGCTGTAAAATGGGCCATATTCAAAGCTTCCCTTCTGGATGCACGTGAAAGATCAGGCAGCTGTAGTGAGACAGACAGCTTCGGGGACCTTGGTGCCTGTCTGTTGTATTCAATGGCAGAATCATGGGCTCTGCCTAAATTTTGTGTTCCTCTTTTAACATGTGGAATTCAGAATGTTGGTTTCTGTTACAGTTTTGATTTAATTCTTTTTACTTCAAAGGTGTTAGTAAAGACAGTAGTATTTTGGAGGAAAATGAAGGCTTTAGTATCAGTTTACAGAGTTATTTGGGATGACAAGTAGCATGTGAAAAAGTTGTGTAGTTGGGGTTTTTTTTTCCCTTTTGTCACCCACTAGCAGTGCAGAGAGATATTAGAATTACACTCAGATTCACAACAGGTGAAATGAAATACCATGAAAGCTGAAAACATGATCAACAGAGAACTAGATTAGTAAAATACCCTGGAAATCTGTCAGAGACAAACCTTTCCCTCCTAGTGATGTTGAGCAAATGGAGGTCATGGTTTCAGCTACTGTTTTGTAAAGCACTGATGTGGTGAAGTTGGGTTGCTTTTTGAGAAGAAAAGAAGTGACTATTCCACTCCAGTCATAAGAAACACCAGATATATGTAAGATATGATATCTTGTCATGCAGAATAACATGGTTTTGAAAAGTGTAACGCTAGTGTAGATGTACAGAGAGGAGAGAAAACATCCTGTGGGTGCCATAAACTCAAAAATACAGTCTATCTGATAAGCTGCAGTGATTTTGCTGTTTGTTTTTATTAAATATCCCTTATTAGGTTCTTCATGCTTCAGAGATATCTAAAGCACAACACATTTGTACTTCGAGTCTTCTAATTGACTCTGATATTTTTTTCTTTTCCTCAAGAAGTCTTCATTAAAGGGAAATGATTTTGCAGTCGATACCTTATGATTTGTTATAATGCAAATAACATTTAGCACAGCTTGTAGACTGTCTGAAGAATTCCCACAAGCTTCCTAGCAAATGTCATCTTACTCCTGAATTGAGTGAAGCACTGCCTTCCTTTTGCTTCCCTGCAATTTGTCATGCTTCATACTTGGCTAAATCTGCCAATTTTCATTGTCCTCACTGACAACAGCTGTCAGCGTGCCATTTATGGCTTCAAAACTCTTGGTGGCAGCATCCTCTAAGTTACAGGATTGAAGTGCAACCCGAGCAACTTAGAGATTTAGATCTGTGCGACTTCTTGCTATATCATGCTCACAAATAGCACCACAGAATCCCTTAATTGCCCTGGAAAGGAAGAACACAGCTGGATGTAACAAAATGGCCAACAGGTCTAATAAAGCCATCATTATCTCCTACACTGCTTTGAAGAACTCGAGTGGATAGTGACAGAATTAAAATCATTTGGAGAAGGGTACATGTAATGAATCTGATCACTATGAAAAGACAGGGTGCAGGCCAGCTAAATAATGCTCTATTTTTGTGAGCTCCAGAGCTGAGTAGATGCTTTTCTTTGTACATTCCCATTTGTTGCAAACTCGTAACTGCTTTTGAATCTTCCCAAGCCTAAGAGCTGGGTAGCTACAAGATACAAATTGTAGAGAATTCCCACTTTTGAGAACAGAGTTGGGAATAATTTTTAATCTACCATGGGAGAAGATCCATTCTTTTATAGCTAATGTGTCAGTTGGGGAGGTTATTTTGCAGCTGCCTTATTGCCTTTTTTACTTTGAAGGAAAATAGGGAATTCCTTCTGAATCACCACCTCTCCACTGAGTTTACATCTTTCATAGATACAGATATATCACCATCTATCCAGACCCTTGTAAAGAGCATGGTAAGTTAATACCATCCTCCTGATCTTTTGTTACTTGGGAAAACTCAAGGGAGGGTTTTGATTTCTCCAAACTATCTCATTCAAAATTTTATCTTGAAGTAATTCAAAAGGTTGATGTTTCTGGTCCTTCATTGTATCTGACACAAAAATCTTTGACTTAGGAGACAGTTCCAGTTTGAGTCATGTATCAAATAATTGTTATTTATTGGTTTTATTGCCATTTGATGGCATCTTATGAATGTGATAGTTTTCAGTTAAGTGAAAGGGATGACTTCAGAAGACACTGAAAAGCTATTTTTGCATATTTCAGAAGTAAAACACTTATAAATGTTACGAGATTTAATACTCCAAGTTAGAAAACACAGGCCCATGAAATCTATTGGAGTACAATGTAAAAAAAATGACACTGAAGATCAATTTCAAACATCCTCTAATATTGGAAATAGTTTAAAAAGAGCTGCTGTATTTCCCTGCCTCAACTTGAATATTCAGCTTCAAGGAGAGTGACATATTGGTTCGAGTACTGCATTAGATATTTGAGATGATTTTAGCTCATGCAGAAAACCCAGCAGAGTCTGTGAACTCCTCTACCTGACAGCTGTTACGAAGCTGGTGAGGGTTCAGTGACAATATAAAATGTTTGCTGCCAATACTTCTATTTGTACAGGGTGCTTTTGGTCTTCTATGCTAAGAAAAATGTGTCTAGCTCTTGGTAGCTCTGTACCAGAACCATTAACAGCCTGTGATCTTTTTTTAACCTACCTTTCCCTGGGTGTCTTTAAGGAAGAGGAAGGAAAGGAGGGGGATGTGTCTTACCACGGATTACTGAATTTACAGCCCTGAACATTCTGGTCTTCCATAGTTGGTAGTGATTACTCACTAAATGCTTCATGCAGAAGCTTTTTATTGTGTCTGATCATTATGATGTCACTGTGCTCTAAGCTTGTATTTATTTTGTAGAAAAAAAACAAAGTGAGGTGACTATAGTCTGAAGCAGTAAGCCACCCATCAGTTAGGCTGGGTGTCTGGAGACAGCAGCCCTGGAGCTATCAGCTTAGCCTGATAGTGAGTTTGCTGCAGGGTAGTGTTTTAGCAGCACTTTTCCTGGATGAAGAGTTTATAATGCTGTTGGGCTCAAGTTGCTTTGGGCTGCTAGTACAATTCCACCCTTAGGCAATCTAGTTTGTTTTTCAACTTTCTTCTCTACTGAAAGGTATTTAGAGGACTATCTCTCTACCAGTGTGACTGTGGAGGGCGGAACAGTCACCAGAGGTGGTCAGGTGTGGTGTGAGGAGTCTGTGGCTCCTGGGAGTGCTTGTCTGAGCAAACAGTGTTGGGTTGTATTAATTGAGTATGATTTTGCAGCGAGCAGGGAAGGTAATTGCTCAGAAAGGTTGGTACAGAAGGTTCCATAATAGACTGCCTGTAACTTTTCAAAGCTGTCAGCGTGGAAGTTTTTCTACTCATTTTGGCTCTGTTGTTATCGAATATTTGACAGTGGGTCTTTGATTAGGTCTTAGCAACAGAATGAATCTGCAATAACTGTCTCTCTACTAGTATTTTTTGGACCACTTTGTGGCTGTGAACACCCAGGAGCACTCCTTTACCTGTCCATGTAGACATGGCTGTATTCCAGCCACTGCCACCTGAGTTAACTTTCCACTGATTAACTAGATTTAGCTTTGCTCAAAAAGTTTTGTAAGAGCTGCTGCCTGGTTCTTACTTACTTCACTTTCAGGCAGGTTTCAAAACCTGTTACAAGTACTTGAGACAGCAAATTCAGCAGTGCTCAGGGGCTTCCATCCAAGCTGCAATCTGTGTGTTGTAGTAGCTGTATCCTAAAGTGCTGGTGATCAGAGATGTACATCTGGTAGTAACCTGAGTTCTGTTATGACTGGTGTTTAAATAAAGAGCAGAACCACACCATCACAGGCAGTGATCTTTTTTTCCTAGTTCACCAATGCAGCCACATACCTGATATGCTTTATCTGAAAGCAGTGTCTGTTATCTGCAGATGGTGTGGTTTTCTCTCACCCTAGAAAGATATTGTTAGTTCGTGCTACAGCAGCTTGCACTTTTGCTTTTTAGATTTCCAGCTTTTCAGCCAAAAAAGAGGATTAGCATACATAATGTAGTGGATTTCATGAAGGCCAAACACTAATTTACCCAAAGTCACAATATATCTTATATAGCCTTCTCACTACTGTTAAAAGGAGAGGTAACACCCGCCTCGTCTCAGGGAGTGAGAACCTTCACCTTAGGACCTGTCCCAGGATACAGCAGCCTCTGTATTTATCTCTTCTTTCATGTGCATTTATGAAGGAGCTTTGCACAGATGGGTAAGAGTTTTTATCCACATTTCTTGGTGGTTTAGTGTAGTTACCACGGGGGGAGTAATTATTTCTATCAGTGAGATTGTGACAGCCACCACACATTATGGAAATTTTCTTTGTTGAAACATTAACATTTTTTTCCCTTTTGTTTGAGTCTCACAGCAATGCAAAGAATAGTTTAGAAATATAATTGCCATCTCTAGAAGAGATACAACCAGACTGGGTATGAAGCTGAATCACATTCGAGTGCTGGGAATAGAGCCACCTATAAATGAAAATGAGCAGAAAGAAAATCATAGCTTGAGAAGTGTCATTTGTCAAGAAAGGGGAATCTGTGCTGTACCACCAACAACCAGCCACCCAGGAGAAAAGTCATTTTGACAGTGATGGCTTGTAGCCTGCCAGTGTTGGGAAACTCACGAGGTAGCTCTTTAACAACAATTACTTCATTATCAAGCATATGGTGTGTATTTCTGCTGCATAGCTGTGTTTGTCTACACCTTTTGCCTTGCATGAGATTGGGTTAACCACTTGTACTGAGTGCTAGCACAGGTAAACTCTCAGTTAAGACCTTGAATAATCAGGATAAATAACCTTTCTTAAACTCAAGGGTTTGACATGTGAAACATCTGTGCTTTGCTGCCAAACAATAAACCTGGCAGCTTGTGAGGAATTGCAGATGAGCTATTGATACAGTTATCACGTTCTCAAGAAAGTATCTGCAAAAGTTCAAGCTACTTTATTTAACGAAGGCATTAATTCACAACAAATCTGTTAATGCCTTATCCTCAACATTATGTTCACTGAATCACAGTTATGTAAGTTACACTTTCAGATGTTTTATGTATTTTCCTTTTTTGGCTTTCACAGAATCACAGAACCTCAAGGGCTGGGAGGGACCTGGAAAGATCATCCAGTGCAACCCCCCTGCCAGAGCAGGACCAACTGCTTGCTGAAGGTATTCATAACTTTTTGTATTTGTATGTCTGTTAATAATAGACTGTTCAATTTTGGGGGTAGTTTAACCTCAGAAATGTCTTGTGAGACATCCTAATTAGAGTTTGACTGGGTTGAGACACATACAAAGTTTGAATCTTGTTCTTCATGTATGCTTTATAAACCTAAAACTTGTATTAACTAACCCTCACCGACTCAACAATTCCTGTCAGCATCTCTTTCTCACCTCTGCATTGTGATGAAATCTAAAAGTTATATGAGCTTTTTCGAAGTATGAAAAATATGTAAACATGCTGCAATATGAGGTGGAAAAATGTGTGTGTTGATATTCCAATATTGCTGTAGTACAAACATGTAAGTCCAAACCCACCTGGAACAGGTGGAGATCATCTTAACTGCAACTGGGAGCCTCACGTTTAAAAACAAAGCACACTTTAGATTGGAAAAGAGAAGTGTAACCTTCTGATATTTGAGACTGGGGTAATTATCTTTCATTAGTATTTAATTGTAGGGCATCAGCATAGAGGTACTACCTAGAACTAATTACAGGTTTAAAACAGAGGTGATTTGTTGGATGCTTTTAGATCTGCAAATTCACAATAATTGGCTTATCTATGAAAATGTGCATTTGCCTGTGGAGTAGAATAGAACTGCAGTGTTTCCTTCTTCATTTTAGCAAGTACTGGTTTGAACAGTATTTAAACATTGTTAGATGTTTCCCTGAAAAAACTTGAGTTGATTGTCAAATCCTTAACGGGGAAAAAGCTACACTGAAAGGCTGGCCTCTGTATTTATGTCCATGCAAAGAGTAACAAGAAGGTTTTCAAATCAATAAATTCTCTACTGATTTGAATCATCCTGTAATCATTTAAAGCCGCGAGGTACAGGTGGTGAGGAGCACTTTTACTGTGTTTGTACCACTACTCTCTTTAAGAACCCTCTAGTGCCAAGATAGAAGGAGTGGATTTTTTTCCTCCCAGACACAGAATAGATGTTTCAACCCTGATAACTGATGGAGGGCTTCATAGAAAAGGACAGTTGATGTGGTACTGTCCCATGCTGATGCCAGCCGCTGCTATTTCTGCTGATAGTGGTTCATCCTCACTGTTTATGTGATTGCTATAGGGACATTGTATCTGTCAGCAGGAAGAGTGAGCAAATTTATTGTGAGAAGTAGGGAGATGATCTTGTAGAAGCTCATAGACTTGTGGATCATGCTGTGGGAGTTTGGGGCCATTGGGAAGATGTGGTATTGCAGGCTTAGAGCATACATATTGTGTATGATAATCATACGTGTTATAAACCCTGAAGCAAGACCAGAGATGAGATCAAGTGCTTTATTTTATGATACCTAAATGATGACAATAGTGGGGATATTGCAGTGTAAATGATGTTAATTTGCAGCTTTCTTACATTGATAACAGACAAAAAAAAGAGAAGGGGAAAGAAACAATTACTCCTAAGAACTAAGTTTTCTCATATTTAATTGTGATCACGTGACAAAGGGAAATTATTTTAGGCAGAGATAAAGTAGTGGAGAATGTGTTCAAACACGGTAACAGTGCTTTCACTACTGGCACTTTTTAGTTTCAGACACTCATTACAGGCCACTAAACTGGGAGCACAGGGAAATTTAAGCAGAAAAGAATGCCAAGTCAATAACAGGTAGTGCTTCTTGTTAAAACTGTTTAATGCAAAACCCTCTGTTACAGAGTATATCATGGGCAGAACTGGGTGAGTGTTCTGCATCATGCAGTTTGTATTTTAAGCAGCTAGCAGAACTACTATGTTACTATTCAGGATGTAGAAAACTACCACTGTGCAAAAGTGGAAAATACCTGCTATTGTGCTGATGGAGCTGTCAGGGGACTCATGCTGGAAGAAATAGCTATGAGCTTGGTTTGGCTGAAATCAGGGAAGTTATGCTGACACAAGCTGGAGAAAAACAGTTGGGAATTCAGTCTTAGAAATTTCATAGAAAACCTTAGAGGTTTTGAGAGAGGTGTGTTTTCAGGTAAGCATTTAATATTTTACACAGTGACTTTTATTATTGGTGTCACCATGAATAAAAGTCTCATAAAAGTTATGCTAGAGCATTCTGCTTGTGTATGCTTTCTTATTTTAACCTATTAATTATTTCTTGTAAAGTTGCTTAGTTTTGACAGCTACTCTTACAGCAGAATAAGCTTCAGTTGGTGGTTGATTAGGACTGAGAGGTTAAGACCTGTCAAAAAGGAAGTAAATTAATCTCTTTTGTGTGAGAAAGGAATTGAATATAGGTACTCATGTGCCTCTGACTAAGCTAACTACTGAGCAGCCAAATAAATGGAAGATGAATGGTGAGTTAGTGACCTTGATGGATAGAGTAAGGGAATTGTGGTATTTGGTTTTGGTTGGGATTGGTTTTTTGAACCCCGTTGCTTGTTTCCTTTCATGAATTTAGCCAAATGTCACCAGAAATTAAAACTATTTAAAATCCAGCCTTTTGAAATATGAATATCCTTAAAGGCAACCTCTTTTCAACAATTAAGGACTAAGGCAACCTCTTTTGAACAATTTACCTTGGGACAGCATGTGGAAAAACTGAGCTTTGCAGGCAAGTGTGCTGAGATGCACAGTCATTTTGGGAAATGCTTTTCTTTGGTAGCCCAGAAAATGCAGACACAGAGGTAACAGTTGATTGCTTTTTCACTGCAGAATAAAGTTGAATTCTTCCAGTTCCTTGATAGTTGCTAACTTCATTAAAGGCTTTTAGCAAGCAAATATAGCTAACAATGCTTTGATACTTGGTTAAGTGGAAGTTATTAAAACAGTTGTCTTGAAGGTTTTATAAGAAATGAAACTGTAAATAATTGAAGTTTTATTTAAGTTAGGAGTAGTAAGTGTAGGAAAGTAGTCTCTCTTAATAATAAGCTTAACAAGGGAAGGCAATAAATCATTTCTAATTACTAGTCTCGTCAATTATATGCTTCTTCATTCTAATCTTCCAAATTGCCTCCTAAGCTCAGACTTCTTTGTAAATGAGATTGCTTTTCTTCTTCTTCCGTTTTGCAGGATGTGTCACTGCTGAAGGACGTGTGTGTCCATCAAAATCACTTTCCTGCCTTTTGGATCATGATCAGCATTTTGTTGCAAAAGATGGAGGGCTTTCTACAGCTGTCTGGAATACTGCCATGGTATGCCTGCCTTCAGTTCCTTTAAGGGAAAAAAAAGGCAAAATGGATTCTGGGGTTGGTCAGCCTACCCAACTGAATGTTGATTACTTCTGTGTGTCAGGTTTAAAGTCTGTCATTTTGTATTTAAAAAGAGGATTATTGAAAAGTTTAATCTTTGAGAACGCTTTAGGGAGATTGGAGGTAAAGCTGCTGTGAAAGATGCATCTCCATCCTTTTAGGAAAGCACCTAGTGCACAAAGCTAAATGAATAATGATAACTTTCTTTTCCTGAAAATTAAATTGGGTCTTTTATTTTTATCTAGCCCTAGGGACTAGTGAATAACTAGTGGAAGAGCGCTTGAGATCTCTTGCTCCTTTCAATGTGTGCACTACAACACTTACCCTCCTGGTGTGTCTGAACACACTGGGCAGGAGGGATAAAAATACTCAGTGATCCAGCATATTGGGCAACTATATGGCTGAGAGTACGATGCGTAGCCAAAATGAAGTGATCTTTTGGTTTTGCTTCTTGGCTGACTGCTGTATTGTCACATAAGAACAGCACATTTTAAAAACAAATAGGAAAAACCACCCCAAGCCACTTAAGGCATTATTGTGCTGAGGAACAATATTTCTAAATCATACTGCTTGCTTCATGCTTCTCTGAGGGCCAAAGATTATACACTTACACCCTAGAGCTTACCTAAAAGCTGGAGACAGCTCCAGTGTCCAGCCTTAAGAGAAGGTAAAAGTAAAGAGTGGAAAAACAGAATGTCATGGAGGATAGTTGGTCTTGAACTAGTTTTATTTGATTTTATTGTGTTTAGGGTAACATGAGAAGCAGATAGTAAGCACATGTCTCAAGGTAACTGTTGTCTGGAGTCAGAGTCTTTCCTCTTAAAGTGAAGACACACAAAGCTCCCTGAATATGAGTGTACAAATGCATCCAAAAATTCATCTCATTTTAGACAGGTTTTTTTAGCTGAGCAGCTGGAGTTTCCTTAGGTTATCTGGTTCCTGTGTGCATAGTCTCAGGAAGGAGTAACAATTTGTATGCTCCTGTCTGCACTACAAAGCTCCAGGCAAAACGCCTCCAGCACTCCCCTGGGACAGTGATGCTCCATGTGGTGCCCAAATGGCCCATAAATTATTTTCTCCCCTATCTTGAATATTTACAGCTTCAGCAAATGAGAACCTGTACAAAGCTGCTGGCATTGAGGTGTTTCATATAACCTAATAGTTTCATTCTTTGATTGTCTCAGTGGTTTGAATTCAAATTGTCTTTGCTATAATTTAAAAGTTGCCTTAGTGTGGGGACATGAGAAATGACATCCTTGTGGAAATTTGTCAGTAAAATTCTCACTAAAAGACTAATAAGAGCACAATTCAAGAAATTAAAGCTAGCTTTTGAGGGAGGGTTCTTTCCCTTTTCTAATCAGGGCAAGTTATGTGCTAGGACTTGCAAGTCTAAAACAAATTAAGCAAATACCAGGAGTAAGAAAGTGCAATGTAAAAATTGCTGTCAGCACAAAATGCTTGTTCACATAAATCTCTAGGACCCTTTTCAGTGCTCAGTTCAAAACAAAGTTATAATGAGGCTCTAATAATCAAGTAAGGTATCAGCTTCAGGATGCAGCAGATCCGTGGCATTTTTGTTTCAAGCACCGTATAGTACTGATCAGAATAGCACAGATAGAACTCAACAGAATAACTACATCTCCTCTATTTAGTGTCCTGGACTCTTATATTTAGCAGAACAATTTCACCAAAAATGATATTTTAACTTGGGCTGATTCACATTTTAATTGAAATCTGAATTTTCTAAGTAAGCCATCGTTACAGAAAGTTCACTGAAGTGCATTGCCATCATGTGAATTGCAGCACTCTGTGGGTACCTAACTCAATGGAGAATGATAAAATCAATGTCCATACTCTTGCTTTATTACCTTGAGGATTGGGAAGGTTTCACAAAGAAAGCAAATTTCGTAACATGGCCCAAATAATGTAATCATTCCATGGGAAAAAGAGAGAGGGGGAGATTCCTCAAGACTGGTTTGTTGTCTTGTTGTGTAGAACTAGGTGAAGAAGGAGATCTTTTACAAAAGTGGTGCAAGTTGCCATAACTGACCTTTGTAACATACTACAGTGGTTTTAAGATCTCTGAGCTGTCAGCTGCATCATGGAATCTTTGGAAGGTGTCCAGTTATTTATCCAAATTCATCCTCTGAGTATTGTCTTGAGGATCAGGACTTTTTTTCTGGTGTGTCTGTTTCATTTATGACTAAGTTTTGATTGATAGTTAATAGAAAACTTTGTCCCCACAGGCATATCCATAGTAGTCCAGACACTTGACTTGAGAATCCAGGTAACATGCAATTCAGAATTATCTTAGGTATGGAGAGAGACAAGCTGTTTTAGTGACTAGGCTTCATGCCTGCCCTTTTCTGTATTTTCTGCTCACTGTTCCAGTTTTAATGGGTATAAAGTTGTAGATCTCAGACCCAAATTTCCTCAGCTAAATAATGTTGCCTGCTTACATTTTCAACATTTCTAGTGAACTCCTTCAAGAGGAAAGGAAACACCATTTGCTATTGCACTTGAACTCAGACTTTGACCTAGAGCTTAGGAGAAGCAAGGACTCTTATCTGTCTGAGAAAAGAGATTCTATTATCAGAGAGTGACAAAGATTTCCACTTATTACTTCTTGTTCTTTCCCTTTTTTCCCCTCTCTGTGTTTAAGTTGGTATCATTAATGTGGAAGAGAAGTTTCTGTAATCTCCATTGTCATGGGAAGATTACAGGCGGAGCTCTGAAGGATGTAGATGGTGTTATTGCAAGGGATTATAGCATCTAGTGGGAGACTGATGCTGTTACAGAGGGGCAGAAAATGTTGCCATATCTGTGCAGCTTGAGCTAGGTAGTTCTGCAAATGCTTGGCTGATGCTGTAGCTGCCTGACAAAGAAAATGGCTTTATTACAGGCTGTCACTTGTAACATGTCAGTTGTCTAATGCTGGTGTACAGTCTTCTTTAGGTTATGTACTACTCCCTTTCTGGTGGAAATCAGTTCTAAAATTACCAAGAGTTAGCCAATTCATTCCTCCTCCTGACATACCAGAAGATCTTTTGATGACCTTTTATGCTGTGTGAGGAGTTGGAGACACTCTGGAACTTGCCTGTGTGGCACTGTCAGTGTGGTTACTCAGGTGTAAAGGAATCCTTGTGAAAAGAAAGCCCCAAGTTTTGGACTAAGCTTGTGATAACACTGAAATCCAAACAGTGACTTAAAACACAGCTGCATCTTAGGCTTAATGTCTGTTATTCTGGTATTTGGCTTCTGTTTATGTAATTGAGTACTGTGTATAAAATGGCATGAGTGTCCATCTGTGTAACAGTTACAGGTAACTTGTATTAACAAGTAAGTAACTGTAATACAGTGTTCTCATGTTACCCATGTGCCCAGATTAGCCTCCCTGGTGAATTTGCTCTTTTGCAATTTAATGTGTTTTAAACACTGTAATTTCATTATTACCATTAAACTAATGAAGTATAACTCCAGATCATACTTTTTGGAAATGAGAACTTTCCCTTCCAGTGACACTCACCTCTCCTTTGTAACCAAAGCAATTACACTGAGTTATACTTCATATATCTAGCTGCTCAATTACTTCCAGAACACAGCTGCAAAAGTCATTGTCTTATGTCAGAGTAATCTATATAATGCAGCTCTAGTGTATATATTAGCTCTTGTTCTCTTCTCTAGCAATACCAGCTCTATCAGCCCCTGTACTTTGGGTTTCTCTGCCTAAAGCTTCTCAAAACAGAAAAGCTTAGAGAAGTGCTCACTAATTGGGTGTATTGTAAATGGAGAAAAATCTCATTAAAATAGAGGAGTTTTGTCGATGTTGAAAAGGAAAATAAACCTTTGTAGCTGGAGTTCACTGCATCATTATTTTAATTTATATGTGGCTTGGACCCACATACAAAGGGCAGCCTGGGTCATGCTTACAGGAACTTAATGGGAGCTGTTGCTGTTTAATTAAGAAAGGAGAAGATGCACTAACAGTGGAGATACATACACAGATATTTTGCTGTGACAGAGGGCTGGTTACAAGATACAGAATTCTCCAAGAGTCTTGGCATAAATTTTATTTGAATACATGAAGAATGTTGTTCAGTTTGAGATTCTTCAGAAATAAGTAAAAAATTCTCAGTCATTCAGACTGAGTTTAACAAAACTTATTAGCACATCTGTGTGGTAGAGCACAAAGTAGGTGAAGTAGGGAATAATTCCAGGCCAAGTATCTTTCAATACTTTTGTTCAACTACTTTGTGACCTTATAGATTGAATGTAAATACTTTCAGGTTCAAAGAATGAAAATCAAATATTAATAAAGGTTGAATAAGACCTGAGAGAGATTGAAAAAAGAGGATAAATAGGAGAATGGGAGAGGAAATAATGGGAATGAATCAACCATAAATCTTTGTACTGTAATGCTCTTATATTTCTTTACCTTTCACTGCAGGTCTCTTGGGTTCCCATTCCCTTTTTTAACACACAAATGTATATATTTGAGTTATACTTAACAGGTGAGTGGACCTACATTCCAAAGACCTTCCTGTGGTGGCTCCTGAGAGAAGTCAAGTGCAAATATCAGCTTTATCACAAAGAATTCGCAGGAAAGCAGAATTTTTTTCCAAAACAAAATTGCATTAGTTTGAGGTATGGAAAGTGGCTGCTTTTGATACCATGAGGATTCAGTGAGGAAACATTTTTCAAAAGGTAAGAGTGCATTTAATATGGGCTTTCAGAGTTTCTGGAGATACTGTTTTACAGATGAAAATCCCAACAGTGCAATAGGATTGTGTATTTCCCCTCTGTACTCCATTTTAAAGGATGTGCCCAGAAACTTAAAACAAGCACACAGGTAATTTCATTAGCAGGTCATTTTATGGCTGGGAGACACAGAAGTGGTTTGAGGATGTGATCTTCATGGATGGGAAATTATGTCCTTGGTTGTGTTCTAAGGAAAGTCATTTTTATTGGACAAATGAGACAGAGCAGTGCAAGAGATTTTAACTGAAGGTTGCTCTAGCTGTTTTCCCTTAATTTGCTTGGAGTTTGGGGGTTTGGTTTGTTTATTTTCTTTGCTTGTTTCTTGTTGTGGGGGTTTTTTTTCACCAATAGGCATGCAATTGATTTGGTAAACAAGGGCTAGCTAGTCTTAGTATTGAAACTAACTCCCGTAATGTTCTAAGTAGCTTTGCTATCACTGAAATATAGACCCTAATTAACTAAATTATGCCAATTAAACATATATAAGAAGAAAAAACTTCCACCAGACTTAATCTTGTGAATAAAATTGATTCTGTTATCCTTGCATTAATAAAGAAAGAAATCACTACCCTCAGGGTTTGAGGACCTCTACCAGATAACTTATGGGTTTATTGAAAAAAATGCTGTGCCTTACAGCCTTCTGTGAGCCCAGAATGGCCTGGCCTTGGCTTCTCTTTGTTTTCTAATGGTAAAGCATGATTGTAAGTGCTTTAGGCTTGATTTGAAGGGCTTTAAAGTCAGTGCTAAAACAAGCCCTAGCACATCTGTCAATAAATAGCAGAAATGCTACTGTGTATGATAGTGGTACTGCACTGTTACTGTTTATATTACCCTATATGTATTTGCAGAAGAGAAATAAGAGATGCTTCTTGGTGAAGTTACACATCATTGTCAACTCCTCTAATCTTGTGATGTTTTTTTTTTCTCTTTTCCACCCCCTACCTTCCATCTAAAAGATGGAAATACATTCATCCATATATCCATGCACAGCTCCAGTTTAACAGTATCTCATCTCACAAAGGTTTATGAGAAAGAAAACTTTTCTTTGCATTGTTTAAGGCCAGGACAGAGTGTGTAGCCTGACCTTCTGTAAATGTCAAACCATAAGATCTCCTGAATTGCTCTTTACTTCTAATGGAAAACATGCAATCATTCCTGTTACTGTTACAATTGTTACCGCTCCTGATGGACTGTCCCAAAAGTTTATTAACTTAGTTGTATTCAATTCCAAGATAATTTTCCGTCAAAGCTAACGCGGTGTTCTGTGCAGATGCCATTGTAGAGACAGTGGAAGCTTGTGAATAAAGCGATAGCCGTTCACACAGCACAGCTTTTTCAGAACACTGCAAATGGATACACATAATTCAAGTGCATTAAACAGTTACATTATTTTGACAGGTATGATTTGTGATCACACAGGCCAGGATGTAAAACTAGGAGGTAGTTAAATGGAATTAATCCTTCAAATAACTTTTGACAAGTAGATTAAAAAATTTGCAGTCTGATTCCATATTATGTCATTTGCTTTAGTCATTGATGTAAACATCCCAGCACCTGCAGCCTAAGTGCTACCCTGATCATACAGCATGCCTAAGCGTGTGCTGTGCCACCTCTGTGACCCCTTGCATTTCCAAACTAGCAGAGGTGGTGGATCCTGAATCTCAATTAAACGCTAAGCAGTTTGTAACTCTGAAAACAGGACGTGCTTCTAAAAGATGGAATAACAGAAGAAACACTATAGAAAAATGTACATGGATGGATTGTTCTTTCTGAGGGCAGCCACAAACTGCTAGGTAATATTCAACCAGTCAGGATGCACCACCGCTTTTACTATCCATAGGCTGGAATCAACCAACACAAGCTGACAGGCAATGCATTATTACAAGCTTATGGCACACTTCAGATGCCTTTGAGATTATTAGACTTTCAAACTGCTCTCTCCTTATACTCTGGGCCCATAGATTCAGGATCTATTTGACTTCTAGCAGCTTCTTACCTCTGCCAGGTGCAGTTATATTTCTGTTCTTTGCAAATAAAAGAAAATAGCAAAGTATTAAATGTTTCTTTTTTGGTCTTGTAATCAAACTAGTTTATGTGGCAACAAAATAAACAGTCTTGAAAGCCACTGCATGAGTATAAAGCAATAGAGCAGGAAAGGAAGTCAAGCACTGCTGCTATTTCACATCTCTCAGACCTTCAGTATACAGATGTGTTTGAGAAATACTGCTGACATGCAATCCAACTCATGCATTTGTATTTTTATACAGAGAGAGAGAGAGAGCCCTTCATTGAGAGCATCATATAATGCTTTATAACAAGTGTGGATTACAAGCTGTGGGTAGTTGCTTGGCTAGTGCATTACAGAAGCCCTGCAGATGAGAACTTAAATTTAGGGAAGCCATAAAAGAGGAAGGAGCCAGCAGTGTAGCAGCTCAGGCACAGGTAAATCCTTTCTAGGCAGGGTCAGCCTAGGATCTGCAGTGGCCATATTCCACTTATTATGGAAGATCTGGGAGAGAAATGAGAATATGGAGTCATGGAGATCCCCTGCTTTTTTGCCACCTCATGAGTGAGGTGAATGGGAAGGGAACAGATGGGTCCAGAAACAGGAGCAACACTCTGTAAACCCAGGAAGGTTTCCACACTGATTTTAAGACTACTCTGACTGAAAATGGTCATAGAACATTTATATTCTGTGTAAGACTTATTTTTCACTTCTTAAATTACTGTGGCTTGTGTGCAAGACCAAATGTGCAGCTAGTTTCAGTTGAATGGTTGAAGCCAAGCAATTTCCAGTCACTAGAGACATCACCCAGTCATACTGAAACTCCAGAGATGCGTATGCACGGTAACAAGTTCTAGATGAACTTGTTACTCTTACAGGGTGCTGGGTAAGGTGTTAGTAATTGCCATCAGATCTGTGGCTCTTTCAAGAGGAGTAGATGTCATATTTTTGTCTGCCTTTTGCATTGAAGACTGAGATTTGAAGTAGCTGAGAGTAAAAAACAGTCAGTAGTGCTCTGCTTTTCTACCTGAATGAATTTTCACATAATAAAAACTTTGAAGGTAAATGGTGTAGTTTCTTAAGAAAAACTGAGCAGCTAACAAGCATAAGAGAGCATTTAGATGATTATTTGGACTTCTATTTATCATGATGAAAATAATTTCCCATGTAGTATTTTGACAGGGACAGTAGAGCAAACCAAAGGTCTGAACACAGACTCAACAAATACAGGCCTCACTGATGTCTGCACCACAAATGCTGGAAGGGACAATCTGTTTTAGTTATGCTTTTGAGCACACTTTAAATCTAATTTTAGAGCACAATAAAAATGAATGCTCTGTTCTCCAAATGCTTCTGCTGAGCTTGAGTTTCCATACCAGATGGCCTTATGTTAAAACTCAACATACAGTATGATGGTGTTCATTGGATCTGCTGAAAGTGACCTTGCAGGGTTCTCTTTTTTTGCTGTGAGCACAAAATATGGTATTTAGTAATTTCAGCATGCAAAAATGTTGGTCTTTCTAGTTGTCATATTCTGTTTTACCTGGTTTTAAGGGTTAGTTGTTTTTTATGGTCAGAAGCGTGTGACGTTTCTGCTTTGAGGACTGATTCAGATACAAGCAATGACAAAACTGCATGTAAATCTTGTACAGTACACATGAGGTATATGTTACTGAGTATTTTGCACAAATCACCTCTAGGCCTCCAATTCTGTCTCTGAATTTTGCATTTTTGAACTTGCATCTGGCTGATGTCCATGCTTTCTCTTTCATTCATTCCTGAGCTTCCTCCACCCTCACACCAATGTCATGCCATCCGTACAAGCTCTGACCTAGAGGCATCACTGTGCTGACATGAAACCAGTGCAGCAATGCTTTTTGGATGGGGGTCAGCTGTGTGCCTGAAGCTCTGGTGGCTTGACCTCATATTTTCTGCTGCAAAGACTCCATGGACAGAGAAGTGCCAAAAATTAGACTCTGAGTAAAGCCTGGGCTGTGCCTTACAGGTCAAACTTTGATGAATACTGAACTGTCAGCATGTCACTGACATTTGTATGGTTTGTGCTGCTTGCTACCCTGAAGACTCTGCAGTCCTGCTGGGCTGTAGCTGTGCAAAGTGCTCCCTTTGTGATTGTTTTCCTTGTATCTGCTTCAGGATGGGAAATGACTATTCAAGCTGCATGGCAACTGTGAATCTCTAATTATATATTTATTTTCCCAGTCCTGTCCTCAGAAGCCTGGCCCTTTGTTTAAAAGCAAGGTGAAATTATAAGCATGCCAACCTGCCAAGAGCAAGGGATGCTCTTCTGAGCACACGTGAATATGACCCTCATTGTCTTTGCCTTACTTTGAGGCTACCAGGTGCTGATAACAATCAATTTTACCTGACCTTTAGGTGGTAGGGGTGAAGGGGTGAGCTCAGTTCCCATTGATTCTTCTATTACTAGTACTATATTTCCCACCTACACATCCCACAGACTACCTATTCCTTGGTGATTTCCTTAATTTTCCCTTAATTGGCCTGGCTGTTTATTAATCTGAAACTTTGTGCAGTTTCCATGCTCTTTGTGTCTCAGTTAGGAGCAATCAGTGATATGTTAATCCTCACAGCATTTCTGAAAGGCGAAAGAAACATAGAATACTGAGGCTTGAGAGATAAAAAACCTCATTTACCACCAAGTGCACATGAACCTCTTGGGGGTGGATTACCCAAAATTTAGCATAGGTTCCCAACTCCTGAGTTATCTCTTTTCCTTACAGCAGCAGACTATTATTTGATACATGAATGTAGTGTGTGTAAACTACCTACATTTCTGAATTATTTACATGTTTGGTGTGACTCAAAAATTGTTCTGCCATTATTTTTCAAGTGCTTTCCACTGTCAAATCAATGTTTGCTCACAATTAAAACACTGATGGTATTTGAACTATTGAAATGATCCTCTTAGCTTAAAAAATAGGTACATTTTAGAAAGAGAAGTAACAGTGAAAAGCAGGTGAGGAAAAGCTGTATGCAGTGACAACTGGATGTTGTTCTGTTTCTCTGCACACCAGATTTCATTAAAAAATTGAGACCCCAAGGCTTAATTTCCTCAATGTCCTTTTGAAAGTCCCTAGGACAGGACTGGCTTCTGATCGCCCTGGTGAACTCAGTCACTGAAGGAGTGGGTGTCTTGCAGGATGTCTCTGCCAGCATCTCATAGCTTCCTGATGTTAAGCACAAGTGAAACAGACACCAGTGACTGAGACTGGCAGTTCATTGGCTAGGTTTTGGTTATGTTTCACTAAAGTCAATGCCACTTAATAGCTTTTAACACCTTTTAGCCAGGAACTGTTGTGTTAGTCTTGGCAGCAGCTTGTCTTTTTCATTTTACTCTTTTGCCTTATC
The DNA here is from genome assembly GCA_013401255.1 of Urocolius indicus. Classification (NCBI taxonomy): domain Eukaryota; kingdom Metazoa; phylum Chordata; class Aves; order Coliiformes; family Coliidae; genus Urocolius; species Urocolius indicus. The sequence continues at coordinate 96,635 of WBNH01001498.1, read as the reverse complement.
TAGGTCATGTCACTGATACTCACTTAGTAACTTAAAATTCACAGAGGCACACACAATATGTTGACTGCCAATGCTGCCTGCCATGCTTTATCTGAGGGTTGATAGGCTTGGCCATAGTGATACTCAATGAGATGGACATCTCTAGTAGTTTTGTTTTCTTTTCTTTGTTTTGATGTGTTAAACTGCTTTAAAAATATTGAAGAATGCATCAAGTCTTCTTTGCAAGCAGTCCTCACCTTCCTACAGGCCACTTGGGAGATCACAGAGAGAGTAAGAAGAATCCCAATGGCAGGTTCTGTAGAAATTCTTGTTCATTGAGTGAAAATGTGGAGCACCTCTATATAATAGATGTTAGATACTGTATTGCAGTTTTGTATTTGGACCAATTCAAGAGTTTATTGGATGCATTTTCTCTCCACTGCATAAGTTTTGTCCAAAAAATTCTCATCTACACAGCATTCCCATAGAACAGGGGAAGTGGAATTGATGCTGGAAAACAAGCACAAACCTTTTTAGACTTGAAAAAGAAACAAAGAATCTGCAATTTGTTAAACAACAGCTGTGACCATGTTCAATTTTAGCCTGGCCTGGTTGGTTTTTAAGAAAACTATTGAGTCCAAAGGCATTTTTGTAACAATTATAGAAAAGACAAAGTAAGAGGAAAAATGGTTTAGCTGGGATGCAGCTTTAGTCACTAATACATCATAAACTCTCCAGCCTAATCCATATCATGTCAGAGACCTACAAATGGTGTAGGTCTGTTGGTAGAAGCTCAGTGAGGGCGAGAGGGTCAAGCAAGGGGGGTATCATCTCTTTATGGGGTGTTAGGAATCCCAGGCCCTTTCATTCACCTCCTCCAGGGGCTACTTTCTGTTAAAGTCCTCCCAGTGGACTTGACCAGAGAAATGGGGGCTGTGTGTGTGTAAATATACAGTCAGAAAGGTGGGACTATTTTCAGACCTTAAATTCACAGCTATTTGTGTAACTGGTAAAAATGGTTAAGATGGTAGAAGTTTGAAATTCAGAGCTTGTTGCTTTTTCATTTTCAGTGATATTTTCAGCTCTGGAAATGGAAAGCCCTTGCAGTATTCTGCTGTCTGCCTAACCATCCTGTTTATCCAATGATTCATTTCATCGATTCCCTGGTGTGTTGGAGATCCATCTACCCATGTCACTCTGGCTCTTACTCTGAGGTAAAGTTAAATGCAGTGTTTTGATGTTTTCTACAGCTACATGTTATTTGGTTATTTTAGGTCAGTCCCTCTAGAGAAATGTAGTATGGGACAGGGAATCCTCCTTTCTGTTAATTTTGCTAGTTTGCAGCACCTGGCCAGTATCTCAAATACGAAAAGCTAACGGCATGGCTTTTATTGTTTCAGTGGAGTGAGAAAATGTGGGGAATGAAATCATTGCTCACCTCCCTCACTCCAGTGAGTGGTCGAAGGGGGACAGAGGGCAGCTGAGGTGTTCACTGCTGATACAGTACAGTCCTACAAGAGTGATGCCATGGATGGCTCAGAGCTCCTCGTCAGTGTAATCACAATTGAATTTTGGTGCCATGTGACTAGGGGATATGGCCAGGCTACTTCAACCTCAGGAAGGGGAGAAGTAGGGGGAGAATGAATCTGTGATGCAGCTGGCTGGGAAGAGCTTCCTGCTGGCTACAGTTGCCTGCGTAGATGGGAGATGTAGCAGCAACAATTGGTGGCATAGAGACAAACTGCTACTCCAGCAGTTAACGATTGCCTGAAGCTATAATTGTTTTCAATGACAGCATCCATGGTCTTCTGGGGGACTGGAGTGAGCAAAGTCACCAGCAGAACCATTACACTTTTTCAGCTCACTGGAAATTGCTGTTTGGGGCTGTGCTGGGCTCTGTGTTGCCGAGTTGTCACTCTGGGATCTCTGAAAGTCTCGTGGCTGGCAATACAAACTTTCCCTGAGGTGCAAGTAGGAGCTAGTCAGTCTTTTATACTGATTCCAATAGACAGAGAAGCCAGAGGAAAAGGTATAAAATTTTGTTCTTAATTGACATTTGTTGTAATCTGCTACTTGCAACCTTAAATGAGCCTGTTATGGAGGCATTCAGAGCTGTGTCTAAAAGGCTCCTGTTAGATACTCTTCAGAGATCTTGCACTGGTTCTGGATCAATTCAATTTACTCAATCAATTTTTTTTTTGTATGCCATAAACCCAATTTTACTCTGTATTGTTTTTGGCTCCTTTGCATGCTGTGATATTACTGAATTATCATCTCTTTTTCCATACTTTGTCCAATATTTAAGAAAGATTGTGCTTCATTGGAAACAATAACAATAATAATAATATGCAGATTCTGAAAATGTCCATAGATGGTTGTGAAACGTGAAAAGTCATCAGTGATGTGATCCCATTAATACTGATGTTATAACACAGTGTTGCATCAATTGTAAGTAGCTCAGATAAAGAAAGTAAACAGAAAATGTTCCCAGGAAAGTAATTCAAACCTTACATACAGAACAGCAGTGACAAAGTCAAACAAGGAGATCTTACAGTGGCATTTTACTGAATAACCCAAATTTTATTGACTTCTTTTCCACATGATGGAACATTAAGCAGTCCTCCACACCCTAATTCCTTTCTCAGTGGCAGTACCAATGACCTGCAATTCCCATCAAATTGTGTTTCTTTGGTACTGTATCTTATGGTCTTTATGTTGTTTTTTGACGTTACCTCATTTTTTTTGCCTCCCTCAAAGCCATGTCTAGAGTTAAGATTTTTCCTTATAAAAGTATAGAAGAAGTTTTTTTTTTTTTAATGCATTTTGAGAGCCAAAACTTTTGATGTGATTTGCCTCTATTTCCTTGTCCTTTGGAAATGCACACATCTATATTACACTTCATATTGATAATAAAAGGAGTCCTACCTATCTGTAGAGATTTTCAGTGCAGACCAGACATTGGAAAGTCTTGATTCATTTCCCCAAACTGCAACTTTGCTGAAAGATTACAATATGTTGGGTTGTTTGACTGCACCAGCACTTTGAAAAGAAAACTGCTGATGCAAGGGCTTAGAACTTTTAAGGGAGAGTTTTTCAGGCTCTTTTATGGTTCTTATGCAACCCATACCACAGCAGCATAATACATATCCAGACTGGTACTCAAGTACACACAGGTCAATGCAGTCAGAATCTTATGTTTTTAAGTTCGTGCTGCTCTCAAGTGTGCTCTGGAAGTTGAAGAGAGAAAATTCTGGTGTCCTGAGCAACTGCTCAACTTGTTAGGCCCAAATTAAGTGAAAGTTTTCCTTCTACTGGCTTAATTGAAGGGGAAATATTTGATTACATGATCAGTTGCATATGCTCAAACATCCTGCTCTGGTAAGCCATATGAAAGCATAGGATGACAAGCTGAAAAATTGGGATTTAGGCCTGTGAATCATTCTTTCTGCCTAGGTGAGATAAGGATGTAATCTAAGGAGTAGCTGGGAGTTGGAAACTGCTGCTTTTTTTTTCCCCAGACAGATGCATTGATAGGTCTTCTCTCAGAGAGTGATACTGATTATAGCTGTTCTCACACTGATCTAGATGTGAGGAGGTACAGTCCTGTCCTGAGTCATTCAGACTCATGGCTAGTTCTAACGACACTGAGAAGCTGCTTTTCTTTGGCTTTACTTCTCCTTCTATGTATGTTAAAGCAGTCATCTTATCATTTTCAGAATGAAACTTGGCAAGTTAGGTCTAGCAAGGTAAAAATTCTTGACTGTAATATTGGAAGAAGTTTGCCGAAGTCAGAACATGACTTTGCTTCTACCTGAACCTGATCATTTTCTCATCTATCAGAATTCTTTCAGCATATCTCAAACACTGAGACTGTGAGAATAAGTCACACAGCCACATTTTGCTTCCCAGGTACCCCAAGAAATGAGATGCTAGGCAATGATCATAAACTTCATTGCTCTGATGTTAACTTGAGGCCATGTAGAGTAACAGCCTTCTGAGATACCTCTTCCATTGTGGAACTTTGCCTCTTCTTTAGGCTTCTGGATTTGCATCCATACTGTCATCCTCCGGTTCCTTCCTCTGCTATGTTTGTGCTTTATGTTTCTTTTTGCATCCCTGACTGCTGTAGAAATTACATCTGTCACCAGAACACAGACACTGAGGAGACCAGATGTGCTTATGGGACTCAGATGTTTAACCAAAGGAGTCATAAGTTATAATCCTGTTCATATTGTCAATGTTCCCAATTTATTAGTCTGGATATTGCTCATGGGATGCTTGTTGCAGTGTTTAATCAAGCTGTGTGTTGTGTCATACTATCCTTTTGCTAGGTCAACTGTCTCTATTCTAATGTGGTCCTCTTTCTCTCACCTAGAAGTTCTGCAGTTACTGTTTTCCTTTCTGTATGTTTTTTTCTAACTTCAAAGGCTTTCTTGTTCTTTTTGCCTTCAGTGTCCATTTTTAAACTTGACATGTGACTTGAGAATACCACCAGTTATTCTAGCAGGGCTTTTCTGTTTAACACCCAGTAAACTCTACACACTGCAGCTGCTGGAAGCACTTTTGGTCTAGCCATCTTGCTTTGGACTGTTGTAATACCTCCTCTGGCAAAAATATCAAAGACACAACAGGGGACCCTTTCAAAGATTCACCTTTATGATGAAAACTGGATACATCAAATATGAATGAGCTCAAGATTTCCTGGCATGAGTTGTTCCTTCCAAATTAGAGAATTTTTTTTCCTTATGAGAGTGTTTAAAAATGGTAAATTATAGAGGTTTTTCCACAGTCTTCATTTATGAAGTCTTGTTAAATTCCCATTTTACTCCTGTTGCTGAAAAGAATGTTTCTAGTGTTTATAAAGTAGTTTAGAGGTTTGACAAAGTAGAAGTTATTGAGTAAACTTTTTTGCCTCAGGATAGAAATGATAATATTTCCTCCTGAGTCATCTTATTTGTGAGTAGCCCTTCTGTTCACTGTGATATTTTCAAGGGCATTTTTTTAAGCAGCAGCACACACTCTTGAAGACAAAATTCACTTCAGATGTTCTTTTGTCAAAACATACAACTGCAAATGGTCAAACTTCTTTTACAGTTGATCATCTGCAAGCACCTTGGCCTGAACTCATCCTGCCTAGTACCTCAGTGCTTGACAAAGAGATTTTCCATGCACAATATGCCCAGAGAAATATTGGTAAACTGCGAAAGCTGTGAAAGCAACATGCAGTTCCAGTGGGAGATACAAATTTTAATCATTTACTGGATGAATTTCATGTTTTGAAGCGTTTGAAGGAGGGGATACCACAGCAGGTCTTTAATCTTTCCTGTGTTTGTTGATCTCTGTAACGTCATGATAAAAGACAGCATATGACAATAGAAAATATATCCTTAAAAAGATTTTTCTATGTCTCTTCCTTATTTGTAATTCATATTAATTTCCTTTTGGGACATTCTATTATCTGTTAATGATATTTTGCCTTGTAATCTTGCTAGTTTAATTTAAAGGAGTGATTTAGACAACAAGGGCAAGGTAGTCTGGTGAATTATTGGGGAAATAGATGATAGGTGTTGACAAAGCCTGAACTGCTTAGGCAAGACAGCCAATATTTTCAGCTGACCTCTAAAAGATACTTTGCAGGTGCATGTATTTGAATCAGAGAAGACTGACATTTGCATATGCATATCACAGAGCTATATTTCCGCAGTGTAGCTGGATGAGCAATTGAGTATCTGTGGCAGTAGCCATTTTTTTTGTGTAGAAGTGATCTGGTGGTGGCTGTTTTGCCACTCTTTGATGTTAATTTTTGAAGCTGTGCCTGACCCTGGCTAGTTTCTGTGACAAAGGTAAAAGAGACAGATTTTCACAGCTGAGCATTTGCAAAGGTAGATGGACATTAAAACCTTTGACTCTGAAATCTCTAAACAGTGGTGTACTTTGGTTTTATGTAAATCCATAGATCATCATGTAGGTCTTCAGCTTTAGACTTTTCATTAAATGCAAAATCTATATTTTTATCATTCTTTTGCAATATTGCTATTGAAAAATGTAGACCTAAGATTACAAATAGTTAGACTCTTCCAAGGGTTCAATATTTAATGTGAAGAGCAAAATCTAATAGAACCAATGTAAAAAAAGGCATATTTTTTTAAGTGAATAAGCTATGCTTTGTGTAGCTGCAGCCCTACTCCTGTTGCCTCTTTTCCATCTCTGCCTGTTGATAGAAATGACACAGTTCTGTGGTCAAAATTTATAGAGCATAATTTGGACCCAGACGCTGTCTCCTTTTGATAGTCTTAGAAGTTTAGCTTGGATTTTTTTAAGGCTGAATCCCTAAGAGGATATAGATACATAAGTCTCAACTATCTCCTTGGGTGCTTAAACTGAAGATAATGATACCCAGGGTTCAGAAACAGAAGTGCACATGTCTACAACCATGCCTTGATCTGATAAGATTTCCCAGACAAGACTACAACAGATTGCAGAAAATAAACAAATGAGTTAGGTAAGGTTGCATTGGCTTCCTCATGAAGAGCTTGGCATCCAGAATAGTCAGCCAGCAGCATGCAGGAGACAGAAGCTCATTTCTTACCTTCTTGCAGGCATTCAAATCTCTCTTTTCATCAGGAGACTGGGCAGTCTCACAGCTGTGTAATAACTTTGATCAACTCCTCTATCTAACAAGATTAACTCTCTCCAGAAAGCACTGCTCTTGGAGGGAGAGATGCTAGGTGAGAGACAAAGTGAGCTATCAAGCTATTAATCTCATCTGGGTTTTTTTTGTGCTAGAGAGAAATACAGCAAAAATAAGCCTGAATTACTAGCCTAACATTAGAGCAATCACTGAGGATGCTTAAGTCCTGAAGCTTTCACTAGTGACTGTGCCAGTCATTAGGTAAAGTCATTAAATAGTCATGGGAGTTTTTCTCTCCGTCTCTTGGGTACCAACTTTATCCATCAGGAAAGAAATGGGTTTTTTTTGCCTTTGGAAATGAGAGCGATCAGGCAAATGATGCACAAAAGAAACAATTATTAGCTAGCTGAACATCATCGTTCAGGTGTAGCAGAAAGAAACTGGGTATGCTTCTGTTGGAATTGTGGCTGCTGGAGGAGGCAGTCAAAATGAAAATCTAAGGCTTGTTAGTTGTAGATGTAGTCATGAGTGGTGATCCGGAGTTTGTGTGTGCAAATGCATATCAGGATCTGGGATAAGTGAGAGCTAGAGTGTACCCTGTGCTCAGCCTGCATTTTACAGCCCTCATGAATCAAACTGGACCGATTTGTACAATACAAACAGAAATGTATCAAGTTCAGTTTTCTGTATATCTGTTTGGTCAGCCTGGTAGGAAAAGTGGATTCTAGCTGCCGTGAATTGGACCTGCAGATGCTTGCCTAACTGAGTGCTGAGGTGTAGGAACTATGTGATATTAAAGGAATATGTTTCAGTGCCCAAATGTAAATGAGGGAATCATGAAGGAAAGACTTTCTTGACTGATTCTCTTCTCATGTGCATCACTTCTGGATTACATGTTCTTCTCATATACATCACTTATTACCTTTGCTATATCAACAGAGATGTGTTCCATCTGCAGACTGGGATAATAAAGTAGTCAAACAACAAACAATGTGGAAGATTCTGTGTCTTGCTTTTAGTGTGAATATGGCTTTTGTCATACACAGCTTTTGTTTGTCTTTCCATATGTTTGTTTCCATCAGGTCCCCAAACAGCACATTGGGCACTGCACAGTCACTAAGTCTCAGTGTGACCATCCCTAATGAGATATTAAAGCACAAGTGGTGGTTCTGTAAGGATTTCTCTGTAAAGCAGAGACAATGTACATTATTAGAAACATGACCTTTTTTTCCCTTTCACACACTCATCTGCTTTGGGAGGTGAGATCTTCACAGAACTGTGATGACACGCAAAACATTTTGATGTCTCAACAAATAGCCTGGGATCTCTGTGCAGGACTAAGCTAACTTAATGAAAAGCAGAATGCTTGACCTTAGTTATGTAGGTTGTTGACCTAATAATGAAACTCAGTTCTTAGACTAATGATTGTGATCATAACTGTATATTTCTGGAAATAATTCATTATATAACTGTGTACTGAGCTCACAGGCAACAGACATTTGTTTATTGCTGTGTAATTAACTGAAACCCACTATAGTTAGTAACTGTATCTTTTCTCCTGTGCTTTATATTAACCTTTCTTTGCCCTTGCATGAATTTGTCCTTTGAGCCACTCAAAAACTTTGTCTGGAGGAAACAATAGCCATAGAAAGGAAGCATTTGTTCAAGTCAGATATGGAAAAGACAGAGGGAAGGGAGACGCTGAAAGACTATTTCCCTGCCTTTTACTGCAGTTAAAGCTGAAGAAAGTCTTCTAGAGTGACTCCACTCACACCTGCTCTGATGGTTCATCTCTGTTCCACTCCCATCTGCTATCTGCCTGTCTTTCTGGCTCCATTTAGGCCTTTTCTGTATGTCATTTCTATACCAAGGAGAAAAATACCTGTTGCTGGACGTGTAGATAGGTAGGACGCATTTCTATCAGGAAGGATTTAAATACAGTGGATAGTGCAGGAATGTAGGGCTGAGGTAACCTCCTGGTCCCTTGATTTGGTCATTCAACCTCATTTGATGGATGCTGACTCCTGTGTCATTTAGATACTCTTCAATTGTTTCCCAAACAAAAGCTCTGAAGAGAGAGGTTTTTTTTATCAGAGGTTTAGCTTAGGTTGTTTGAGTTTAAAGGCTTAGAAAAAGCAGAGGCCGTTAATTCAATGTGTAGCTTCTGTCTCAGTGAATTATTGTATATAGTTTTTTTATTTTTATCATTTTAATTCAATTTGTAACCATGAATGATTGTGTTACAATGAAGTGCAAAATACAGTGTTAAAGGAAAAACATTTCTAAGTCCTTGTGGGTATAAATATTCCTAATATAAGTTGTTAGTTTAAAAAGTTAGAAAGTGTTTCATTTTCAGAGTTGCCTGTTGATGTATGCAGCACATTTTTTTTTTTATCAGTACTTTTCTTTTTACAAGAGGAAGATGCTGATCAGAGTTCTGATGATGTTTTTTGGTACACTTACGTATTCCTCACACAAAGGTGATATCTGATCTGGAACATCAGACTGGTCCCACAGAGGCTCATTCTGTTCCTGCACTGAACTCACTGATTTCAGTGGAAACAGCATAATGGGTGTTGGATTTCCTCACTGTGAACAATTTCCAAGAGAAGTACATCTTTACCTCTTAAGAGAAGGTAATCAATTAAACAAACAAGGCACACATACTGGGAAAACTGAGTATCTTGTTTGTTTGCTGGACAGAGATTATAAGAACTTCATGGCAAACACCAATTCACAAGTGGAATTACGTGGGAAGAAGATGGACAGCCCATGTCAATCCTTGTCCCTTGTACAGACTTGCACATGTTGATTTGAGATTTTTCCTTTACACCAGAAGACAAAACATCACTTATGTTGCAGAAATGCATCAGTTAAAGATTCTCATCAGTTTTATGAGAATACAATGTTTTACCTTTACTTGCTGATGAGATTTCTCTTCCATTTCTATTCATAAATAGTGAAGTCAGTCACTATAGTTAAAAATGAAACTCAGTTCTTTCCTAAACTTCTCAAGCTTTGAGTGAAATGCACATGAGTGTATGTAGCTTGATAAATTGAGATATGTGTGCATAAAATGTAACTTCTCTGCATCCTTTTGACCTTGCCTGGTGTTCCCTTACTTGCTCCTGAAGTCTTACCACCTTTCTGATCCTTTTCTTGTGGTGTCTGTGGCTTTGCTGTTTTGTATTCCTTCTTGTTGAACAGAAAGCAAAAGATTTTGCAGATATTTCTTATTCTGAGGGATTGCATGAACTGTGAGCATACCATGTATCATCTTCCAAAGCATTAAGTGTCCAGTTAAGTGATGTCTTTTTGTATGGAGGTGAATACAGGACTCGCACATACCACCACTGAAATAAGGAGTTGAAAACAAGCAGGACAGAATTTGACCAGCATTCTCTGTGGAAGCTTCTCCCTTCAAAGAAGTTCATGTACCAATATCCATCTCTGGATGACTGTGTCAAATATGACAATGTTGTTTTGGCAGGGTTGTTTATATTGCACTTAAAATATGTTTAAAACAGGATTAGAGTGGTGTCCACAGTGCATTCTCACTTTCTGTTCAAATCCGCATTTCATTCACACAGAGGGACCTGGATAACAAAAAAAAGGAGACTTTTTCTTGATAGGAAACTTGAAGGGAAACTCTTTTTTGTAATAACTTTGAGGCTAGAGTGGATGACAATAAAAGGATAAAAGAACAAGAGCAAATACTCTACCTTGAAACAAAAAAGCCTAAATGTGTGATTGAAGTGACCATGAATTGCTATCATTAGTATATTGCTGACACAATCCTCATCCCAAAATTCCTTTAAAAATCTTTCAGCATTTGACTGATTGTGGTGCTAATAATAGGATGATGCTGCAATTTTATTGTCAGGGTTGTTCTTGGACTTGACATTGTCTTTATCAATCTGTTAATGAAAATAATGCTTATGTAAGGTGTCACTATGAATTCCTGATTCAGAGCCAGAGATGGTGGCAATGATATTCTGTAGTATAGCATGTTACAGAACACTTTTATTGCATTTCTTTTGTAAGGGAGCACTGGAGAGAGAAGGATTTGTGTAGCAGAGTCTTATTTTTTTTAAAAAAAAAACACATTCTGAAGCAATTAGTGAATCTACCCAAATTGTCTTTCACATTTGAAAAATGTCAGCATAAATAAGTGAAAGGAAATTTCAGTGTTTGATATAATTCCATTGACTTTTTCAAACTGGAGGGTCCTTTCTAACAGCTTTAAAATATAAACATGTATTGATCTTTGCAGTTACGCCTGCACTTGAAAAACCTTGAGAGGAAAGCAAATATCTTCCTCTGTGTTATAGGTCCACATGAGCATTATTTCCTGGACTACTACATTGTTTTTGGTATCCTGTTTAGGCACTTTATAGCAATATTATGTTCCTTAGTTCTGTAGTAACTGGAAGGATTAGAAGAGGCATGTGCTTATGGTGCTGTACTGTTTGTCCCTGCCAGATGATTCCCAAAGTCTTCTTCTGGGAGAGTGCAGCTACGTTTCAAATGCTTTGCAGGCAGATTATAAACTGGCAATCTAGGTCATTGTAAATACAAAATAAAACAGCTGCCAATAAGACTGAAGTATAATTTAGTATTCCCAGTACACAGAAGCAAAGAAACAAATCCAAGATATTTGCACTGACAGATGACATTCCCTTCTCAGCTTACAGTGTTGTTCCAGTCGCTGAACAACCTCAGGTGTTGCAAGGACAAAGAAATAATATGGACACAACATGAGAAAGCTTCAGATTCTGTGGCACTTGTAAAGGACCTTACTTTGCAACTAAGCACCTGGCTTTGAGTTGATCTATTTGCAGGATAAGATGTTGCCAAAGGTGACTAAGGGCAGTGAAAGTAGAAATGAGATTTGTTTTGAAAGAGACACAAGGTTTGCAGTGTCATTTGGCAGCAGAAAGTGCTAATACCATTCTGAGCTTCATTAACATCTGCAGAATGTAGAAGATCAGGTATTCAGCTCTTAAAAAATGAATCTCATGACCACATGCTAGAAGCTGCATTCATTTCTAGTCATGTTATCTCCAGCCAAAAGTATAAATACACAGAGAGTTCAGCAAAGATAATTAAAGGTTTAGAAATACTAGCTTATGTGGACTAAAAATCTCTTGGGTACAGCTTCATTAAATTATGGTGAAACTTGCTAAACACAATTATTTATTCTCCATATTTCTAAGCTGATTTGTGGGATTTTAGGAAACCTTTCTGGTGTATTTCTAACATTTCATTTTGTTGGAAGGGTCTCTTGCAGGTAGATCAATATTTACTTGAAGATGGGAAAATTTAGAAGGAATGATAGATTGTCCCAAAACTGAATTTATGAGACCTGTTTGGAATACCTGAAGTTGCCCGTTGCCTCTGTGACCCAGTCTATACACAACACGCACCAAAACACACACACATATGCAGCCAAGGACAAAGAACAAAGTTTGCAGAGTGACAAAAGCTTAAATAAATTTAAGCCAGATCAGCATGACTTCGGAAGAAATTCCAAGCTTCGTGTGATTTATTGGAAATGTGCTGTTTCTTACAAACTCCATTGTGAGAATAATCTCTTAGTTTAAGCAGTTTGTGAAAATCAACTCAGATTTTTTATGTTCCTTTAGGTGTTTTGCCGGTCTTTACTATAAAAGCAACTATTTCTGATCATAATCTTTGACTGGAATTTGGCCCTAGTTTGTAATTTCTGCAGATATTGAGTTTGCCAGGCCAAAAAATGTATTACTAGATGGGACTCTAAACGTTTTCCAGCGTTGTCAAACACTTTCATTTGACCCTCTTTGCTTTGGGATTGCTAAATCAGAATGATACCTGTGAGGACAGATGATATTTTGGTGGTGCAAGGTTGCTATCTGGATACTATAAAATAACAATTATCAGACTGCAAAGTGTTTTGCCCAGCAGAAAATGAGTGTGACTACTGTGTTGTGCTGTATTGTTGATGTTAGTGATCAGGACTGGACTTTCTACAGCCCTAGAGAATAGATTCTCAGACATTTCTCATGATAAATGTCTTTTTAGTTCATTATGTTGATATTCTGCTGTCATAAGAGATGAAGTGATTTCCCCACTGAGGTAATGGCAGGTTCGTAATCTGATTTATAATAGGAAAAAAAATTATGTGTGGGTATAGCTTATAGATTTTCTGAGCTTCATAGATACGAACTTCAGCATTCACTGTCTCTGATGTTTTCGTTGACCTGTTTCGTGTCCTGAATCTCATTAAAACTACTGCATTTGAGCAGTAAAAATACTGCATCTTTCCAGTTTTAGGAATAAGAACTGGTCTCACTAAAAAAAAAACAAGTATCCATCTTATTTTCACTGTAATATTGAACTGGAGGGAATTAAAGACCTTTTTCCAAAAGATTTCTGACAACAAAAGACATCTGGTGGCATGCCATGGACTTCATTGAAGTCAGTTCTAGTTGCATCAATCTGAGAGAAGACCCAGAAATTCTGCTTGTGATAAAAAAGACAGTATAGTTTGAGCAGAGTTTATTGTCTCTTCAACAGTTTGTAGTCATTTTACTTGCCAAGTTTCTCTCGCAGCTCGATTAAGATAAGTTTAACAGTTTTCTTTCCCACTTTCCCTCAGATCAGTCATGAGCCTGTGGGAGATGTACACAGCTTTGGAGCACAGCCTGAATCTTTTCAAATCCAGCCATGGTTCATGTTAATGCTTCTTTGATTAAAACTGTATTCAAGCACAATGGCATATGCATTTGTAAAGTGATGGAAAGGTGAATAGTCACAGCCATATATGTTTTATGCCATATAAATCCTTAAGCCTTGAAAGGGACATAATGTAACCAGCTGTGGTCAAACAAATTGGGAGCGTTTCAGCCTAAAATAGTCTGGCATAACTTACTGAAAAATAGGAATTATGAGGAAGCTCTGAAGGGAGAAAAAGACTCTTTTTATTGTGATTTAGTGAGGTAAACATCATTCTTCTTTTGCCTTTCTCCAGTGGCAACACTTGATGTTCCAGAGGCATACCAAAAAAGAGAAGAATCATTAAAACTGAGACCTCATGAAGCCCTGGCTGAAAAGATGTGGGTTTACTTTTTTTCCACTCTCATTCAGAAGTGGGTCCAGATTTCACTGGAGGAAATGGGAGGATTTCTGGTGGCAGCAGTTCTCAATTCAGATGAGACAATTTATGAGACACAAAGGTTATAATCTGGTATTTTGAATCAATTTATTCAGAATGAAATTTTTATCACAGAGTTCAGTGACTCCAGAACCTTCTTGTAAAGTTTCCTATATATTTCTATTAACATTTATATAGTTTCCACATATGATTTATCAAAAGAAACAAACTCTGTTGTTGCAAACACTCAGGCGATGCAGCTTATTTTATGGCCATACTTAGCTGTGTGCCACACCAGGGTTTTTCTTCAGTTGACTGTTATGCCTATCTTTGCTTAAAAAAAAAAAATAAAGAAGAAAAAAAATGATAGAACAGTGGACAAAACACTGGTCTAGGGAATGAGATGTCAGTTTTCTGTTCCAGACTCTGCCCGTGTGACCTTGCACAGCCTCTTCCCTGTGTTTCAGCATCCACAACTATAAAATGTGAGTAATGAGGTTATAAATGCATCATTTTTATTGAATAATGATGTTGCATGGTTCTGTTTTGTCCTTTATTTCTGTTTGCTGTGTAGTTTAATATTTGCTGGTAAAAAGCAAGCACATACCTAATTACATTTCAGGGTTCTCAATTCTCAGTTCATTGCAACTTACGTATTTATTTCTATCAGTACAGGGATGATATTAATCATTTGGAAACTGCTACAGCCAAGTTAACTAAATAGAGAAAGCCAAATGTATAGTGCTCCTGCAGGCTGCAGGTGCAAGGCAGCACAAGGGAATCGAGTCTTGAAGTGTAAGAAAGTTTGCTGCATCTCATTTATCCTCTGAAATCCAACATCCACCTCACAGCCTTCCTGCCTGCCATAACTCTGTGCAGTAAAATTAATTTCATTTCTCTTTAAGCAGATTGGAAATCATTAAAAACATTTGTTATGGTTTAATCTTACTAAATTCAGATGCTTCTTGTTCACTTATTGCTGCTTCATCTAGCTTCCTAATCTTTCATTTCTACCCAATATACATAAATAGAAGTCACTACTAGAAGGTTTCAAGGGCACTAAATTTACAGGTCAGGTGTTTTTCTTCTTTGAAATTACACCTTTGAAGCTGAAAAAAAGTGAGAATGATAAACCACAATGTCTCGGTATTATGCTTGCCAATTTAGAATAAAGGTCCTGATGACAGTATAGTAGTAAAATTGTACAGGTTCAGCCGTTATGATGTATATTGTCTGGGCCGTTCTTTGAAATCCTATCAGAGAAGAAAACTGCAAGAAACTTACAGCTTTATACATCTGCAGAAACAGACAATAGATTTGTTTGATGCTGAATATTATACCTCTATGAAAACAAGATCTGTTGTGGCCATTGTGGTTATTTTTCAGATGTGTACTTCTCACTGGAAATTTGAAGCCTCAAAGTGTGTGTTTGTGGTGTAGTAATGCAAAAAAAAAAAAAAAAAAAAGAGATTGCCTTTTAATCAAAACCTTTATTGGCACAGTTCTCATCAAAGCAGCTGTGATAGGAAATTCCACTACATTTTCATTCCAAATTACAAAGTTATTCTGCAATATGTTAAAAACATGTAATAGAAGTTTCACATGCAATTGCTTTATTGATATTTGTAAAACTTCCAGTGTATTTCTCTGACAATTGGGCTTCACTCTCAACCTCTTCTATTCATTACCAGATACCTGTGGAGTTTGATAAAAATACACCTTACCTCAACCTTACAGTTAACAAGGAGTATTCTAAGTCTTTGTTTATCTCTGTTGCACATCCTGTGAAGACAAACTCACATTTCTTTCTAGGAAACAAATACACTGTTTGTGTTTATCATCCAAAAGGACTCATAGCTTCTATCTAAATTGCTGGTGCAGCCTTTTTGAAGTGATGCTGGGTATTTAAATGTCTCCAGGTGGACAGATACAGAGTTTGAGAGAAGACAAAATGTGATTCACTTTGCAAGCCTGTGATGGTCTTAGACGTTGCTATTTGAAAGCTGAATATCCTGCATGAGATCTCTGTGGATCTCTCAGTGGTAAATACTGGAGGAGGTCTGCTAAGCTTGTCTCAGCATATTTCATAACAATTATGTTTCTAATTCTGTAAAATCTTAGCTTTAAACCATTCTCTCTCATCTATTTTAGTCATTCTTTAACTAGAAGCCTTTGATTTTAGTCATTTAATCACAGTTTGCCTGAAGCAAGCCTTGTGTCTTCCCTGAATGGCCATTTGTCTCTGCATCTCTAAAGAATGTTGTAATAAGGAAGCCAGAGAGTTTTAAAGATATTAACAGATGTCTTTGTAAAGTCTCATACAGTGTTAAATTCCTTCATTTATATAAATGGAAATGTTCAGTTTTTAAGACTTTTCCATTGATGTATACAGCATAGGCAGGTAGGCTGCTGAGTGTTAGGAGCTGACAATGCCATCAGTAATGCAGTGATGGTCTGAGATACAAAAGAACATAAGCTTTCTGGGCAAAATACAACTTTGATTAGGTCAATTAACCCATGCCCATGCATCTTAGATGCAGTACATTTTTTTCTGCTTTATCAGTTATTCTGATATAAGCTATTGCCCTTGCTGTGCCCATCTTTTTGAGCATTCATCTCAATTAATTTATCTACACATTTTTATGTGGATATTGGCTTTTACAACGATTTTTACAGATTTTCAGAGTAAAGATTTAAAGGGAATAGAGAGATAAAAAAGGTGAAACTAGTAAGCAATGATCACAAGTACTGTGGAAAAAAAAACCCAACAAATCCAAACCAACCACTATTATTTGTATTACAATAGAGCATCAAACATCCAACAGAGATGGAAGATTTGTTGTACTTTGTAACTTTACAGATAGTTATAGATAATTTCTGCTTCAAAGGATTTACGTGCAGCAGACAAAGCTACAAATGTAAACTTCTCAAAGTTACACATTTCATGTTGGTGGCAAGACAAGGAGTTGCTGTGAAGTCTCCTGGCTGTTGGCTGAGCAGTCGACACACTATACCAGTGATTCACAGGATTGGAAATAAGTACTTGTAGGAGAATTGTTTATTGCATGTAAACAAAGTTTACTGCAATGCAATTTATGGTTGTAATTTTGACTGCCTGCTTCTTCTCTGCCTTTGTAACAAGGATGTCATGGGTTTGTGCAGAGCTGCTTTTTGCTTGCTCATAGGGGAGAGGGAGCTGCAGTACTGGTGCCCATAAGCACTTTTGGAAACTTCCCCTGGCTCTGAGGTGGATCCACTTCCAGCCCAGCTGGGTCAATCTGGGACCTCTGCCATCACTATTTAAGAAGAGAAATCTGCAGAGAAAGAGTGGTACGAGATGGAGGTGATCATTCAGGTCCCACAGTCAGAGAAGGAGGAAGGAAGGAGTAGCGCTGGACTGGAGACTCCACTGCAGCCCGTGGTGAGAACACAGCAGTGCCCCTGCAACCCATGAAGGGCAATGGCAAGACTGAGAAATCCCCATTCCCTGCCCCTCTGAGATAAAGACACTGGGATCAGGACTTTGAGCCTGGGAAGAGGGTAGGGAGGAGGTGGTCTGAAGGGGCTGGTTGTGCTCTTCATCGTGTTGAGGCAGGAAGTGTGTGAGGAGGCACAGAAAAAGGAGATGTGAAGGGAAAAGTGAAGGGGATTGTGCTGAAGAAATATCAAGGAGGAAGCACATTGAGAGGGTGTCGTTATGGATGTGGCTGAAATCATGCCCTTGGAGGGAAGCGCTTTGGGCTGTCCCTGAAAGGCAACTTGGGCAGTCTGAAAAAGGAACCCTTTCAGCCCTTCTCAGTTCCAGGTCAGCTGGAAGTGGCAGCTTCCAGGGAGTGACCACTCAAAGTGAATTTAAACAAACACCTACAGGTGCTGGCAGAGGGAAGTGTGACTGCAGTAGCCACAGCTGTGCTGGGAAACTGGAGTAGCTGTGATTCAGCTGATGGCCCATTGCTGAGGGATAGGTGGGCCTGTGCTGCTTCTAAATGCTGTCCTATGTGAAACAGGGTATCGGCAGGATCAGCTGGTGGAGACGTCTATGGAGTAATGGTCTTAGCCATTTCATCCTGACAATGAGATACCCCTTTGGAGATTCTGAGGAAAAGGAGGTAATCAGCTGTGGTTCAGTGGACTCTAGGAGTGTGTTTATAAGCAAAGAAGAAAGGATCCTGAAAAGATGATGATGATGATGATGATGAGTGGGCAGCTGGGCACAGTTACTGATGCCACTTGATAAGCTGGCTGTACATCCTGTGGATCAAGGAATGAGGTGAGCACATAGACTACATGTGAGAAATTAGCAGCATGGCCAGTGGTGAGATAAAGAGCCCAGTGGAAGAGTCAGCCTTGAAAAGCTGTTAAGAAGAGTTGAAAATGTTTCATGCTCCTGCACTTTCAGATGTTGCTGAACAGAAAGGAGAGGCTGTGATGAAGGGAACTAATAACTCTGTTTTGAATTTATAGCCTTATTGAGAAACCATTTCCAGTTGCTTCCAACACGTTCTGGATTCAACTCATGATCTTAATGATGAAGGATGCCACATCCCATTAGCAATCTTCTGAGCCACATGATTCTCCTGTGAGCCTGTTTCAGTAAGTTGGTTGATGTTTCTGTGTGATGCATATAAAATATATTTTACAATTAAAGGATTTTTTTTCCATTCATCATTTAAATCAAATTACAAGGCACTTGAACATTGAATAATTTATATTCCCCAAAAAGATGTTAGGATATTAAATATCAGAAACAATGTTAGGTTTATTAAATTGTTGCAGAGAGTTCAGTTCTATCTTTGGTACTGCCTCCAACTCTTCATTCCTATCAAATATTTTTTTTCCCCTCTTTAGCTTGATTGTGGGTTTATTTCATAGGATGTCCTTTTTTGTTTCTTTCATTTTTTAATGTTTACTGGGCAAATGTTTTTGGTTCAGGCCTTCCTTAGCTGGCTCACCCAGTCACTGAGTTCTGTGAAAGAAGGTTCTTTTTTGAAGACTATGTGCCTGTGTATTCTCTGCATTTGGAGACAAATGCACAACTCTTTTCCCAGATATGTGTTTCCCCTCCTGGCAAAGGGTTGCAATTGCCTCAGTGGTTGGCTTTGTATTACCATATTTATGTAAGTGGATGCATGTTTTCTGCTAAAGAGTTTTCAAAGAGGTGTAGAGGCATGTGGTGCGACACTTAATCACATGTGGGTCATTTGTTGGCAATCTTCAAGTTGGGATGCTATGTGAGAATAAACAGCAAAAATGTATGGCTTTGCCCCTGAGTTTTTAGTGGGATGATTTCAGGATGCCCCCTCCCAAATTGCTTCAAGTACTCATGGCAATGAGAATTTGCCCTTGAAAGAGTTGTATTTATAGATAGAATTGTGTAGACACAGTTGTTGCAATCCGAAAAGGAAACAGCAAAGGAAAACTTTACTGTGATCCGGCAAGTTAATGCTCTGTTTGAGGGGAGAATTAAAACTGTGATGCAGAGGTCATATAAAAACCTTACTTGCCTTGGAACCGCTGAGTTGAAGAAAAGAAAGCACTTGGGGGATGATAACAAGGATATTATGATGGGTAACACGACATTTAAGTGCCAATGCAATGGGCAATTGTAAAAGCCCTCAGGAAGACAAGTGTTGCTGAAACTTGACAATTTATTGAACGATTTCCTAACACACTTCTTACCATATTTTTTCCCTCCAGTAGCACAGTGAATTCTGTCCTGACTTTTGGCGCAAAAATACAGGGAAGAGAATGTCATCCATCAGCAGGGTGCCAAAGTCTGGAGTCTTTCTATTCCCAGATGAGAAAGGGGAAGAAGTAGTTTGCTTGTCTCTACAGAATGTGGAGAACTTCTTCACAGAAGATGGAAGGTCCAGACGGACAGATATTGTCAGAGGGGCTTATGGTATGATTTAGCTTATCTCACTTAAAAAGACTTGAAGTGGTAGTAGGAGGTATATGTATGAGGAGGAAAAATAACTTTCCTCTTGTGTTAGGTAGATGGGGTAGGATAGTTTTACAAGGAGAGAAATGCAACAGTGGGAATAGTCAAAGTAAATAAATAACATGGTGTGATTGCTAATGGTGACTTCCAAGTGGACACTTTAATTTCTGATTTCAAATAATGAAAATACATACAAACCAAACTGGAAAATAGTTTCATTTTGACCCCATCCTGCCCAACACTATCTGTTTTGGTTTATAGCAACATTATACTGGTGAGCACTGTGTGTGAAGGCTGGCCTCTGTTCCACTTGCTTGAGCAGCTTTGGGAACTGCTGCAATGCTTTATTTGTAATGCAGGCTAATCTCAGTCTATGTTAAAAAGTAGCCACATAAATCACCTGTTTCTCATCTCAGTCAGTGCCCTGTAGTTGTATAGCTGCAGAACACTGTATTGAAATTAATAGGTACTTCATCCAAATAAAGTGCACTTTCTACTTACTGTTATATGGCATGGTTTGGCTGTGTAGAGCTACATCGGGTGACATCAATCCAGACTGCAGCAGGTGACTTATCTAGACACTCGATGTACTGGGAGTAATGAAAATTAAGGTGCAAATTAAGCACTCTTTCAGGGATGATAATTGCTTGGCTTTGTAAGTGAAAACAGCCTGTGTATCCTTCAACACAGCATAGGAAACTAACAGTTGAAAGATGGGGGTTTCTGTGTATTCTACTGAAGCACTCCTAACTGCTGTCGTGTGGAAGATTCATGCCAAACCTGGCTTTCCAGGCTAGAAAGGGAAAACTGCATCATTTCATCTCACAAGAGTTATGTCTTTCCCCCCCCAAACTTATATCTGAATTTGATCACTAAAGACAGAACCTGTTATTTTCTATGTAAAAGCAGTAAGGTGTATGTGAAGTCTTTCCTGGCTGCAACACAAAGGGAACATCTTGTCTCAACTATAATTGAGACTTGAAATCCTTTGGAACGAAATGTGGAATTTAAGGATAGTTATCTAAACCAAAGAAAAATCTTTGCAAGTTTATACAGCAACATGCAGGAACATTGAGTTAACTGGGGTGATAATGTCTGCCTCTAATGATTGGCCTAAAGATTCTGCTTGAAATTTTTTGATTGAAATAGAACCTTATCAGAAAACAGCTACTTTTTCATCCACAAATGTTACAGAATATACTTTAGTTTCAGCAAGCTTCACCCACACCAGCTGTTACCTAACATGACAGACTTGCATGAGTGTCCATATCCCCTGATGTGATGATAGAGTAGTTAATATTAGTAATAATTGCTCCAGGTTATGGCTTTAGGCACTGGAGATTAACAATTCAGTAATATGACTTAAACCAAGACTAAAATAGATTGTGCCCAGTGCTTGTAAACCGATCCAATTTCAGTCACTAGATGAAGTTACACTGTCATTTTTAGTGCTGGATCTAGTCTTTTATGTCTTTTTAAATTGCTAGGTGTCTGCTAGCTAGAGAAGAAGAGTTCAGTGGGGAAAAAGATGACCACAAAGAGGGACCTTCTGGAGAGGATAGCAAGGTAATATTTGCTTGAGCATGAAACAGTGAAGCAAGACCCTCATTACTTTACAGTGAGTCACTTAACCTCTCCATGTTGTAGTTTTTAAAACAGAAAATCTAATTATCTGTCTGAAACAGGAGTTGTAAGACTAATTAATTAATGTTTGCAAAGTACTTCAGAATTGTAAAGTGCAGTAATAACTGCTGAGTGTTGTAACAATGTTTTCTGAGGCATATATAGTATGAGCAGTACCTGCTGTTGTAAATTGGTATGGAGGTCTGTTTTCTGTTTCAGACTTTCCTGCCTGATTTCACTGATTGCCTCAGTCTCTGTTGTAGTAACCTAAAAAGAAACAAAACATACCAGAATGCTAAACCCTTGGCTGCCTGCCCTGCCTCTCTTTTCTTGTCTACATTCCAAGTGACAGAGATGGTCTAACTCAAACTGTGTCCTTCACTGAAGTTGCCTAGGAAAAGCATTTCTATTTACGTTCAGGAAACTTTCATGGAAATTTCTTGTTCTAGATTTCATTTCAATCACCCTGCCTTCCTCTGTTTATTTATTTATATCATTTGGTGTTGTTTGCCAGCAGGTTGTTTCTTCAAAAAATCACAGGCAAAATAAGATAGTTGTGCCAAAAGCGAAGATGTTAAGGGACCAGTTTCTATAGCAATTGTAACCATGGTCTAAGCTTCATTCCTGGGTTTGGAGTTGCGTTGTAACAGCTGAGCAGATAGAAAATGCTAAATGTTGGTGAGTGGGTACTTGGTAACACACTGGCTGTCCTCTTGTTCCACATCAGTTTCGGTGGAGATGACTGAGTTTAGATGTCTAGAATTTCCATTACTTTTTATACCATTTGTTTCGTTTCTGTACTAAAGCTCCAAAAAGAGCATCTCAGGAAGACAAGGTAAGGAAAGTAGTTAAGAGTTTAAATAAATACATAAACATTACATTTATCATTGTATACGATAAGATTAATCATAGAATCATAGAATAGCAGGGTTGGAAGGGATCTTTAAAGATCATCTAGTCCAACTCTCCTGCAGAAGAAGGTTCACCTAGATCAGGTCACATAGGAACACGTCCAGGTGGGTCTTGAAGGCCTCCAAGGAAGGAGATTCCACACCCCCTCTGGGCAGCCTGGGCCAGGGCTTACTCACCCTCACAGTGAAAAATTTTTTTCTTATATTTAAGTGGAACATTTTGTGTTCCAGCTTCATCTCATCACTCCTTGTCCTGTTGCTAGCTATCATAGAAAAAAGTGCTGCCCAACCTCCTGACACACGCCCTTTAGATATTTGTAAATGTTAATAAGATCCCCCCTCAGTCTCCTCTAGACTAAACAGCCCCAATTCCCACAGCCTTTCCTCATATGAAAGATGTTCCATATAACATGTCTTGGAATATTATAGATAATAAAGATACCATATATTTAGAATATAACTTACATCATTATATATCATTTGTGTATTGCACAATATAAATATATGAAATATGTTAGATTACTTGGAAAAGCAGTAGTTCAGAATTGAGGGCTTCAGCTGGAAAAAGAAAAGAGTCTACAAGTCCTCCTGACGTTTTTATGTTTATTTGCATTCTAAACTCTTTGTGGCATTGATCCTGGAATTGCCTCTGTAGAAGCATGCTTGCATACATCCACCTTCTATCATGTGCATGTTACATAAATAAAAATATTAATGGGTAAAAGTAGCAGCCTCTTCACTGTAGCCAAGTCTGGGAGTAGATGAATTGTTAATTCAAATTAAATTGCTTTTATGAACTTCTTGTTCATTTATATTAATTGCTTGTTCTGACCTGACCTAACCTGCTTAGGTGGAACTGCAGAAATTAAAGACATTTCTATTTGGCATGCACAAAATGCACAGAGAATTACTTGCTTAAATGCACTCACATACGCTTTCTACATAAAAATTAATAGAACCCATTGATAATGTGGCCCAATGAGAGTAGGCATGCCTCTGAGGTTTCTTTCTGTCAGGATTTGGGTTGTATTTCATAGTGGGATAGACTGGAATGGTTTTGCCTTGAGGTTTGAATGTCTGATGGATTCAGAAGTCTTTCCATTACTCGACCCAGGTGTGCTGGAAGAAAGACAGAGCTCCAGAGATGTGGTTTATTCAGGTTGCCACTTCATTAACTTAGCGCAGTAGGGAATTACGCAGCAATAACTCATGCAGTGTTAGGATGGTTAGGCTAAGGGAGTAAAAGAACTACCAAAGGCACAAAAAGACTCACTGTAGCATGTAAGCAACCAAGACTAGATCAGCTGCTAGGAAGCTTATATCTCTGCTTCTCCGTGATGTCTCCTCTCTCTCAGGTTGAGGCCATAGTAGTGTCCGCTTCCCATATAAAGGTTGTATGCTTTTTGAGATTGTAGAAAACATAGTAAGTGCTTTGGAAATGGATTGTCTATGAGAAACAGATCCCTGAAATTCATAGCATTACCCTGGGAAAATGTGCACAGCGTATTTGTACAACCTTTTCTTGAAGTTATCAAAGGAAAAATGATGATTTTGTGTTTGCGTGTTTGTGCTTCTGGGCTTCTTGGCAGTGTAAATGTGAGCACCATGAATCTGGTCGGGCAGATTTCATTTCGAGTAATATTTCTCAGCATGACCAGGAGCTCTGGAAAGTGTTGCCAGAGCCATCTAGAACATAAAGAACTTATGGAAACTGTCATATATATATATAATGATTATTTGCTGAGTTATATAAACAACAAAAAAATAATGTTCTAGGTTACATAAAAGTGGGGAGGAGGAGGAACACGTGGTATAGCAAAGCCCAACGTCCTGACAAGCTCTGCATTTTCGTATCTGGAGTTCCTGATTTGTATCAAGCTGGAGTGTCCATGTGTTATTACCTTAATTGTGATTCTGACCAATTCCATGATAATTTTAAGAGAATAAAGATGGAATAGCTTCTGTAAGTAGGTCAGAACTAAATAATGAATATTTTACATTTTGGATTTTGATTATATCTCTTTTGGATCTGTATCCAATCCAAATAAAAAGGACAGGGGGTAAAAAAATACTTTCTTAAATCTCAGAATACTTTTCTGCAACATTTAAGGAATGAAGCTATTGTTACTGAGTTCTTATCTAACTATATTCTGTGTAATAATTGGCTGTTTTCTCAAAGCATCAGTCTGAGCTCCGTGAATAGATGTACAAAATGGTTTTATTTTCCATCAAATTACACTTCTAACCATTTTGGCTTCAGAATGGCTGTGGCAGCCTTCATCCCTTGTAGGATCAAAAACGAGAAAAATATTTCTGATTTCTCAGGTTTAGAGTCACTCTCTCTATTTTTGTAAAGCAGGGGCATTCTCACGGGATACTCTCTTCTTTAGCCCCATAGTAAAGGTTTCTGAAAGGCTTATAGTGCTTCCAAATAAATGTTTGTAAAAGAACTTCCAATGCTTGGAAGGAACAGTACTGAAAAGCTAGTGATAATACAACTGAAGTGAATGCACTTTATTTACATAGAACTTATTTCCAAGACTTTCAGTCCCACAAATGGCTACTTTGGGAATGGGAAAAAGAAAAAGAGAATGCTTTCCTTTCCCCCCCGCCCCCTATATATTAGGTAAGAGTTAGTTTCAAGAAACAGACTTCTGCATTGAAACACATCACAATCTTTTCTTAGTCACAAAAAATGGCAAATCAAGAGCCTAATGAGGTGCAGAGTTGGTAGAAAATGAAAAGAAAATGAAAAGAGACTTTAGTAAACAAAGCTCACCCTCATTATAAATGTGCATCATCCTTTGTGCTTATGGGTTAATAGGTGCTGTCTTTAGGTTTTTCTGTTAGATATGTTGATGTTTGAATCTCTGACGAAAGCCCCTTTAACCACAAGAAGAAATTTGTGTTTTGTCTGCCCTGTGTTAGAATAACAATTCTTTGCTCTTCTGTCCAGCTGATAACACCCGTTCTGAAACTTCAGGGACAAAGTTGTTCTTTGTAAAGCCATCTCCAGAGACTTATGAGCAATGCAGAGCAAAGACTGACACTGTACTTTGTTCTGATTCCTTCTAGACCTTCAATAATGTACATTCTTGGCTGAGATCGGGATTCGAAATAACAAACAAGTATCAGAATTTGTCTCTTACTTCATAGATAGGAATGATTTCCAGATTCTGGCATTTGGGAGTCACTACCTTGGAGACAGCTCTCCTGTGTTGTGTAGTTGATGCATCGAACATATCAGGTGCATGCTAATGTGATGGCTACTCGTTTTTCATGTAGCTCTGGACACATGATTATCCAAAGCATATACTCAAAGACTGCAATAATCCAAGGGTGTTAGCTCTTTTTTGTCTCAGCCAGCAATATAGGAAGCTAACAAGTAGATGGCATTCTATCTCTATTTTAAAATTAAGAAGCAAAGACTTGGAATGTTATGTAGTCCATTTGTTTCAGTTGCTATGTTACATTGTGAGGCTGAATGAAGAAACATATACTTATTAAGCAGTTGTAGCCTCTGATTCTAAAAAGGTAATGTTCAATACAAACCTTGAATTAAAATTGATTCAAAGCAAAATAAATTACCATTTATGATGAGGAACTCTGTTTTTCTAATAAAATATCTGACAAGAAATGACCTTGTGTTGGAAATGGGGTATGTGTAACAAGTAATGAAATACTAATTTCCTGAAAATAAAAAAAGGCCTGAAAGAAATTGTTGGGGGCTTAAAATGGGAAAGGAGAAAAAAGAAGTAAGGGATTTTTGTTACTGTAGTTTGCATCTTCATGATTAGCATCAAGGAAAGCATATTTCTTCCTCCAAAAGTCAAAGGAAAATGTGTGAACTAAAAGGAAAGCATATCAGAGGATTCAGTTAACAGTAGCTGAGTGTAGTTGTGGTTTCGAATAGAGATGGATAAGAGAAAAAGACGAAAGTAATTTGAGGGATTGAAAAAAAATCATGATGTAGAAAAGAGTCAAATACTTTCAGCTTGTCTTAAAAATTCAGCAAAACCAAAGAACAAATATTATCTTCTAAGTTGCTCTTTTCAAATTGGTTTTGCTCTCCTAGAAAATGTTTCATTTCCCTAGTTAACTTCTAATGTCAAATTTTCCAGATGTTTTTCCTTTTGGAAAACTCCTGGCCAGTGACCATTTGTGTATGTTCAAGTTTTGAATAAAATAGCTGCTTTGAAACATCTCATAAAACATCTCAACACTTCATAAAAATCCATCCTAGTTCCCAATAACAATTTCCTTTCTCTGATGAGTTTATTCAATATCTCTCAAGAGAGAATTTCTTTATTCATGATATTTATTTCTGTTGTACTAAAACTAGAAATTTCACACCAAGAAAAAGGCAAGTTAAAACTGAGAGAGATGCGAGTAGCTGAATCCAGGTGCCTTCAGGCAAGTGTGCTGTGTGATCTCGTTGTTTATCTGTCAAATCCCACTTTAAAACTTGCTCCTCACACTTTCCCTGCTACTCTTATTTGTAATTTGTTGTACTGTTTGCCATCATTTTTGACCTGTAAAGATTTTAATGGAGAATTCCGTTGTGTTTAGGAAGCTGGACCCATCTTTTAAGGATTCCTGCCACTCTAGTCATCTTTATTTCATGTTAACTCATCCCAGTTCACCTGAGGGAAGTAGCTGCATGTTTTCTTATTAGAAGATAAAACATGTAACAGTATTTTGTTTCTTTAAACCCCTTTGCCCAGCACAAACATCTCAGGGGTTAACTGTAAACAGTTCCCATGTCAACACTTTTTATATTTTCTATAAAGCTTCAAGGATCTAGCAGTGGTGAACCATTAAAGATTCAAGGTTGCTGGAGTTTATTTGAACTTTGATAGGAGAAAGTCTTATAGATATTGAACTGAATTTTACACGAGATAAACATCTTAAGCACTTTCCAGAATTTTGTTTTTCTGGCCAAGAAACAAGTCCAAGCCTTTCTTATGTGAGAGAATTGATACTGGTTCTTTCTCTACTTTTGGTGAAGAAACAGGGGAAGAAAAGATGATACTGTGTTGTAGTACTGTAATGCTTTGCTCCACACGTGCTATTAATACCATGCTCTCTATTACACCATGGAATATAAACTTGAGGTTAAATATTCCCAAATTGTCTCAATTCAGATTCTTACCTTGCCAAAAAGTTTTGGGTAGTGTGTTTTAGGTCAGGGACTTGACTGTATCTGAGGAGTGTTGTTAGATGATGCTGTTTGCTGTTATCATCTTAAGTCTTGCAGAGGACATTTACATCCTGTAACCTAAGCAGTTCACCTACTCAACTGAATTAGTTTGGCTCTACAGTAATGATGTTCTCAATTTTAACAATTACCATTTGAGACAGCAAATCTGAAGTTAGCAAATCAGATAAGAGCTATGAATTGCAGCCTCTTTTTCTTTTTTTTGGCAAAGCAGCCTACCTTCATTTGAAAAGGAAAAGAGTTTCTTCTTTGAATATCATCAAAATATCAATCCACAAATGCACAGAGAAGTGTGAAAAGACAAAAAGCACAGCACAAAAGCAATCTTACAGAGTGTTGAAATTCCAGACTGCTTAAGCATAAAGTGGAGCCTTATTTAATTAGTGTCAGAATTATTTTCAGCCAGTAGCTCCTACTTCCTTAAGATTCCATAAGATTTAAATTGTTATGTATGCTTCGAAGAAAAAAGCAATTCAGAATCTCTTCAATATGAAGCCCTATGCAAGGTGTAAAAAATATTTGCTTTCAGTATATTACATTTGCATATACTTTTAAACATACAGGAAATTAATTAATTCATTTTAAAATGAACTTTTTCATTTGTAGGCATTGCCAAGGTTGTTTTTATACCTCTTCTCTGCATCACATTAATGCCTAGGACTCTTATACATTAAATATTGCAGTTATGCACGTGTGTATGGTATATGGCCATCAGGGCAGTCCTCCTCAGAGAATTTACTGCCTCTTGTCTCTGACAAGACCAATAACAAGAGAGCAGCAAAATCAACATTGTAATCAGGCCCCGAACGATATTCAGTGACTGATTTCAACTTTGCTCAGCTCCTGGTTGCCGGAGAATGAGGTGCTTCAGAAATGAAGGCAAAGGAGTTTCCCTTAACTAGAGTGTCCTTGTTCGCTCGGTCTTGAGCATGCAAACTGTGTCAGTTTTGATGCCAGTTCTTGCCACCTTTAGCTCTAGCTGCATTTGCTGTGCATTTCACAAGGAAGGGCACAGTAAATGAACAGATACTGATTCAAGTTGCTGAGTTATTCCTGGTAGAATCTAGGGTCAACACCAATTTTTACTTTAGGCCGTAAATGTGGCCTGAAGTATCTGACTTTTCTCTAGAGCTCTGAACTGATTACCCCACCCATGACAGATTGCAGTTTATGGATCTTTTGAGTAATTTTCTGAGTGACTATGCCTTTCATAACATTGCTAACTGTAATGGCAAAGAAAAACCAACCCTGTTAGAAAAAAAAGTAACCTTATAAACTTTGCTTCTCTTGTGGTCAAGATTTCCTTGATATTCTCTCCTTTGTGGGATTTGCTTGCCAGAAAGATGACTGCAAGGTAAGAGGCTTGCAGTTCTTGCCTGAGGGCTTTCAAGAAACTGCTTCACCTTAAAGTGCATTTTTGAATAGAGGTGGAAAATGCAGTTTAAACCTAATGAATAGTGATGAAGTGTTAAAAGGAAAAGTATCTAAATGAGAAACAAAACTGTATTTGAGCTGTAGTCCCATAGTCTCATTAGAATTGTATTGAAGTTCTCTCTCTAGGAAAGGTTCTTCAAAGTGCATGAAGATTTGCAGCACTGAGGGACATGATTGCATCTCTGAATTTGGTAGAAAATCTTTGCCTGGGTAATGAAGTGCTACCATGCCTTGTTAGGAAGAGCAGATTCCAGTGTTTGGAAAGAAAGGGAAGAATATGATGAGCTGTAGCTGGAAGTCACATGATATTTCAAGGCACAGGAGAAATGAATTCTTCTAAGAATTTCATAGAGTGTGTCTTGTCTTCCTCCTCTCTAAAGGGTAGATTTATAGAGTAGCAATGAGACTGTGATATTAATGGTAAGGGAAAGGAGAAAAGTGCAGTGTTTGGATGGGGAGAGAGTACTGCACTAGTTGAGTAGGTTACCAGCTCCTCAGCCTTTCTGGTATATCTGTGAGTGCAGGTAATATTATTAAAAGCTGGTTTAGTCAAATTAATATAAGTTCAAAGCTTTTGTGAGCTTCATCAGATGTATTGACTCTGAAGAAGCAGATTCTTTTCTGGATGAGAGGTTTATCTAAACTGGAACTGCACCTGGAGCACTGTACTACTGAATTCTGTTGGCCAGAGCTTTGGCAGCTATCAAATGGGGCAATTCTTTCCTAGGGAATGATGTGTAGGAATCTGTGTGAATTTGGAAGATCTACAGCTTTCATTGACAGGAAATAAAGAAATAATCAAAAGCAACCTGATTAAATGAATTAATAATGCAAAGGGACTATTAAAAAAACCTACCTGATTAGTAAACAAAATGATACATTTGTTTAGTATCACGGTCTGTATCTCCAGGCAAATTGAGTTGTTTTTTTTTTTATTTTCAAATCTAAATCCCTATAACAGTTTTTCTAGGATAAGTATGATAAAATATTCAGTAGCTCTCACAAACATAAGTGTTGGATTGGGAAATGCATGTGGTTGGTGAGTGTCAGCATTCTGGCATTGTTACAAATTGTGGCCAATTTATAATAAACTTGTAAATCCTTAGTAGATCATTTAATAGTAGCGGGAAGGAACTCCAGGCAGAGAAGTGGTGATGGCAATTTTATTAAAAGAACACTCTCGTAGATTGCTTCAGTAAATCCAGATCATTAAGATAAATTGAGAAATTCATTTTAAAAATGCAAAGGCTACATCCCCAGTGATTCTGGAGATCCAAGCTATTGTGCAAAGAAGTGATGCTTCTTAAACAAAAATGTTCATAAGCGACCTGTCTAGGTGAACCTGCTTCTGCAAGGGGGTTGGATGAGATGCTCTCTAAAGGTCACTTCCAACCCCTATCATTCTATGACTCTATGACAACTTGAAGGATTCAGTGCAGCCTGTTTTGAAATATTCTGCTTTGTGCTGATTCTTATCCCAGAAGCCATTTCAGTGGTTATCAGTTTTACATGATACCACTCTTTTTTGGTTTTGGTTTACACAAGTAACATTTCCCAACTGTTGCAGTCATTGATGTTTGCGATTGAAGAAAGCAGCACTATATTTAATGACAGCATGATTGGAGTAGCTCAGATCACCTTGCATGATACAGATAGAAATAATGTCTTAGAAATAATAGCAGCACTCTTATTAGTAGAGGTTGATGTTTCCTGTGTTTGAATACTTCTCCAGTGTTACAACTGCATTAGAGCAGCAGGTCCTATCCGTGAACCCTAATAATAAAACACATGAATGTAGTAATTCTTGTTTGTGCACTAAGAATCACTAACCAGCTTGCTTCAGCTTAGTTCATTTTTGTGTATGTGCCTCTTAGGATTTTGCCATAATTATACATGTTGCTCCAGAAATAGGACTACAATATTTATTCAGCCTTTTAACTAGCGTGCTTTGAGTTTTGACTTTGATACTAACTCTGAAAACCTCTGGCATTTGCTCAACTTATGGTTGACATTTAACAGCCATATTGCAGTTACTCCATGTGCACATACTAACTTACCCCTAATGTAACTCACTGCTCCTTCACTGGAATTTAAACTAAGTCTTATTTCATCTCATCTGAGAAAGCTACAAGCGTGCACACACTCAGTGGCAGTTGCCACAGCTGCTCTCCTATAGACTGAATTTGTAAGCCATTGAAGCATTTGTCCTTAGAATAATGAAGGATTATGCCTTATCATGTCAAGAAACATAATAGCTTGATTATGTAACACTCGCTCACTGAAATAGAACTGAAATCAGAGAATGAGAGTCACATGACTGCATGGATCATCAGTCCTGCTCTTCATTGCTGTTTGCTTTCTAACAACTGAAGTACATAAGGCATTTTTCATTGAATGTTCTACAGATAATATCTTGTCTGTATCTTATAAAGGTCTCAGGTAAGTCTGAAGGTTTCCTGCATTCAGTCTACCTCAATCTGCCTAAAATTGCCTGATTAATGGTAAGTCCCACTGAGCCTGCTTGGTGACAAACCACATAGATGCCATTGACAGCAAATTGAAAGTCCTGTTTGATTACTTAACAACTTTAGAACATGAAAAAGAAATGAGCTGGAAGTATGAGCTGTCTCCATCTTACAATAAAGCTGGAGAAGAGAAAAGAGAAGGAAATTCCAACGAGACAGTAAAAACTCCTGATAAGCTAATAAAAGAGATAAATTTAAGTTCTTAACACACAGCCTAACTTTGTGTTTCTTGCAGCTCATAAAATCTGACTGCTGTCCTCCATAGCCAGAAGACACCTTATCTGATCTGCCTGTGATTTCTGCTGTCCAGATTTAAGCTCCTAACTAAAAGCTGGGTGAATACATCGGTGTGCTGCAAAGTCCAGGGTGATGAAGCATGCCAGACAGAAAAGTTAATTACCTCAATTGTGTGGTTTCCACACTGAAACTGCCTTGAGTCTGGTTTACCTGGTGCACACATTGGAATATTAAATTTCCATATTGTAGTATTTTCATGAAAATAAAAAGTAATTTCTGCATTTTTTCCAGATGTTTGTTTAATGTCATGGTCAGTTTAATGAACGTGGAGATCATTAGAGATGTGTGAAGCTGAGAGCAAACTTGGAGGGAGAGCAAATACTCTCTTGTGTCAATGAAGGAAAAAAACCCATAATAAAGCCAGAAATATTGTTTAATTATAGTCAACAGGGAAAATTTAAGTGCAGAACTAATTAACAGCAAAAAAACACCCCACACTTGATAGATCTAGATTTGTGGGGGTTTTTATTTCATTTTTATGATCTGGAAGTGATGAGAATTTTCAAAAGAATTATAAATACAGTCCAGCTCATTGGCACTGTGTGCCTAACTTATTGTTGAGAATTTTGTTGATTGCATTTTTCTCCACAAATCCACAAGGGATGATAACCTATAACCAGTGCTAGAGACGCTGCAAGCATTCCATCTCCTATTCTGAATCCCTAATATAAACTTTGGAGTTATTGTTATGTTGCTGCAGTTTCATGTTATGAATATAGACGAGTATTCCTACTGCAAGTGCTTTAATTGAAGCTCAGTGGCTTTTTTCTTTTTTTTAGAGCAAGACTTTGTAATTTACTCCAGATCTGAGAGCAATCATCCCCACATTATGCTTATAAACTTAATTCGTATGTGGTAGGCAGGAATATTTTACATTTCAGATGGAGCAACTGTGAGATAATGGTTTGAAATTATCTGGCCAAAGTTTCTTGGCATGTTAGTTACAGTGCAGAAAACAACATGTTAAGAGGATGTGTTTGGCTTTCTGTGTATGTGTGTGTACATATTTATACATATTATATTTGTGGCTGACTCATTGAAGGAAGGGCAGGAGTAGTTAAGGTTGACCATGTTAGTTTCAACCATTACTAAGAGAAATATTATTGGCTTGTTAAAAATTACATCCAGTAACTCAGAAATTTGATGTGGATCTCATGATTTTGTGGGGCATGCCAATACCACTCTAATGCTGTTAGGTACCCATTTATCCCCCAAATGCAGCAAAAGTTTGGGAAGATTAGAGCAAAGGCATAGCTCTATTCATACCCCACCAGATTATTTTCTGCACGTTTTTTTCCTGATTGTACAATCAGCATTTAGATTACAGTGTCCTATCTCCTCCTTTTTTCTTTCTTTTTAAGAATATACTTTAAGCCATAATAATATTTTCCCCTGCATGATGGATGTCTTTTTTCCTAGCAGTTGACTGTTCCTAGGTTTTAATATACATATACAGACAATGTGGATGCAAGGTCGATACCCAAATGCTTCACTTCACCTATACAAGTCTTATATAATGGCTTTTGTTAAAAGTTTAATTATGAACTAGAAACAAAACATCCTGTAAATTCTAAGATCAAGCTAAGTTCAAAGCTATTTTAGATTGTCAAATATTTAGTGGTTTTGGTAGTCTTGCTACACATTTGAAATGCAACTTGATCTACCTGATGTATTTTCCTCTGTAAGGGCTTTTTGTTCAAACCGTTCCCCTGCCTGTGTTGTAAATTGTGTAATTTGTGTAAATTGTGTAAATGTATGTACTGCACTTTCTCTCTTGCTACTTTATTGTATAGTCCTCCCTAAGAGCACTTTTTCAGCTTGACAAGTGGCCTTCCTTTCCTTGTGCCCTTTGCATGCTTTGAATACTGACAAATAGGACAGGATTTCCCTGGTATATACAGGAGAGAAAAATCCAACTTCTTGTTACAATTGTTATTGATATTAACAGCTACAAACGTCTCCAGTTCTTTAAATAAGATGCTTCAAAGAGCAGCAGTAGGTAATGTCTCAAGGCTTGACCCTTTATTTAGAATGTCTCAGCACAGATATGTGCTCATGCTGTTATTCAGTGGGGACATTTTATTGCATTTTGTATTGCAGTAACAGAAAGGTATAACTCTCTGTATTGAAGGTGTCTAGAATTTTATCTATAGCTCTCTTGGATTTGTTATTCAAAAGCATCTCAGTGACTTGACTATTCAAGTCCCAGTGAAAGTCAGTGGAACTTAGATAAATGGATTTTAGGGACAGAATTATAAGCATTTGCTATGAATTTCAGCATGCTGCTTTCCATGGCATCTGAATTACTGACTGAGGTTCCAATATGCCTCTAACTTTTTTTTGAGCCATAATAATTATCCCTGAAAGATAAAAGTCTTGCTAACAGTCAGCTGAGTGCCTGGGCTGCATAGGTGAAAACCTTTCTACTTGTTTTTAATTCGCTCCTCTTACTGAATCTGTAAATCTCTGCCACTCACTTTGGCTGGCATTCTTGTAATTTAATAGACTATGCTTGTCAAGATTGTATATCAAGCACTGCAGACAATCAGCTAAGTCCTTAGTCATCTGTCAAATAATGGGGTTTTGAGTGCATTGAGAATAAGTTGGCAAAGTAGTGTATGTTGCATTCTAAAGTTTAAACTGGAGCCCTGTTTACTTGTAATACAAAAAGAGCATTAAGAAATTGATGGTGTACTTGAAATTCCTTTGAAAATATATCTCAGACTGGATCCTTTTTACAGTTTGTCTCTTGTGAGCTCTTCTTTTTTTAAAAAAAAACCCATTCTTTTAGATCCACACTGCTATAAAACCAGGAAACTGTCAGAGCCCTGCTGATCCAATTACAACTTTAAAACTTTTAGGCTTTTGATTTACAGTAAGCTCATTTCAGTTAAATACAAAAGAATCTTGTTCTTAAACTCTACATTGTCTAACAGTGTATTTCATGGTATTTTTAATCTCTTTTTTCTCTTCAGTAATGGAAAACAAAGTAAGAATGGTTTGGTTTAGAAAGGACCTGTAAGGTTCATCTAATTTCCCCTTCCCAGTTGTAGACAAAAATCTTTCTCTAGATCAGATTTCTCAAAACCTCTGACCTTGAAGCCCTCCAATGATGGGACATCCACAATTTCTCTGGTCAGCCTGTTCCACTGTCTCACCATCCTTAGAGTAACTTCTTTTATTTAATCTAAATCGACTTTCTTTTAGTTTAAAATCATTGCCCCTTGTCCTGTCACTACAAGCCCTGGTCAAAGTCTCTCCATCTTTCTTGTAAGCCCTCTGTAAGTTCTGAAAGACTGCAATAAGGTCTTTCTAAAGCCTTCTTTTTCCCAGACTGAACAAGCCCAGCTCTCTCAGCCTTTATCACAGGAGAGCTGTTTCAGGCCTTGGATCAATTTTGTGGCCTTCTTCTGGATCCACTTTGGTATGTCCATGTCTTGTGCTGGAGGCTCCAGAGGCGTGCACAGTACTGGAAGCTGGGTCTCATGGGAGCAGAGTAGAGGAGAATTGTCTCCCTCTACCTGCTGGCTACTCTTCTTGTTGTGCAGCACAGGATATGATTGGCTTTCTGGACAGCAAGCATACATTGCCAGCTCATATTCAGGTTGTCATCTGTTGCATAGGAATTAAAGGTAGGAAATAAC
The DNA here is from genome assembly GCA_013401255.1 of Urocolius indicus. NCBI lineage: Eukaryota > Metazoa > Chordata > Aves > Coliiformes > Coliidae > Urocolius > Urocolius indicus. Next base: position 61,300 of record WBNH01001498.1, on the reverse strand, counting down.
TCATTTTCCTAACCAAACCAGACCTGGACTGTGAGCCATGTGCTGTTGTTCTGCTGAGACAGCCAGCATTCCACTGTAAGATTAAAATTATTTCTGTTTGTTTTTTTTTCCCTTTGTTACGTGAAACAGAAGACTGTGTATTGCAACAGACAAACTTTGCAGTAGGTGGTGTGAATATTTCCTTAGGTTTTATTTACTTGTAGTGCAGCTTTTAGAGAAAATATTTCATATAGTTTAGGTTTCTGCTGCTGTAACTGACACTATCACTTATCTCTCTTTTTAGACTGTCTAGGATTCTCTTAAACAAGTGGATTCCTTGTCTTCTCAGTCATGCATTCAGAGCTTTCTTGCTAAGATGTACTGGAGGAGAATGCTAGGAGACTTGGATTTTCCATTTCTTCCCTTAGTTCTCTACACATCACGAGCTGCAAAGCCATGAAATATTGAAGATTTTGTGAAATGATTTCTGGCCAAGTGTCTTGAAGATATTTGTGTGTGTAGTGTTAGGTCAGTATTTCAAAAGTCTTTCAAAAGCAACTAAATTTCATTCTAAAATGTAGATATTTGACAATTTCAGCCTCTCAGTAACAAAAAGGGCCAGGGAAAGAGATAGTGTCTAATACACAACATGATTTGTGATTCTTCAGGCTACAAAGATTAGTCTGAATAAAGATGACTAGAATAATTACTTAAAAACAATCCTGTAATTATTTTGAAGAGTAGTAGACAAAGGAAAAATAATATTTTAGTGGTATTGTTTTCAGTCTTTTATGAGAATTCTGTCACATAGCCTGATCGGATCTACTCTAATTGCCTATATTTACTCACTGAAACTCTGGGTGGGAGTTATCTTTGTGCGCAGATGTCACATACATAAAATGGTGTTTTAAGTTTCCTAAATAGTTGTTCCTGCTTCTGTGGTGATTGTGTGCAAAATAGTAGCCCTTTTGCTGCTAAGTTTCTCGGTGAAAGAGATGGGGCTGCAGTCAAACAAACTTTAGTTCATCATAATGTTGATGAGTAAAAATGGTGAATGAGTCTTCAAAATGAGCTTTAGATTAGGGATTGGAAAAATGGACTGCAGGAAGGATAGTAGTAGTTCCCTGAAAGCATTATGGAGGGCAGAAATTCAATAAGTATTTAAGTGACAGACCTGACCAACTACTATTAGCTGAGGAAAAGGACTCCAGCAACGCCTGGAGTTAAAAATTCACTGGTATCTTCCAATCTCTCAGCTACATTAAGAGAGTAGCCTAAGTGTCTCAAAAAAAAAAAAATCCCTTTCTGTAACTTGTGAAGATGAAAGGAGAAGTGTATAACAAACTTACACAGACGTTTTGTAATGGTAAAAATGTAGTGGGTGAGGTATCACCACTGGGCACACTCAGCCTAGATTTGCGAGGAGAGAGAAATGTGTGTGTCCGGATAAGGATTGAGTTTGCCTTCTTATTTATATTGAGTTATTACAGTTACTAAATCACCAAGAGTGAAGAGATCACATATTTAAAACAACCAACTTTGTATAAACAAAGGCTAAAGATCCTTTGTAATCGTGTTAGAATTTGCTTTGTGATGAGACATTTGACAGTTACCTGTTAAAAAGAATGATTCTTTAATTGGATACCTATAAACCCCTGAATTTCTAATCTATTTGCTTATCATTTAATGATAATTAAGTTTTTAAATGTAACATTGAAACAAAATGTTACCAGAGTTTCTTTGGTGAAGATCTGTCTGTCATGCATGAAAAGCTGCGTATTCATAAGTAATGAACTTAATCAGCTAGGACATTATAACATATTTGTCTTTTTATAATGAACTTCTGAGGGGATGTCATTTTTAGGTGTTGAAATACTTTTCTGCCTAACAGTTACAGAGATTATTTCCAATTTTTGAAAATATGTTCTGTAAGGACTCTGTGTTGAAAACAGTTATGCACATTAATACATAATCTTGAAAGTGATTTAGTACAAAGCAAATTTAATCAACAGGACTGCTCTTGTGAGTTTCTTTACTCACATTAGTAACTTTTTATCAGATCAAAGTTATACTTCTCTTGGTGGCACAGGAGTTGCCTTTGCCCCTAAGCTCAAACTGTTGGCAACTGGTTGATCTGTAAAGGTTCCTACTGAGGAAAGATAGTAGATGGTTAGGAATGCACAGGAATTGTTCTGTAGTTAAGAAGGTATTCCTCAGTTTTTACTGAGGTACAGGTTGGATGTAAGTAAATGTTCCTCATTATGTCTCAAATATACATTTTTCAGCTTCTGTATGATAGGATAGTAGCAGACACTCCTCCTTCTGTATCATTTTAAATTTCTAGCTGCATAAGTCACAGTCCATCCCTTTCTTCCTGGAATATAATGTTTAGTATTCAAGTTATTTATCCTTTACAATGAATTTAGAGTTTACACAGTGAAAATGACTGTATTTTAAAGTGAGTGAGGAATGTTCTCTTAGATTATAGACCTGCTCTTTAAATGTTTTAGATACAAATGACAGTGTGGATTTTAGTTTAAAATGCAATGCTCTTTAAAAACATCAGCTCAATTTCTCTTAAATACTGTTCTCAAAAGAAACATTCAGAAAAAACATTATTTATTGTATCTCACTTATGTCAAATTTAGCGAATTAAATGAATAATGGCTATGGCTACTTTGCATAGATAGTGCCAAAGCTTTACATGAATGATAATGTTCAGTGAAAGGTATCTGAAGTGACAGTTCCCGTGAGAATTAACAAGACCTTCAGTGAAAGATGTGTTTGTGCTAATCGATTTTGTGATTGCAGAGGAATTCGCTGAATAACGTCTCTGACTCTCAAGAGTGGTTCTAAAGCAGAGTAAAAGATGTTTACATGGCTGATGCATCGTTTGTATTGATACCCATCACTGGTTATTTTCATAAGTTAGACACATCACAGAGGGAACATATCCAAGCCTACCCTTTTGTGGGAGTAATCGCATTGTCACATTTAAGGCAAAATTCCCACAAAGCCCAGAGGATTCTGTGTAATGACACATTTGGAACTCAAGGCAGAAATGTCAAAAGTTTTCATGCTGTAAGAAATTTTGCTGTTTGTACAGTTAGTCCTTCCAGTGTGTGTAGGTCTACTAATATGTTACACTGTTGTGTGGTAGTTGCAGATCAGTTTGACAGCTCTCTGTTCCTCTTAATCTTCAAGAAATATGACTGTTGAGTAACACTGCAAGTCCATTTCTTTAAAGAGTATCTTCAAGCTCATTAACAGATCTCTTCCACCCATCTTAAAAGAAAGACTTGTCATTTTCCTCTCTTCATGAATGTCCCGTGATCCTGCTTCTCTTGGCTGTCCTGTTTTCCAAATGATGTCGCCTGAGCACCTTAGAAACGTTGTAGTCTCATTGTCTCTGTTTTCCATCACAATTCCTCCTTCTTGTATTCATTTTAAGGTACAGTTTGAAAATGCTTTTGTACCTGTGGTCTATTCCAGTAGATCTTGTTATGGCTGTTATTGCTGTTGTTATTTGTGTCTCATTTATAATTGCAACTCAGCTGATGCCCTGTTGTGCCTGAGCAGAGTGATAGTAAGGCTGTTTGTAAGGTGATTCAAGTGAAAGTTGTAAGTACAAATTGAGAGAGCTGAAGCGATAGACCTCATGGTCCTACCACTGAATGCAGGACAGATATTCAAGAGTCCTGAGACATCTGTGTGCACTGTATCCTCTTTTGTCATCTTCTATTGGCTTGTCTGATCTTTTGACTAGTTTGACAGCCATCTCTTCACTGTGTCATCCCACAAATGTGCCTTTGCTGCAAAACCCTGTTCCTCTGAAGACCCTGCCATCTGGAACAGCCTTTCTGAAGCTCTCTCATTGACATGCTGTATCTTTTAAATCTCATTGGAAAACAGATTTTCTCACTTGTCTGAGCCTCTTAATGTTATATTTCCTCTCTTCCATTATGAGCTATTTAATTTAGTGATTACATTATTCAAATCTGTAAGGCACTTTCAAATACTATTTGGAAGTAAAATGCTCTGTGTTGTAATGGTATGTTATGTGGTTACAGGAAAAAAAAATCACATTTGAAGTTATTGATCACAATTCCTTTTCTTTTGGCTGCTATGCCTTTTTTGAGTAAGAATGCAAGTACGCTTGATTTTGGTTTTAAGGTCTCTTGAAGGTATCTGGGACTGGAAACTTGAAGGACTGGGCAACAGTTTTTTTTGTGCTTACTCCAAGCCATGTGTGAAAGTAACCCAGTAATAGTAAATAAATATTTTCCAGGTTCTTCTTAGGGATAACTGTCCTACATGTGATAGGGACAAAACTGAATCATCGTGGAGAATTCAAACTTAAGAACAAAGGAAATAAAGACTTACTGATGAGGAAAGGGAGTTCTGTTATTCTTGCCTCCATGATTTATGATTCATTATTGTTTATATGGACTTATATGCTACTGGATTTGAGACTGCAAGTTGTAAGGGTTGATATTACTACTAGTGCCTGATTAGCTTTTAATCAAGGGAAATATCTTATTCCATTTGCAATTGTACAAGACTGGTAGAAGGAAAGTTGGTCCTCAAAGGTTCAATTATATGGCAGGAGCACACCAGAAGATCTGGTAGAAGTCACATATGCAAGAGAAGCAAGCAATGGAAGACTGGCAAAGTGGGATGTCAAATGTGTGACTATCTCCTCCATGAACTGTCTCCCTAAAAGCTGAAGGGCAGAACAAAATTACCTTTCTTTAGAGATTCATCTATTAATGATGTTAATGACTGTCAGTTATGTTCAATTTGATAGTTACCATCAGAAATGATTGATTGTAGCAAAATGACCCTGCACTTCAGTTATCCCTAAAAGATTTTAAGTTCCTAGCATCATAGTTTGATGGCTAATACTCTTCTGATGTTAGTTCTTAGTTGACATATGTGATGAGAATATTGGACTGTGTTGTGAAGGAAAAGCAGTTTACAAATCTATACTAGTTGGTTTGCTGTTTCTCTCTGAAGTTGGCTTTGTTTACCAGCTTGAACTCCATTTGTCATGCCTTATCAATTGTGGAAAATGGTCTACTGACTTTCTCAAACCTTTCAGAAGACCTATTGCCACAAAGGCTTCCAGCTGAGGAAGAACCTGCACCTGTAAAGAAAGGAAGACACACTTGAGCATCAGTGTCACTTTAGATGCCATAGTTAGTCTGACACGTCTGTATGGGACTGAAAATCCAGAAGAGGTGGCTGCTCCTCTTGAATGTCAGAAAGAGGATCAGCAGGGAGCTCCAGCATGTTTACAGCACTGGTAATTCGTGCTTAGGTAACTGGATTACTCAGATTTCTGTTTTGAGAGTCTCTGCTCATCCCTTTATTACTGATTAATCCTTGGACGCACTGCTTTGTCACATTGGACTCAGTTAAGTGATATAATTACATATTTGTGTAAAATCTCAGTTTCTTACAAGTTCAGAGGGAGACAAATAAATAGATTCTGGTTTGGCTTATTGCACAGTGAGACTCTTGAGGCACAAAGCTTGAGTTCAGATTCATTTCTATATCCAAAGTTCCTTGAATCTTCAGGTCTGGGATGGGGACCCATTATCGTAATGCATTATGTTAATGATATAGGTGAAATTCCAATTCAATCTTCTTCGTAAAGGAAGCCTTTGACATGACATATTAACCATCAGATTAGAAGTAGACTGACTAATTATCACTTAATGCAATTGAATGCCAGGATTTGTCATTTGATGAGGCTGGCTGGGTGGGGAATATAAATCTGTTAGTACTGATATAGTTATGAACTTGGAAGGAAAAGAGATTGAAATTCTGTGAATGCAATATTTATTCACAGTCATTATTCATAGGGTGACATACCACAATGTCATAAAAATGCTAGCATCTACATTCCATGAGTAGTTTTAGGGAAAAGATTACTATGGTCACAATCATAGTTTATATGGACTTGCATGCTCTTACTCTTTAATAGTATGTCATGGACAAACCTGTCAGCATATCTCTATATTTACCTGAAAGAATCCTGCAGATGGGTATTAGTAAGGACATAAAAAATTACAAAGGAATAAACCCTCTGTGTCATTAAGTGTAATTCCTTGCTATCACAGGGAGATGTAGCCTAAACCCAGCAGTCCACTCTTCCTTCTCTTTCAGGTGATTCTCTGGCCATCCTCATTTTTTGTGCTGATTCTCATCTAGACTACTTCAATGAGTAATTTCCAGTGTGACAACTAATCAGATTTTTTACAGAAGTCCAAATAGATTAGATTTATCTCATTTTGCCTTCCAAGAAACTAGTTCTCTTAGAGGAAAGAAAAAAAGCCAACCGACCCTAAACCAAACAGGAAAAGCAGTAGGTCAGTGTCACTAATCTTTCCTTGGAAAGCCAGGGTCTGTTTGATCCTGGGTTTTTAATTTCCTTTCCAGATTTTTATTTCCCAACTCCCTTCACCTCTAATTAAAAGAGTAGGTGTCTAGTCTGTATCTGAACATTTTAGAATTTTCCATAATTATATTGTTCTCCAANCCCCAACCTCCTGACACCCACCAGTTAGATATTTGTAAATATTAATGAGATCCCCCCTCAGTCTCCTCTTCTCTAGACTAAACAGACCCAGTTCCTGCAGCCTTTCCTTGTATCAAAGATGTTCCAGTCCCCTGATCGTCTTGGTGGCCCTGCACGCCAGCAATTCTCTGTCCCTCTTTAGCTGAGGAGACCAGAACTGGACATAGGACTCCAGATGAGGCCTCAGCAGGGCAGAGTAGAGGGGGAGAAGAACCTCCTTTGACCTGCTGCCCACACTCTTCTTGATGCATGCCAGGATGCCATTTGCCTTCTTGTCCACAAGGGCACATTTCTGGCTCATGTTTAGCTTATTATCAATCAGGACTCCCAAAGAAATTCAAACAATGTGTACTGATGTGAAAACCATGGGATCTCATGGGAAACTTCTTAAACTATCTCAACTGAAAATGTTTAACAATTACTTCTCAAAATCATTTCAAACCACTGTTTCCCTATCTCCTGGGAACTTCTTGCATTATTGATGTACAGCACTAGCCACTTTTTTTTTTCCTGAGTAGCTTTTAAATACTTTTCTTTAGTAATAATTTTTTTAATGTACTTTTACTGAAGTTATTTTGTTGTCAGCTTTAAGTCACGTGGTACTTCTGGCCCTCCCCTCCCTCCACATCATCTTACTGATTTGAGATATCAGCATGAGGCAAATATGAAATATGCTTGGTTTTTGCTAGTAATAACGTTTAATCTCTGAAATATGTCACTTTTTAAACTATACAAAGGAATATTATGTGTGTAGACTCTCTCTTCGTGACCAACATGCTCTTTTATTAAGTGATGTGCACTACCAAATGATGTGTCACAGATTTTTCCATAGTTGGTTTAACTGCCCGTTTCTGGTATCTTGTGATGAAAATAGAGACCTTAAGTAAAAACCAAAAGAGTCCCAAAAAGATGGTTTAATATCTGAGGATGCCTCTCTTGGAACATTGAAAAGATCCCATCTTTTTCAGCAGGAAAGTATTAGACAATGAGTTTAGCTGGAAGCCGTTCCTCTTCAGTAATAGATTCCACAGTCAGCAGTCAGTATTCCACACAAATTAGAAGCTGTTGCAGTTGTAGCAATGTAGGAGTTTTAAGTACAAATATTTCATAAATGAATCAGTGTTTTTCTTAGGTCAGTGTGTATGAACCTCTCTGACACTAGTCTATGTGAAATTCATCTTTAATTGTGCAACATAGCTGAAATTTTTAAAGTAATAAGATTGTGTCATATTATACAGTATGCACACTATGCACCTGTAAATCATAATTCTGCTGTGGGCTGTACACATGTACAGAACTTCATAGTCACATATGTCTCTTGGAAGGGAGATCAACCTTTTAAAGCCAGCTCCAAGCATTTTAATTAAACATTTAACATTTGAGCCAATGTAATTTTGATTTGAGGGAAGACTCTTTGACAAATCTGAAAAACTTTAAACTTATAACTTCCTAAATTTTTAATCTAGAAAATATTTACTGCAGAGAGGAGGAAAAGTTTCAGAGTGCAAGGGTCAGTGTTTAGCTCCTATACAGGTATTAGATGCCTGGGATGCTTTTTCCCCTTTTCCTTCTGACCCCTGACAGCTGCACCTCTCTGAATGAGCTCAGATGTGTCAGCAGGTTTGGCATCTTGTTAGTTTGGCAGCTGTCTTCAACTCTTGTGTAATGTAGGGCATCTATGAGGTTCAGGCAAACTTTTCTGTTTTCTGAAAAAAATACTTAACATGTTTGCTATAGCTCAACAGATACACTTCCAGACCTGAATAACCTTCTCTGTCACCAGAGGACTTGTTGAAAAATAGCAGCAAAAATCTGAAATGTGGTGATATGGGTTAACAACATGAAAGGATGTGGTTTTTGTCTAGTTAAGGGACAGAAGTCTCTGAAAAAGGACTTGCAGGGCATAAGAACTGAAGCTATGCATTTCAAGATCTCTCTATCGTTATTCCATCATCCATTCCTTCACAGCAAACAAAACCACCGAGGAAACCACAACTTACCTCCCACAGAATAAAATGCATATGATATAATCAATGTCATTGTTATTTATTTGATTGTAATAGTTTGCTTCTCGTCAATGGGAAATGTATCTATCCAGTAGCTATCCATTTTCTCCAGAACAACAACATGATTTCTTTTATATTCTATAGTGACAATTCTTATGGGAGCTGACCCATGAAAAGATATCACCACCACATTTTTAATGCAACTGTCCTTGCTACCTCTAATGTTGTTAAACTGATATTTCTTTTGAGCATAAAAGGGGAAAAAGTGAGTTGAAAGCTACACACATCCTAATTTACAGGTGTGTTTACAAATATTTAAATTACTCCTAGTTATGTGTCAATGCTAAAACCCAAAACTTTCCCTCCAGAAGTGTTCTATACAATGTCAGTCTCTGAGTAATTAGCATGCCACAGGCTTTTGCAAGAGGACATACAAATTTTACTGAACAAAAACCCCTAGTTCCTTTCATGGCAAAATCTTGCAAACACTTTTCTGTGAAGTCTATTTTTAGTATCTATATTTCCAGGCATCTTTCTCTAATCTTGTGTACTATAATACCACCCAGTGGATTAGCTCCTGACAAAAGAAAAAGAAAGGTAAAAATATTGTTGTTTTCTGAGCACATGGTGACTTATATTTTTTATAAGCCTTCCTTGAACAGTTTAATTTCTGGTAATTAGAGTAGTTGCAATCTTTCAGGTTAGAAGGGTTTAGTGTTTATTAAGAGGTTGCTTTCTGTGTTGCAAGATGGTTATCAGCATGGGTCCAGTCTGGTATTAACAAAGACATTCAGGGAGATGGGTTTTTTCTATCTCTGGCCTCTTTTAACCTGAAGGAAGAAATTAGATATACAAGAGCTTCTGATCTTACTCATGCTCTGTTGATCGCAGATTTCCTCTACAACTTGAATAAGGTACTGACATATTTTATGGCAATGCGAAGGAGATCACCCCAAATCAGTATTCTCCCTCTTTAATGAAACTTAGTGCAAGTTCTGGGAAGGATGCCAGGTGCGTGAGGGGATTTCACAAGCTGGGGTTGGGGGAGGGCAAGGATTTAACAAAAAGGAAGGAGATGGCAGGTTACGTGATGTAATCTCTTCTCATATCATTTTTGACATAGTGGAAAAATTGGATGTATGAGCTCAAGGTGCCCTCAGGCATCTTGACTTGCCAGTGGTACTTACTCAGCACATCACTGACCTTGGCATTGTTACAGAGTCATATTTGTTCACAGATGAGCTGCTTTTGAAGATTTTGTCCAAATACCAAGGCACTAAGGCACCTGGGTGCTTTACTCTTACTGACTTACAAAGTTGATCAGAATTGACAGTGCTCCACAGAATATTTTGTTTTCAGAATACTTCACTTGGAAGCTCCGCAGGTATGGCAAACTCATTGCTTCTAAGATGGTTTGGCCTGATGTTTTCATATAGAAGTTGGTTGGTTATTCAAACTCAACAGATTTCTAAAGTTCTGAGGGGGATATGTTAGGCTTTTGTCTCAAAATCCTAAATCCAACCTTCCAAAAAACCCTTCCACCTCTGAGTGTATCAAAATTATCCTTGTAAGGAAACTTGAGATTGTTTGGTGAGGGGATGGGGAAAGTAACATGGCCCTTGCTATGTCTTAAGTGGTTTGGAAATGACAACTGTATGTGCATAGATCTTTTGCTGCCATTCAACTCAATAGCTGTGAATTAAATTTCTTTTAGAATATGTGATTTTATGGTGATACAATCAGGTAGGATCCTAAAATACATTCAAAGATCTATTTTTAAAGGTAAGATTGATATTTTTCAAAGCCGATTTTGGTTTTATATCTGAAGTGTTTTGAAAACAGTCCCAGTCTTCTTTCTTGCTGCTCCCTTTGTTTCAGTTGCAGTTTCAAACTTCTCACATTTCTCAAGCTTTTGCCATGCATAATGTCATTTTCCATATCTCTGTTTTTTAATATTAAAACAAAGTATTCCTGGGGTCATAGTAGGTCTTTCAGCTAGGGAATGAGTAAACTTTTTGGGTTTTATTGTGGAAAAAAGATGCCAAGTTGAACCAGCTGAAATTAAAGAGAAGAATGAGTCATTTCAAGGTAGGGTAGGGAAAATATATATAGGTTTTGCAACAAAGAAATGAAACAGCTCACAGAAGGTTGAGATGGTTTTGCTCAATCATCCATGCTACTGGAGAAGAGATTTCCAGGGAACAGTGCTTGTTAGGCTGAATGCACCACAGTATTTGGTTTTTTCCAATGGACTTCTGTTAGATAAATATGTTTCTGCCTCTATCTAGGCTAGCATCTGAAGATACAGATTTAGGCTTCTAAAAAGTTAATCTACACTTAACCAGCTGTCCATAGATTTTTCTTGTGAGTATCTATCATTGCTTTTTGATTGCTGTCTGTTTAGATGGCAAACCTGGAAGAGTGACACAGTAAGCAGTGAGGTGCCAGTCTAACAGGAAGCTGGATCCTGTCTGGAGGCTTAGTCTGATAGTGGAAGAGCCTAGTCAAGGAGTAGGTAAATCTGGGAGTCTGCCAGATTCCTCCCAGCTACTGAACTACATCTTAAAGACCGGTGAAGGCACAGGTATAATTGTCAAACTGAGTGGGAAACTGAGTTGCTTTTGCTTGAATTGAGCTGCCACTTGATTTTTATGATTATTATTTTTTTTAATATGTGCAAAAACAAAGTTCATTTTTCAGTTTTCCTCTGTAGAGTTAATATAATTATTATAAATAGAAGAATGTGGATATTTGTATTGCTGGACCGTATTTTTTATGTACAATAGCTGCCCAGATAAATGTATTATCAAAATATATCACTATTCAATAATAAGTAAATAATTTTTATCAAGACAAATGTCAGTAGAGACACATAGAGTGCCTACATGGTATTCATTTTAAAATTGGCAATTCCCTTCTGAGTAGTATCTGTGTATACAGCCACTGCGCACCTGACTCACCTTGAGCACTGTATTTGATAATGAATTGAGGTCGATTCATATAGAATAACATAACACAATGCAGAAAGTCTATCTGACTGTGATGAGATCTGATCTTCACTGTGTTATGGAAGCTGTGGCTTTGCTTAACCCTCTGTAATATTTAACTCCTTTTATTGTTCTTTGAGGTACCTAAAATCCATTCATTACTGATGAGACCTTTTCAGAATAGCTTCAGAGAATATTTCTCTACTAATAAATTCCTGAAAATGTTGCAAATTTGAACTATAGAAGTTGAGGACTTAAGATTTTATGTTTGCAGAACTTTCAAGCTCTGAGTAAGGAAGACGTGAGCAGAAACTGACAAGTATCTGACCATTGAATGTTTAAATAGCTGGCAAAAGCATTTACTCTGTTACTTTAAATAGTATGTTCCCAGCCTTAAACTTTTCATTTTTCTTCAAACGTATAAAATGAATGATTACTATAATATTTCTTGCTAAGCAGATCTGGAGACTTGGTGCATTACAAAAGGAGCAGAAATCATTGTACAGAACTTTCTTTATCACTGTAAGTCTGTCTGTCTTGTAGGCCTGGTGATTCCCAAGCTTAGGAATGTAAGGACTTTACTGATGTCACCAGCTCACATGTTATTAGAGGATCTGTTCTATGCTATCAGGCACACCATGAAAGAAAAAAGCAAATCCACATTTTATTTCCTCCAAATCTAATTGGGAGCAACTACAGATTCTGTGATTAGTTCCACTGGGGTTTGTGACATTGTTATATAAATAAAATTAATTCTGGCATTATGTTGGGGTTTAGGGAATGATTATGCATCTCACTAAACTCTTTATTACTCTATTACCCTTTTGAGGAGATTGCACTGAGCTGCGGAGCTACCAGATGTGTCACACAGAGCAATCCTTCTTCATCCTCAAGAAACATGGCTTCTGAGGATCTTCTTTATGCAGAGCACTCTAGAACATTATCAGTCTAGAAGATGCTAGAAGAGACACTACAAAGAATCACAAAACCCCCCAGACAAACAGGAAAGGATAAAGGAGATGAAAAACTTTGTCCTAGCTGTTCTGCCAGCTGTTGTAAAACTGGGTGGTATAACAAGCAGAACAAGTTGTACAAGCACCGTTCAAGGGTAACTAAAACATCCGTGTATCATCAACACTTTTTCCAGCACAAATTCCAAACAGCCCTGTACCAGCTACTAGGAAGAAAATTAACTCTCTCTCAATTGAAACCAGGGCATGTGTCACTACAGAAAACTGGCCAATCTGTCCTCATTTTTTACCCACATCAGTAGTGCTGTTTCCTCTAAGACTTCTCTCCAACTGGGACTCTTGTAGTCTCCTCTTATTTATCTACTATGACTGTACCCAGAGTCAGGTAGCCCTCATTTATTCTTCCCAGGGCTCCTAATCTTTTTGCTGTTGGCTGTTGTGGGTCACCTTGGCCCTTCCTTGGTTTCTGGTCTTAGTTTTGTGATAAGACTTGGGAACGGAAGCCAAGATCATGGCTTGTCCTTTGACAGTGGAGATGCATAATGGGCATTTCAGTGCATTTCTTTCAATGCAAAAGCAGCTGAGCTAACTGTTCCCATAAAAGTCCAATTGGTTGCTGAAGGCATTGTTATCATGCTGACAATGACTAAGTGATTACTTTAGTATCTGGCCGAGTAACCCACTTAGAGCATGTGCACCAGTATCATGAGAATGTTTCAATTACGAAAATCATTGAGATGTAAATGTCATGATTATAATTTGCCTTCATTAAAAATTCCATTGGAAGACTGAAAATTAATACATGTGCTATATAGAGTACCAGCTACTGAAGAGTAATATGTTATACTGAAAACAGGGACTTAGCAATGTAACTACACCAGAAAATAACTCAGAAGCAAGTTCTAGTGATGTGACAGGTGGTTATCTCAAGGGCATTGTCAGAAATACTTTATTGGCTCTCAATTCTAATCTGAGGTGGTGCAACATTTCATCTTTCTCTAATAGAAATCTTAACACCTCTTTCCCCCTCCCCACCCTGCCAATGTAGACAAGCAGCCAAACAGAAAGGGCTGTCATTATTTTGTTTTAATACTTGAAAATGATTGTATCACCTAAAAATGCCATCAGCTTTGAGCAAAAAAAAAAAAAAAACAAACCAAACCAGCTCTGAATTTTATTAATGTCACTGCAAAGCCTTTCATTGAATTCATTGATCATTGCTTCACATTATTTCTCCCGTAGTCACTCATGGTTGTTTTATGTTTCACGTTTTCATTATTTTATTTACTTACTGATTTAGTGACTGGCTGAGTATTTATTGGGATATTTTTTTCCTCTCTTAGCATGAATGGCTAAATCTCTTACCTTCTTGAACATAAAGGTTTGGTATGTGTTATTCCTTTATTAACTGACTGGGTAGTATGGATTTTTTTGTTGCTGTTTTTTTTAGTCTTTTGGTCCAAACAAAACTGCAATTTGTGAACATGATTTGGTGTTTTCACTTGACTTCTCTTTTAAAGAAAAGAAACTGTGTTTGGTTAGTTTAAAATCAAATATTTTAATGTGAAAGCAGATGGATAGCTGCTGAATTTTCACACACTTATACTGATTAAGTTTAATATGTTCTATTGCCCTAAGAAAAATCTTTTGATAGCACGTAAGCTGCTTCCCTGTGGTTCTCCTATAGATGAAACATTTCATCTCAGTGAATTTCTTCTCTGCCAGACTGAGGAAAAAAAATATTCATCATTCATGTTACATTTTCTCTAATTACTGAATCTCTCTGTAAATATAGAATAGCTACTGAATTCACAGAATCTTAAGGGTTGGAAGGGACCTCAAAAGCTTCTCCAGTCCAACTCTCCTGCCAGAGCAGGACCACCTAGAGTAGGTCACACAGGAACTCATCCAGATGGTTTTGGAATTTCTCCAGAGAAGGAGACTCTACAGCCCATCTGGGCAGCCCACTCAAGTGCTCTCTCACCCTCACATTGAAGAAGTTTTTCCTTGTGTTTCTGTGGAACCTCTTCTGTTCCAGCTTGTACTTGTTGCCCCTTGTCCGATCATTGGCCATCATTGAGAACAGCCTGGCTCCATCCTTTTGGCACCCACCCTTTATGTATTTGTAAATATTAATGAGCTCACCCCTCAATCTCCTCCAAGCTAAAGAGCCCCTTTGCTTTTTCATTTTAAAGAGGTCTTACGACTGTCCCAGGACAAACTTTCTTCGGCTGTCAGTCTTTTGTCTTATTCAGTCATAGTACCATTGCTAGCACATAGTCTAGCCTTATTGCCATAGCTTATACCAAAGCTCTGTGATGTGGTAAAAGACATTTTATGATTTGAGATGTTGATATTAATTGCTGTATTCTAGACAGGAGAGATTTTAAAGGTACAGTTTTTCCTGAGATGAGCTGTACTCTAGTTCACTAGGTGTCCTATACTTTTGTCTGTCAGATATATTTTGCTTCTCTCTTGCATTGGTTCTTTAAAGTGAAGTACTGTGGTGAAAAATGGATTAATACAGGAGAGGGAGCTCTCAGCCTGGCTATGAGGGAAAAGTGTGCGAGGGCACCACTTCCCCAGGTCTGAGTGGGAAGGCAAACTCCCCTCTGTCTTTAGCAGCAGAGGGAAGAGGGATTATTTTTACCTGCCATTCTGTGCTTTAGCCATAGCAACCTGTTCCACTGGAAGGATGGAGACTGACTGACTTTGAAAATAAAATAAAAACAAATGAAGAAGGTTAGGTAAAGGGTATAGAAAGGTAAGGGTTAATGACTGTCTAGGAACTGGAACAGCTTGTGGTCTAGTCTAGTCTCTATCCAACAGAAAAGTGGAAATGGTCCCAAAGGTGACTGATGGGGACAAAACATATTTTGAATGAGTGCTGTGAAGAGCTTTGATTTATAAACTTTTAAGATATTTTTTGGTAATGTTTCTAATAACATTTTGGACAGAATGCTAAAATACTAACTTTCTGTATCAAAACTTATGAATGGATCATGTACCAAAGACTTTGTCCAAGAAGCAGGTGAGGAAATGACCATGTGTCAATGTGTGTGGTGGCAAAGGTTCCAGAAATATTAACTGCTTTGCATGTGCACAATATTTTTTCTTTGTTTCTGTACTAGTCTGTGGCTCACATTTATATCTAAAAATGGTGTGAAAGGTAGCTGTCAAGTTAACCAAGATGAGAACAGAAATGAAAGCTGCTGCTTCAGAAAATAAGAAAGTCAATCTAAAATGTTTTAGTGAGACTCCAATGATCTTCTTGATCTTTACAAAAAAAGTCCCTAAGGATCCAGTTGTGCAGTCAAAAATACATTACTTTTAAGAGCGTTGCTTCATTTGTTGGTATGTTTTACCAAGGAAAGTACCATTCTTTTTCTGACATTCATATGAGAGAAGTGTGCTGGAGTACCATTTTCAACTGAGTATAAATGCATATTATTGAATCTTTGATAGAATATGGCAGCAAGCAATAACATCTGTGCCTCTCATCCTTGTTTTTTCATAACAGACTTAGGCACATTTTCTTCTCAAAACTCTGTCAGAAGCACATAAAAGTCTGTTTCAAAGGAAAAACACTCAATAATGTGAAGTGTTGTTAGCAGTGGCAGGCAAATCTGGGGACTGAATGACAGGTTGCTGCCTGTCCTTGAACAGCCTTACACAAAAAGTGTAAGAGCAAAAGATGTGACCGATGTAGGTTCAACAGCTGAACCAAGCTCCTGGATCAAAATGGTACAAATGCAGGAATTTAGAACCTTACTGGAGCTGTAGCGTGGCATCCTAGACCCACATGGTGTTTGGCTTTTTACATCCCCTTGTAAGTTCTGTTGGATTCACCATCTGGACTCTGAGTTGTAAAGATCTGTTAGACCACACCCACAGCTTGCAAAATGTGGTGTTTGACACCTGATGTCCTGAACCTTCCCTGTGCTAATCATAACTGAATTACATGAAGTGGTCTTCTCAAGTAGGAGAGCTTAACCCAGATTGCATTAAAAGCTGCTCAAACAGTTTTTGATTATTCTTATGGGCAGGTTAATTTTCTACAAATGTCTAACGTAATATACAAGAAAGCAGAAATCAGGACTGTTATGTAGATGTATAAAAATGTACATTTGGGAATATTTACCACAAAAAAGTTGTTGAGTCTTTGATACTTTTTTTTTTTTTTTCTCCATAAATTGAGCTACCTGCTTGTGCCACTTAGTGTGATCTCATATCAGGATGCTACAATAATCTGCAATATAAATTTCAATTCTACATTCTGCCTGGTACATCACTTGGAGCTTAATCACTCTTTAAAGGGAATGATCCAAATTGAACCCTTGTATAAACGCTCAATGCCTTAGGGCAGTAGTGAAAACTAATCCTATTCTTGTGCCTGCATTTTGTCTACTTTGTGTTAAACACCTGGCTTTTGTCCTCTGTTATCTGTTATATTCTTCTAGAAGAAAAATGAATTGCTAGCAAAATTCTAACCTTGTTGTGTGGAAGTTTAGCTACTTAGAATACAGCCTAAAATCAACTTTTTAATCATCATTTTTGGGTCATAAAACTAGTAGTTGTCATTTTAGTAAGAAAAAAATGTAGATTTTAGAAATGGTTAACATCTTAGGAAAATGAATTCCTTTGGAGCTTATGTCTTAAAAAAATCCATTGCTGAACACATCATGTCCTGTCCTTCAAAAATGATTTTTTTCATAATGATAAGACCACAGCTTTTGCTACCATTGAATGACATTTTAAAGTGGTTTTGGGTTCATAATATACTGCAATGCTGACACCATACTTGAAACAGAATGTTTTAATCAACGTTGAGGTCCTAATCTCACTTTGAGATAGTTTGTGGGATTAAAAAAAGAATTTGATTCTTTAAAATTGATTTAGTAGTATTCTGTAAAGTCACTCATTGTAGATATGTAATGAATTATTTTGTGCAAGTATCCTGTAATAAGTTAAATATGTCTCCAATGCCCTTATCATAGCATATTAAATAAAATATAAATATAAAAATATTAATATATATTTGAAAAAATCCCAAGGCAACAGAAGACAGGTTGAATGAGTGAAGGACCCATGAGCTCTTCTCTATATTCTGTGACAGGACATCTTTTGAATGCATATTGAAATAATTTTTAAAATCTAAATTAAATAAGTTAATTTACATGTAGATTGATTTGGACAAGCATGTTTTAAGTCATAGTTTTGCTGGCCACCATAGTAATTACTGTATCGTGGATTTTCAGAGCCTTCTGCTGGTTTACAACTACTTGAAATTTTCAATTGATATAGGAGGAACATGATCAAAACTCCAAAAGACAGGAGCTATATTTTGCAGACCAGTTGACTTAATTTTACTTCTCATAGGTACCTGTGAGACAACAAAACAAGAGACGACAGATGTTTTGTTAGTGATACATGTCAGAGTGATCTGATTCTGTATGTGAGACAGAAGGCTTTGTGCGTGGAGTGCAATCTTTGCTACAGTTAATATTAGATATTGAAAACAAAGCTAAAGAAATATTGATTAGGAAACCAGGGTAGCATAAATGGATGAGAATCCAGACTGATCTTAACCAACCCTAAAAAACCCCCATTCGAGGTAGGAGTGTCTAGGCAGGATTGAGTGCCCGTGCAAATGCAGTTTGGAAAACGTGGCTCTGTAGAAGAGACTCTACAGTATAGAAAGAGTCTGTGCAGGACCATGTAAACCAAATGTTAGACAGCTGTGTCAAAATATGCAAGAAGGGCCAAACGTGGTGTTCTCAGAATGTAATAAGCAATACTATTGTGAAGAAGCTATACATAAGCATACATAGATGCCTGATTAAACTTCTTATTGTGTTTAACATGCAGGTTTCAGGTTGTGTCCATTTTGGAACCCTTCATCTCAAGAAGGATGAGTTGATTAGAAAGTATAGCTGAGAGAAGCAAGAGTATCAGATTCTAGAAAAGATTTTACATTTGATTCAACTAAAAGCCTGAAGGGAAGCAGAGCAATACTTCTCAAATGTGTAAAATAGTGATATAGAAGAGAATACTCTGTAATTTGACAGGATGTAATGGGCTTAAGTGGCAGCCAGGAAGATTTGCATTAAACTTGGAGAGAAAGAACAGTGAGACATATTCAACATATTGCTTAGGGTGCTTACAGGCTCACCACCACTGAAGGTCAGACAATGGTGGAAGGCCAGAAAAATATCTGTCATGACAGATGAAGTTATAGCTGGTTCTTCCTTTGGGCCTGGGGAATGGACCAGATGATCTCTGAGTGTCTTCTCCCTTTGTGTTCTATCATTATATGTAAAATGTACCTAGGACCTTAAAATAAACAAAACTGAATGCTTATTAACATGACAGCGCTTGTTAGCATTAACTAGACTTAATCAGGACTACTGTCCCTTTCTGCAGAATAATAATGAAATGATAGAAGCTGTGCCTGCAGCAGTTGCGTCTGTTTACAAAGAGGAGAAAGATCATCATGTCATCTACAAACAGTGTGATTTTATAAGAAAATTAAGTGTTTAATGAAGACCAGACATCAAACTGACATTTAATTTTGAATTAAAAGCCTCCAGAACAGAAGATAATATACTTTTAGGTAATATATAGGAATAATGAAGTTTGAACGTTGTGCTTTTTGACTCAGATGGTGGTTGAATGGGGCAGGAGCTGATAATGAAAGAGTGGCAGCTTCCTGTTGAATGCCTGTTTCGCAGACAAGCATGGCAGCAGATTGCAGCTCCCATCAGGACTTCAAGTTTGACCCTATGCTTCTGCAAGTAGTTTTTTCCCAGGTGGAAGTTCCATTACTAGGTTAAAACCATGAGAGACTATCCATATATATTTAGGATAACTCTTTGTAGTGACACCATTGTCTGGGTATCAGTCTTATTGTTGTAGACTTGACATGTTAAGAGATGAGAACTTAAGAATTTGAAAATACTGGAGCACTTCCAGCCTTTATTCAAACACCAAATCCACTTCAAGTAAAACATCTGTCTATAGATGGTCCTGATATAACAGTCTTTCAACATCCTTGAGCAGTATCTTTTTTTTCCTTAGATTTCATCTGTGAATGCTCAGGAAAGGAATTTTCCTGTTTCATAGGCAACATTAGACAATTTTTTATGTTATGACTGTTTTATTGTTACAGAAATGAATCTGTACTGAATTCATTAAGTGACATTTTCAAAGTAGATCTATCCTACAAGAAAAAACACCCAATTTTATCTCATTCAACTTTTAAGTTTTATTGCAACATACTTATATTACAATGAAATTTTCCTTTTTAAGTATAATCTATTTCTCTTTACATATGCTCTACATGAACATGCTTTGCTGGAATCTTCCATATTTTAGAAATTGCTGAAGCTTACCCTAGAAACCAGCAACAATGAACTTTAAGTTCCTCAAACTGTGCTTCTCTTAGACACACTATATAGTGTGTGTAACTTTTGCTTATTGAATAGATGCAACTACTAAGGACAATATTGACACAGCATGTTCTTTCTCATTTGAGGCAACAAAAACATGTAATGGATATACTGCATTAAAGGAACAATATTCTCCACATAGGAAGTTTATACATTTTCCTTTTATACTGATACAGCCAGGTTAGATGTCTTTGCTTTTAAAAAAACAACCTGTGTGAGCAGAGCCAGCCCACCAGTCACAAAGAATCAGAATCTCACACCAAAACCTTAACAAATGTGTCCCTGCATCTGCTTAGTGTGAGGCATCAAGCCTTGCTTTAAAGTACCTCTACAGCATCAGACTGGTATAAAGGGACCTTAACATAGCTGAAAGTCGGACTTTGATCTCAGTAAGTTTCTACTTCCCTAATAAGAAGTTGTTCCTTATATAATTCAAAAGAATTAACGGTGCAGCAGAAAAAAAGAAACCCATATATATTTTATGAAAGTCAGAAAGAGCCAATATTTCACCCCAAAGAGATGAAGTGAAAGTGCTCTGTATTGTGCAAAAGCATGAAAAGGTAAATGTTTCAATGAGGCATCACAGGAGAAGCCTCCCTGAGCCTGTATAATCTGAAAGGTCTTTAGGGAGAAATAAGAGAGAAAAGTGTATTAGAAACAGTAGAAGGAGAACAATGATCTGATGTTTTAGACCAAAATGTCCCTCTTTTGAGAGGAATTCTTGTGGTGATTCACAAATTAAAAGCTCAATGCTGTGCAAAACACAAGAAAAAGGAAAAAAAAATAAAAAGAAGGGAAAAAAAACTCCTGTTGCATGGTACAGAAGGATTATTAAATGGTGGGTAATTACTCCCCACTCTGTCATCTGGCTCATAAGAGAAGAGAGTGAAACTCTGCAATATCTAATAATCAGAAATAAACAACACTAATGGTACTTGTGCAGGAAAAAATTGCCAAGTCCCCAAAAGAACAACAAAAGAAGCCAGGCAAGTTATCATGTTGAGAAAGTTATTATTGCTGACAAAGTGACAATAAGTAAATAAAATTAAATTAAAACTGTGTTGGAATGTTGTTGCCCTTGAGACTGGGATGATCCTGGGCATATCAGAGTGAGAAAGACTAGCAATATACTTCAGTGGCAGTTAATGGAAATGCACCAAGACCCCCAAATTCCCTTTCAATGCTCACTGACATCACTGGTAGGCAACTGCTGCAGAAAACTCTTCTGACTTTAGTGGCTCTGACCTTATAAAATACAGAAAAGTTCTTTTTCTTGTTTCTGCCAGTAATGGGATGTGTGGTTTTTTTTTTTTTTGTGAAGCTGTGTTGTCTTCCTCCTACATATTTCAAGCCACTCTTTTGAGCAGCAAATCAGTCCCAGGCTGTTTCCTCCTATGCATTTCCTAAATACTTGGGAAAATAATAGATTTGTGTTATATCATAATAATAATTACTCACAGACTATTCTCATAAGCTCAAATCCTAAATAAGCACTGTAGGATTTGGCCTAATTACCCAATTTTCTCTCTACTGTAGTCAGCAAAATCTTTTTCTCAGACATTAATTGGAATGAAGCTCAAGCTGCAAGTCTCTGTGGAATGCATGGATTTCCCTGCGCAGAAATAATGTATCTGATTTTGACTTTATTTTCAGTTAGCAACTGCATAGATTTTTTCCTACTAGAAATATGATTTATAGAGCAAGATTTCAGGAAAATTTTTAATTCCATCTAGTTGTGTGATTTTTGAATGAGTGAAATCCTGAAATCCCAGTGATTCCACACTCAGCTTCCACAATGACTCATTTTAAAGTTATGTTAGTATTACCTAATCTGCATGTTTAAGTGTGACAGAGTGATAACATCACTGAATTCAGATGCATTGTGGAAATGCCTTCTAAGTTTTATCCATTGTTAGATCCAGTTTTATTCAGTGCTTGATGCATTCCCCTTTGGCTGACATCTGAATGACTGCATTTCATAAAAAGTCTGCTGTCTTCTCTTCATGGCCAATCAAAAGCAATAGTTGCCAGAAGCATACCAATATATCTCCAAAAATAATTCTGATTGAGTTTGGAAGTAGTTAATAAATTTTATTTCTTTCAACAACATTGGATTTAGTTTCTAAGTCTTTGAACATAGATCAAAATAAGGTGGCTTGACGTCAGTATAAATCAAAGCATGGTCTGAAGTGTTAATATACCCCCTATGTCACTGGTGGCAATTCTTTAAGAAATTCTCTCAGATATCAGAAGAAAAAAAATATGATTTTGGGTATTTTTCAGGGTGAAACACATAAACTTGATGCAGGGTAGAAGTTCCTCTATATATCAGTATCATGCAGATTATTATAAAGTCAAAATAAAAGTTTGGTATTGGAGTGGTACACACAGTGAATCTGTTATTGCTTTTAGCAAAATAGTCATATTTAACTGCTGTGAATTTCAACAACTGTATCTCTTATTATCTTGTGATGACATTATGGGAAAAAAATCCATTTGGAACAGAAGAAAGGCATACTGTTCAACCAAGGTATTGTTCAATTAAGTTGCTTGTTGGCAATCGCTTGTGAAAATGCTTGTTGGAGTCACATGTAAAATGTTTCTTTTCAGTGGCACTTTGTATCTTTTCTGATATTTGATGGATTACTTAAGGAAGATAGTGACAAATTCAGGAAAATACAAAAAAAAAAAGAGGAGGAAAAAGCAACAGTAAAAGCAAACAGTAAAGATGCACAAGTCTTTTTCCAAGCCACATTCCAAGATTTAATAATCATCTTTTCAAAGAGCTTTTCAGGAAAAAAATGTTTCCATGGAATGATTGATACTAACTCTTGTATACTGGTTTTATTATATTTTATATTTTATATACTGTTTTTATATTTACTTAGTGAGAAGAGTTGTATTTCCTTAGTAATTTCTCTCTTATAAAGAATGAATTTTGATTCTCAGACATTTTCTTCTCCTAATCCAGAGAAGAGATCTGGTCTGTCTTGGATAACAGTCTCAAGTTTGTTCAACCAGAAAATGTCTAAGTGACATCTACAGGATTAACAGAAAAAAACCCAAAACCTAAATTATCATTCTCTTAAAAAAGAGATGTTTCCTCTACAACACATCTGAAATATGAAGTTCTTTGCCTCCTGAAATTGATACTGCCTTTGTAGACAACGCACCGCTATAAGATCCAAGCCATTTGGCCTAGGATACCAATCCTACAGTATAGTAGGGAAAGTGTCCCACCACTTTCAAGATCTGCACGAATACTTTCAGCTATGGAAAACTAGCACTGAAAAATACACTGTTTATTCTGGGCATGGAGGGTTTTATAAATGTTTGATTTTGGAGAGCTGTCTTGTGGTGAGGCAAAAGTCATCAGAAATTCCATTGCTCTGAATTCATAGGCTACCTAGGGCTGGATAGATAACTTCTCTGTGAGGTATGTGTTCTACTAACAAGTGTCCAGCTTTATTTATTGCTGCTTCTCTAACAGAATACGAGTCCAGGTAGCTGTACTTGTGCATAGAGTTTAGCTTTATTGCATTTGCTTCTCTGGCTATACCATGTAAAAAAATAAATACCTACCATATGGAGAAGCAGCAGAGGTTAATTCATTAATATTTATGTAGCACTTTTAGACAGTGTTATAGAAGTGACTATAAAACTGTTTATATAGATGAGGCTATAAAAATGTGAAATTGTATTTCTGCTACTTATAAATTTTTTGGCAAAGTGGTATGTACCCTGTTTTCACTACTGGCTCCATTCTTTTATGCAAAGTTTTCATTTAGAATGAGATAAATTTAATCTAGTTTCAGTCACCCAAAATTTAGGTGTGTGGTCTACACTAGTAATTGGTATTCCTGCTAGAACTAGAGGAGAGAAGATGGACTGTGTAGCCATTGGCTAATTCAGCATATCTAAGAGGCTAACTTGATGCTTAATTTTTAGATTCTGAACATTTCTTGAGCCTCATCTCTGTAGCAGAACTATGTGGTTGCATCTTTAATCTGCCTCTACATACATGTTTGGAGCTAGGCCAAATCTAGTCAAAGACTGGACTGAGACAGGTGGTACAAAATGAAAAGCTTCTTTGAATAAAAAAAAAGGGTAATTTGTTTTATACAAAGATACTCTCTTGGCAAAATCTATTTCCTAAGGACTAAAATGAAGTTCTTGATAAAATTCGGGATAGCTTCTTGCTAGCAAAGCAATCTAGAAATTGTGGAGCTGCAGCACTTAGGCTGAGGACCAAAATCAGACAGCCTGTGGTTTATACTAACAAAGCAAGCTGGCACGGGAGACCCAGATAGATGTAGTTATGGGATGCCCAGTAATCATCACAGCCTTCATGGTTCTGACATCCTTCTGGAGTATTGTTGTTTGCTGTCTGTTTTTTTGGAATGAAACTGCTCTATCCAACAGTTTGGCACCATCTCCCTTAGACACTTGTGGTTATCTGAGGAGGATTTTCTGCTATTCTGATTGTTTAGTTTTTAAGGCAATACTGATTCAGAGACACACAAATGAAAATGCTCCTATTGTGTAAATGATAGAAGTATGTCTTAATTTGTTCTTAGAGAATAAAAAAATGCCTCTATCATGTAGGTAACGGAAGTATGTCTTATTTCATGTTGCCACATGAAAATCCAGACTGAAGCTTGCCTCTGCAGAACTGAAAGGATGCATTTTCTTACATGAAACCTGAGGAAATTTCTCAAGTCTTTGTGTGCTGCCTCTTAAACCTCTGAACTGTCAAATTCATTTTTTAAATACTTTGTAGTGAACCTTTTTGCATGAGCACTAAATAAAAGCCTTACTTAACATTCATCATTGGGTAGCTTACAAAAGGTGAACTTGAGTTATCATACCTAAAGAAATACAAACCTTTTTCTTTATATGACATTATAAAGTTGACTTGGGCCTTGTCTGATAAAGGAAGTGTAGAATCTTACATTTCAGTATGGTAGATTTGTAAGATGAATCTTCTTAAGTGTGGGTTAGAGCTGGTTTAAACTGAAGAACTGTTCTGTAAGCAAATCTAAGACATAATAAACAACTATTTCCTTCTTGGAGGATTCAGTTTTCTAGTGTGATAATGATCTAATTGTAATGAACCATGTCTTCTTGTTATGAAAAAGAATCAACCACAGTTGTTGCACAGACCTCCTGTGTATCTTGTCTGACAGCATGCTTTCTTTTTTTTTCCCCAGATGAATGGATTTGCTTGTAGGGAAATGACAAAGGACATCTCCAGCCTTAGTGTCTTAATGTGATAAACATGTTTTCCTTTACTGCTTTTAGTTTGTTTCAAAAGAAGTTCTAGCTTTATGGTGGTCCTGCTGCCTTTGGAAGTCAACAAGCATTTTCCATAAAAAAATGAAGTCTATATCTGTTGTGTTTTATTGCATTCCGTACCTCTGCTAGATGGGCACAGTCTGCATGATGTGTAAGTCACATTCACAGATGCTTTCATGATTTGTCACGATAGGGATTTCCACTCATTAAGTTGTTCTGGAGAAAGAGTGTGTGTATACCGAGTGTTATTTGTTTGTAATAACTGTAGATGTATAGGAAAAAAAAAAGAGGCATATTCCTTTTGATATTCCTAAAACTGTCACAGAATTTGATACTAGCACTGAGTTCTCGAGACTCTTTCAGGAATGTACTATAATGGTATTTCCAGAGCATATATTTCAGTTGTATAACAAAGATTTCGTTCTGGATATTTGATTCAAAGTGTTGAAGTTTATCTGCTGAGAGAACAATCCATCTTCTGTGCTTTGTGTCTGGTAGCTTTGATTTAATATTTTGAATAACATTTAATACCAGAATGTTATCAAATACTTTCAATAGATTGATTCATACCGTTGATGGGCTAAGAGTTATTTAGTGTTCAGTGAAAGAATATTGAAAATGAATATGTTTAAATGATAAAGTTTAATCATCTAATCGTAATTTGATCATCAATCATGATTGATCGTGGTCAATTCATTAGCTGAAAACAAGATGAAATTTTCATCAAATATATTATCCCTTTAGATTATTTGTCATATGCCACAAAGAACACTGCTGCTCTTTCTCTGAAATTCAAACATATTGCTGAAAAAGGATGAGCACGTTACTTATGTACTGACAAAAGACCAGTACTCTGGAGTAATAAAAGTAGATTATGTCATTACTGATTGCAACTATTCACATGTCTTAGCGCAAGCATCAATAGAATTTGCTAAGAGTACTTGAATTAGTCTTTTATATTGGTAAATACAGCAAAAAAAGGCTCTTGCCTATGAAAATGTTCACCAGGTGGCATAGCAGCTTTGCTTATATCAACAGAAAACTCAGGTAATAGTTTTGCAGCTAATTTAACTTCTGTGGTCCTCAGATCATCACTGCTACATGGAAGTAATAGTTGGTTACATTATGAAATTGGCTCTCTGAGCTAATGCTGACATTTAGGACTCCAGTGGCTTTTATTGTTTTTTTTCTCCTTGCCTCTCCATTCCATTATTCTGAACAGTGAGGCACATTTTGCCATTTTCTGACTTTCAAGTTCAGAAGAGGGGTCTGTACTGAAGCTCTGTGGTGAGCAATGAACTCTGATTCAGAGCTTGAAATTTAGGTTCTTTTTATTCTTGAAATATTGAGTCATCTTTGCCTTTGTTTCTTTACATTTAGTAATCATCCCTGTTGCATGCACAGATACCTAAATGTAAGAACACCCTGTATACATGAATGCCTTTAGTGTAATTTTACTAGGC
The DNA here is from genome assembly GCA_013401255.1 of Urocolius indicus. NCBI lineage: Eukaryota > Metazoa > Chordata > Aves > Coliiformes > Coliidae > Urocolius > Urocolius indicus. The sequence continues at coordinate 34,568 of WBNH01001498.1, read as the reverse complement.
TGTGACTGTTTAGATTTTCAGAAAAAGGCATTCATTGTCACACTATGATACTATTGACAGAGATATTTAGCAACTGTTTAAACCACCTGTCCCAGTTTGGTGGTTTACTGGTAGATGAAAAGGGTATTAATTACTGTGGAAATTCAAAGGAAATTGACGGGCTGCAACTAGGACTTGGCTTTGCTTCTCAGAGTAAATCCAAACTAAGATCTTGCAACTCTTACAACATAATTAACTCCCTTTGTTTTTTTGCAGTCCTAGTGTGTGTAGGTATTTGTGCAAAATATACAGAAGCCAAGGTATGTTGTTGAAGAGAGCCCAGGAGCAACATGAAATAGGATGTTATGAGAAGTCTAAGTGTTGTTTTGCAATGCATTATGTGTCAAAAGGCTTGATGTAGCTCTGGAAGTTTTTAAAAGCTCTGGATTCATTGTAAATCTCTAAAGAATTCCATCATGTAATCTGATGTTGGATTATGTTTATCAACCAGGCAAGAGATTACCTATTAGTCATCTATCTTCTCTGTAGCATTAAATAGTAATACGTCTCCCATCCTCCCATGTAACAGCTATACATAGCACACTGGTTGTAATATACGTTCATACATATGAATGGATATGTGTAAACATAGTTCTTTAAAAACAAATAGCTGGCATTCACACAGTAGTGCTGGTTTGTCCCAGAGGTGTTTTATATCGTGCATTTTTGGACTAGCAAATATCAAAAAGTATGTGCCAGAACAACTGATGTGTTTTGATCCAACATATTTTGAAGGGATGAATGGAACTTCAGACTAATTTCCACGTGTGCTGAATTCACAGACTCAGGTAAAGTGGTGAGTCATGCCACTATTCCTCCATATTTGACTGAGGCCGTTGAGTTAGGTTTCATATCAGCTCATAGTTCTTCACATGTAAAGCTAAATGTCATAATGTCTGGAAAGTTAAGTTTTTACCTAGAAACGAACATCTGCAACTTTTTGGGGTTATTTCAACTTCTCTGTTAGAAGAAAAAAATAGGACAGTACATCTAACTTCAGTCTTAATTTTGCATTGAAGAAAGCCTCATATCTTATGACTGTTTTTAATGAATGTTATCAATTTGCAGAGCCAGTTACTCCTTTTCCAACTGTGGTAGAGAATCCATAGCAGGTAACATCGCAGCATTGACCTACTTTCAACTTTTAGCTGCAGGAGTGGGAGAAAAGGATTAAAAGTGTCAGCAGCAAGGCTCACATTTTTTTTGGGTGGATTTAAAAATGAAATTTTTACTAGCACCAGAACCCTTTCTCTAACTGCTCTCAGGACATGTCATGTATACTACCCAGCACAGCTTACAAATAACACAAGATGCCTTCTGCATCACAGCTTTTCTCTTGAAGGATCTTCTTGGTGTTTCACTCCTACTGTCTAATAAATATTTAAGAAGTAGTCTGGACTTATATGTAAAGACAAATAACAAAAATGAATATGCATCAAGAAAATTAAACTACAACAAGACTATCACATTTTCAGCTAACAATAAATAGTGTCTTTATCCATTTTAAGCAAACCACTTCTCCCTTAACCAGTTACAACAGTCAAAACAGTCACAACCAGTTAAAACAGTCAGTCTCTAACCTATCTTGAACTAAAAGGTCATATATGGACTTAGGAAATATGTCAAAAAGTCTTTTCTCTTTCAGAGTGTGAAAAGGAATTAAGAATATAATAGAAAGACGTTAGAAATGTAATTTTTCCCTTCTGCTGCAAGCAGCAATATTAGAAATGAGAACTCCAGTCCTTTCTTCCCTCCAGTTCTCAAATGTAATGGGTAGGTGGTTGTGGAAACAGTTCAGAAGCCTCAAGTGTGCTGAGATGGCTTTTTGAAGTGATGAATAGCTAAGAGTTATGAAAAACTGAGCACAGGCACAGGGCCAACAAACATTAGAAATGTCAGTTCTGGGTAGCACACGATGTGTTCCTTATGAGGGAAAGAAGGAAACCTGTCCAATGCAAAAATTGTGCAACACCTGTATATTGTGTTCTGTCAACCTGCCTGCAATGCCAAGGACTGGCCACTCTGATAAATATGATGCTGAATAAATGAATTGTTCATCTCATCCATTTCTTAATTCATACGCTTCTGGGTAATTTTTTTTTGTCATTAAAAAAAAAAAGAATCTGCTGGTTGAGGTAACTGTGTAATTCAGGAAAATGATTTTCAATACAATCTAAACAAAAAATATGGTCTGCTTCCCACATATTCCTCTAAAACAACTCTGCTTGTCTTATTAGCCCCTTTCTCATTTAAATGCAAATATGATCTTGTGTAAGGCGTGTAATGTTCTTGCTCTTGAGCAATGAATATCCTTTTTCTAGCCTGTGTACTGAGCTCAAGAACACAGGAGCTCTAAGGCTGTGCTGAGGATTCCAAAGTTGTTCACCTACATGAAGCACTTCTGTTACTCGACACTGCTCCATGTTAGTGTTTTATAAGCTTTTTATTGTCTTGGCTTAGACATGGAGGATGTTTGTAATTTCCCCAAAAGGAAATGAGAATTATGTTATTTATTAAGTTAATGTTATCTTATTGGAAATTAAAGTCTGAAGACCTAGAAGCCCTAAGATAAGAATAACTGATTTCTTGATCAGATTTACTACACTGAGATTGTATCAGTGTCTTCAAGGCAGTGGTAAGAATAAAATAAACAACTGGCTTCTAACGATCTCAGATGACTGATAATGAGTCTTTACATTTATGGTTTAATACTATAAAACTGATGTATAAATACATGTTACAGCAATGTATTATCAACATGACTTCCTATGCTTAACATTTCAGCCAAATACGATACCAAATATTGTTAAGAAGCATTCAGCATATGAAAAACCTTTTGCTACTAAAACCAAATTCTCAATTTCATGTTGATGTATTGTTAACTTAATCCCATTAATTACAATATATATATATGTACTGTATATATACAAATGATAGAAACATATACACAGTATATACAATGTATTTATGTTCTTGTATTTGTTTGTGTTCTTATATAAATACACACACATTTGTAAAAGATAAAACTCAATTTATGCATAAGTATACTATTTAAAGAACTATATGTCAATTAGACAAAGTGCTATTTTGATAAATCTTGATTTTCTATCTCTACCAATCAGATTACATTTAATAAAGAATCAAATCACTATTAATCTGAATGAACCAAAACAAACCAATGATACATTGTAGTGTGAAGGAATTCAACCGCTTTTTCATTTCTTTTTCTTTCAAAACAGACCTGTCAGAATCCTGAATATCCCACTGGGAGAAGGACACACAGTTGAAAAAGGAAACACCTCTCCATGTGGTTCCCTTTAAGAAGAAGTGACCCCTTAAAAGGTGAGTTGAAGTATGTCATAATGTAAGAAACACCTTTATGGACACCTTTTTCCTTTTTTTTTTAAAGTATCTATTTCCTTGCTTCTTGTTTCCATGCAGAATCAACAAAAAAAAAAAAACTTGTAGTCAGAGGCTCATCCAGTTTATACCAAGTGAAGATATATCTCTCATTAAGGTTTCACCATTAAAATCAGAAAGGCAAATATTCCAAGTGCTTAAAATGCATGAAGAGATCCCACAAAATCTGCAATGAAGCTAATTGTGAGTTTGTCCTGTGAACCTTAAACTGCAACAGGAATTTATAATTCTGATGGCCACCTATGCAACTTTTCAAAGGAAGAGCTGAGAATATCCAGCATTCATTAACTTGCTTTTGGCCAAAGTGTACAAGAAGAAAATGTTTTTCTTTAGGGGAAACTACTTTTGCTGTGTTAAAGTGAAAAAATTCTCTAACATGTATGGTAAATTTTCAAGATATTATCTTGAGAAGAAAATGCAAGTAATTAAATGATCACAAACTGCAGAGCAATTAGTTGACTTGGATGAAAGATTTAAGTAATATAAGTTTTAATGGCAAAAAGAGCACTTCTCCACTCAAATGGATATTAATCATCCCAGTATGTGTGCTTTGTTGGCTGCTGGTAGACTTATTATTTCTTTCTTTCTTCTTTTCACTCTGAATAAGCATCTATTCTGAAATGCCACTGAGTGGAAAGAATGGGTCCTGCTGCAGTCTGACAGAATGGCATCCTGTACTCAACATAGGTGTCAGTAATATCTTTTCTTTAAAAATATTTTTGTAGTGGCAAAGGATTGAATAATATTTGGGGCCAGCTGGCAAAGCTGAAAAATTTGTGACCATGCTGCTTGTGTTTGTGTGCAGAGTTTGAACATTCTCCCTCTCCCCCAGCATCCCAAATTTATTCATTTACTTAGTTACTTGTGAAAATGTGCTAAGCAAAAGAATTTGTGTTATTGCTGATATTGCAGCACTAGCTAGAAATCTCAGAGAAGAGTGACTTTGTAAGAAGTAACATCTTTGCTAAGAGGCAGGACCCATGAGTGGAGGTACAGTTGCATGCTAGTGCATTTAAGTGCTGATCTGAAACCTCCAGGTTGGAACAGATACAACACAGATCTGATCTGTAGATTTTTCTCCAAATCTTGAATATTTGGCTGCTGCACTTTTGTATTTAGTCAAAAAGAAGATTCCATTCTGTCCACTGTTGTCATCTGCAGACAATTGTCTAAAAAGGATATTTTTTTTTCCCTTTACACAGTTTTTCACATTTTCTGAAATTAGATTTTACTTGTCATTTTCCTACTAACTGTTCAAAGGACTGTTTTGAATTATCAGCTCAGTCAATAGTATGTGTTTGAAAGTAAATGTTCCATAGAAAGGTAAAAAAAAAAAAAAAACCTCTTTATTAACCTCCCATAACAAGTGAATTGTCTTAGATCTGGAGGTTTATGTTGTAGCCATTACACTATATTAGAGAACGGTCTTAGCTGTGGGGAAGAGACAGAGACATCTGCAGTTGAATCCAAGTAACAGAATTAAACACAATGGGAACATAGAGAAACTGGTAAAAATGATGCTGCTGTATGGCTCAGTGGAACTAAATGTTGCATAACGTGTTCTTTGTTTTTTATTTTTGCAGTGCTTCACCGTTCAAACTCATTAAAGAATCTTCCAGAATGAGGTGCAGTGTTGTTTTGGAAAGTATTGTTTTAGCAAGCTGTAATGTGCAGCTCAGCACACTTCTCTAAAGCAAGTCTGTAAAGTTGTACACAAATTATTGTTGCCATGCTAGAAATATTGGTTTTTAAGCTTCTCGATTTCTAAAAGCAATTTTTCATCCCCCCTTCATCAATGCTGTTGCAGTAATTATAGGAGCACTTCACCAAAGTCCATTTCAGCTTGTTATCAAAGGTTATTAAGAAATAGATGGTGAAATTTCACACTGATATTCTTTTTCAAGACATAGTGGAAAGAAGCTATCTTATTTTTGTCTAACCATCAGAAGAAAAGCCATTAAAGTCACCAAACTACATCGTATCTGTGGCTCATACAAACATGCATTTCATTGAAGATACGGCTAAAAATTGGACTCCAATCTTTGTGATGCCTTGATTTCTCATTACTGGAAATTACACAGATGTAACTGTGGTAGATAATGTTGTAGTTAAGAAAATATCTTGAGTCAGTAGTACGAGAGAAGAAATCCTTATAGTAGCCATCTTGCACTTACTGAGGACAAGCCACTGAAACAAACAGAAGAGTAACACGCCACTTCAATTTAACCTGATCTGTGATAAACATGTTGTATCAAGTGATGATGTTTTTTTCAATGAATGCATAAATTTTAGCCTTCATGAGGGCTAACTTACACAGCCAAAGAATCTTTCCATTTGCTGAAATAAGGATGACGTGTTGAACATCAGATATCAGATTCATACTGGCATCTTTACCTCATTCAATGTGGTGCACTTGTAGGGGATAAAAAAAGTACAATTTGTGAACTGGGATTCACAGATGTCTGCTTACCTCAAATAAGTGTAGTATCTCAGTGAAGAGAAGCTTGGACCATAAATAATCAGGAGGAAAAGACATACTCATAAGCATTTCAGCATGATTCATTCAAGCATTTTTTAAGTGACTACCCACAAATACTGTGTAAAGAAGCATAAAAAGAAAGGCCACTTGGCTTGAAATATGCTTGAAGGAATATATGTGAGCATGAGAGATTTGCACTGCAGTGGAGTAAAGGGAATTTATGACTTACTGTTTAAAAGCTGCAACTTCTTGTTCTTGAGATGCGGGTAAGAGATTTAACAGCGCAGTCTGGATATTAACTCTTATTTTGTAGTTAGGACACTGAGAGTTTCTAATCTGCTCTTAAAGGCCAGCATACTGGCCCACATTAAATCTAGAGTTCCCAAACTGCTATCCAACATATTACCAAAGTTGAACTGACTGACTGAAAGATGAATTTTAAAGAACATAGCTGTCCATTCACAGAAAGGAGCTTTCACTTGGCATTTAGAATGCCTTTTACTAACTTATCACTAGGGATAGTGTTTGATGCTCTATGCATGACCCCTTTTATAGAGCTGTCTGCCAGCTAGTGTGGGCACTCTTTGCTCAGCCAACCAGGCAGTGTGAACTCCACATTCAAACTGTTGAAAATGAGAGCATTAACTTACTGTGTAGTTTCTTCTTCCTGAGGTTTTGTAAAGGTTAAGATGAGAATTGCCATACAATTCAAAATACAAAATCTCAGGAGACATTTAAAAAAGCTACATCTAAATAGCTACTTCTAAACTAGTCATGATGGACTCCTTTTATTGACTAGCAGACAGGGCTCATCAATGTGAAATCAATTGCCCTCAAATATGCTTGTGTTTCTCTACTGACCATGACACAGAGTTAGGATCAGTGGTTTAGATGTAGGTGCCTACAGCTTAGATACCTAAGAATTATACCTTCAACCTCATTAAGTCTCTGCTCCCACTTTGTAGAATTTGGATTTAGTGTTTTAGTCTGGATTTTTATATTGTTTTGATTTATAATTTGAAATAATGATTTGCTAAAATGTTGTCTTCAGCCTTTTATGGTAACTTTTAGTAGAATTATGGTTCTATAGAATCCTGTATTTCTTTTTTATTGCTCTGGACCTGCTACCTGAAAGATGTATGACTGATTTTTCATTCGCTGCAAGCCCATTAGCATGACAAAATGCAAGAACAAAACCAACCATGGCACCACAGCTGTGGAAAAGGAATTTACCTTTTGCATTGTATTTGAATATTTTCAAGCACATCTATATTTCCAGGATGAAGAAAGTAAGGAATTAGTTTCTCAGCACTTCTTACACAGACAAACTTTGTGGTATGGCATGCTTTCTGTGATGATTTGGCCTAGATAAACGCCATTCAAAAGACCAGATGAGGACTGGTATAAAATGTTTGAAAACTTCACATTAATACTGTTGGTTTTAATAATGTGTTGAGTAAATCTTAGCTAAAGCAACGGTCCTCTCTTTGCTCGTCTGAGAAATGCCAGTGTGAAATATAGACCTCTCAGTCTTCCTGACTGAAGGAGTTGCTTGAATTATTTCTTTCCTCTCAATGTCTTTCAGTAGCAGTGTACTTTTTGCCCATGAAGCTGAGATGGGAGAGCTCAACAGTTGGCTGTTATCTTTTTTTGATTCCTTTTAATAAATATTTAATCTCCTTTTAATAAATATTTATTCCAGTGCTTTCATAGTAAAATTGGTTGTTTCAAAGGTACTAGAGCTCTGTGCCATACCATCGTAGGCCTATGCCCATGTAGTGAAATCAACCTCTCTGTCTGTATTACAGATACTATTACTCCCATTGCTCTTGATGGACTAAACATGGAAGTGTCTAAGACATTATATACTTTGTACACTGCTTTACTCAGGATTCGGGGCAATGGAATTATGCAGCTAGCACAAGGCTCACTGCTTCTGATTGTAATTTCCATTTGATCACCAGTTGTTGAGTTTGTGAAGTTTGGTGAGATTCCTTAAGGTCATCTCAGACTTCCTAACACTGGTGTATAGTGCTCCACAAAGCTCTGAAATAATCTTTTTCAAAGCTGTTGTGCAAGAGTGAACAAGTTAATATGTATCAAAGCACCAAGGCAATGTTTGAATTGTTGGTTTGTAATCTGTATCACATTCAAACCAATGCAGCTACAAGCCTTACCAGCATCCCCTTTCTTTCATAAGAAGATTCACTTGCCATGCTTCTTTTGAGCAGCATTTCAGAGAACTGCACTAGCAGAGAATCAGTTACGTAAACCATACAGAAAATCTGCTGTTGTTTGTATTCCACAACCACTGCTCTCCTGCCTGCAATACTTCAGTGTTTACAAGTACTGTTTCTAAAAATTGTTCACTGAACATACTAACTCCTCTAGTGTAACCGTTTTTGGAAAGAAAATCAACCCACACAATCTGTAAAGGCAGCACAGAGTTGTTGTTAAAGAACTGGAATTACAAGTCTCAGGGGTAGAGAATGAGAACAAAATGTCTCAAAAGCAGAGGCCATTTGGGTGAAATTGAAAAGAACTTGTTTGTGTAAGAATGTTTAGCATGTTTGGTTGTATAATCCCAGAATTATAAAAACAAATATAGGAAGAAAACCTATCCTGTAGTGTATAGTTATGCTGCATTGTATGTTACATATAAAAAAAGGACCAAAATATGCAGTTTTTTTATTCATCTTGCCTAGTCAACATCTTGCTCATGTTTTGTCAACGTGCCCACTAACCAGTATCTTGTGTCATTTCTCTTAATTTGCTCAAGTTGGCTGAAAAATGGAACATTGTTCATCCCAGTCTTTTTGACAGTCTCTGTTTGACATTGTTCATTACTGTTTGCCTTTCATCATGTCACTGTTTCAAGCTGACATTGTTTATCTTTGCTCACCTTCTATTTATCTGGAAATTGTTGTCTAATATTATTAGTCTTGGTTCACTCCTGTCTACTTGGCAGTCATTAGCTGCAGAGTTCACTTCTGGTGGGTAAACTGTTGTAATTCCATGCTAATATGAATAGGAAGAGCTTTCTTGAATGCTTCAGATATTTTAAACTGAAAGGCCAGATGTACAAAATAGCTTGGAAAGCTTTGCTCTTTCAAAAGGAAAGAAGCCTAGGCCCTAGATATGGTTTGAGTTTGCCTGTGTGTCTCAAACATTTGTATGTTCACAAAGACAGATGCAATGCATAATCTGTTGGTTATGATTCTGTTTAACTTTCAGCTCTCAAGATGTTCTGCTAAGCCCAGTGTGAATATTTACATACTCACCTACCTGAACGAGGCTTTTGAGTACAGGCCCGCGTTCAAAAAGCTAATTACTTTACTAACTGAGGACTATGAAAAAAAAAAAAAAAAAGAAAGATAAATGCATCTTGCACCAAGCAGACACAACCTAAACACAGAATGTATTTTTTGCTCCCTGGACTTTCAGTGTTATCTCTGCTTTTCATGATGAGAATGTGTCTTATGAGCAGGATCTCTTTTGAAAGTAGTTGAAACAGGTGAAGTTTGATCCTCAGAAGGATAGAGTCTAGAATGTCTGCAATTTTGTTGACTTTTAGAAAAGATTTTTATGACTCTAACATCACTTTTGTTGTTGTTTTAAGTTATTTTGCCAACTGCTTTAGCTTCTCAAACTTAAAAACTGAATGTTGTCCATACCTTGGAAGAAAGCCTTGATTTAGGAGTTTCCAGACAGGATTTTGTATCTTCAATGTAATCTGAAGTGACTTTGTATTTGTTATCGTAGTGATGGCTGTTGTTGGATAAGAGAGACCTAGAGGGCAATACATTTCAGAAATGTCCTCATCTTCTTATGTAAGAAGCAAAAAATTATGTAGAGCTAGTCATACTGAGTTTATACAAATTGCATATGCAAGTCAGAGAACCACCTGCTGCCAATCTTCTTTGGAAATGATTCTGAACCAAAGCCAAGTCAGAATCCTGACATATTTATCTACAGCCAACAATGTGCTGCATGTGGGTAAACTCCCTGTTTGTGGATTGAGCTATATCTTCAAGGTAACAATTAAACCTGTAGTTCACAAAAATCGGAGCACGTCTTTTGCTATTTCAATACGTATAACAGAAGTTTCCTGGTTGGCATTGTCAGAAAAGTGCTAAATAAAGTGCCTTCAGAATCTTGGAGCTGTAAATTGTGCTTCATCTCTGTAAAAACAAGAGTAGCTGACCTCCATTTCTTTAAGGTTACTGTCAAGATGAAGTTGATGACAAGTCACAAAGCCTTAGCTGAGCTATGTTAACAACTTTGTGTATCTTTAAACCATGACAAATAGTGCTGACTACTTCATCTTAGCTACACTGTGAAACAGAATAAGTTTTCTTATGTTTGATGTGGAATAAAACAGAACACGAAGGCCCCTGTTGTTGAGGAGCTTATGTATTATCCTTTTTAAAAGCAACACAAAATTTTGAGCTCTATTATTATTTGCATGATCATTCCTATTTAATACAAAATAATACATGTCATGTGTTAAACTGCACAGTTCTTGGTGTAACTGTTTTTTCTTTAGTAGCCCAGAAATAGAGGTCAAAATTTTACTTTCAGTAATAAAAGGACTTTTGTAGGGGTTTAAGTACATGATATACTTGATTAAGACTTAGTGTTTTCTACAGGTCCTTCTAATTATCAATAGGTAGACTTAGAAGAACTGAAAATAATTAATAGACTTGATTTCTTTTCAAATGTCCAATGTCATTTGTTATCTACAGTTAAATACAGTTAATATTTTTGTTTTGTTCTGTAACTGATTTGTTCTGTGATTGTTTGAACTTACTTTGAGCAGTTACTACCTAATTTAGAAAGTTTTAAACACCAAAGCCTTTGTTTTTCTTCAAGGAAAAAAGCTTTCATAAAGATATGAATGTGTCCAATTCTTTTTAACTGGCCTCTAATTTAGTTTAAGAGAACAAGATTTTTATTAAAAGAATGCACTTTTGCTTTCTGACATACCATGGTTTAAATCAGGGTTATGCAATTATGCTCTTGTTTATGTATGAGCAAGTAATACAGTGATTTTTAGAGACTGAATCCAAATTCATGCAAATAAAATGAATCCCTTTTCTTTCATATATGTTCATTTTAAGGTAAGCATTGTGTCTCCTGAGTCAATCTGTCCTTTTTACCAGAACTAAAGTTCCTGACTGCATTTGCTAGAAACGTGCTGAACGATGCAGAAACCAGCCAAGCATCTGCTGATACAACACTAGCTAAAATGTTAATTCCTGGAATAGCTGGAGATATTACTTTAATTATCTGTATTTATACATAGTAATAAATACATTGTCATGCTCTGCAGGCAGCAAGCGTGTAGAAGATGTAAGAGAAGAAAATAATTCTTTAAATGTCAGAAAATGATCAATAAGTTGAACACAATTTCATGGAATATCTTTGGAGCCCATTAATCAGTAAGTTAGCCTTTGTGACAGATACAGTCATGGGAGATTAAAAAAAAAGGGAAAAGTTACATTGGTTGATATTTTATGTCCTTTACACTGGAAAGTGCACTAAAGGTTATTGAATAACAAATACCTTAATGTCCATAAAGTATAGTGTCAAGAACTCTGGGCTCATCATAGAGTAAACTTTGTTCTTTTATAATCTTCCTCAGTTCTCACCTCATTTTAAAAAATTAAGTTCATGCCTGTGAATGGGTGAAGATAATCTAAACTGCAGCAACAATGAGTCTGCCTGCCTCAGGCTTAATATTTGTGATAATGTCAATGTCTTCTGCTGCACCTGGAACAATATTTTATATTGTTTTCTTATCCTTTGTACACAGTGACCTCCTCACAGGGCTTTATGGAGTATACCTGTCACTACAGCTAAATACTGCCATCCCTGGATTACCTCAGTACTTTGATCTGTCATTGAAGGTAAGTGCATAATGTGTTTGATACTGTAAGTAATGATATTCACAGTCTCGCAAGGCAAGAGGAAACATAACTTCGTCCAGCAGAACAACAAAAGTAGGTCATGGTGCTAGTTTTGCTTTTATGTCTCATTAGCTGTTTCCCTTCACTAGGACACTTCACCTTTCCTTGTAATAAATATCCTTCAAGTGAGAATGGTATCAACTGTAGGAAATAATTCTTTGCTTCACTTAGATGAATTCACTTTGATTTTTATCAGATTGGAACTTTGATTCAAACTTAAGATGACTCCTTATTTCAAATCATTGGAGAATTGATTGTGGCTCTGCTGAGTGCTACAATAGGCCCTTCTTTTCTCTTTTAATTTTGTTAAAGGTAAAGTACTGACAAAGTGCACAGCTCTTACAGGAGTGGTTTCTGCTGACAATGACACTGGCTGTGAAAGATACTGTAGAAAAAATAAGGTTTATCAATAACAGAAAACATGTCATTTCTCATAGCTTGGAGATTCTGTAGTCAGGAGGAGTTTCTTTCACCTCCAATGGAAAAACACTTCAGTGCTGAGATGAGGGAGCCTTAGCCCAGACTACCCAGGGAGGGTGTGGAGGCTCCTCTGGAGGTTTTCAAAACCTGCCTGGACATGTTCCTGCATGACCTGATCTAGTGGAGCTGCTTTCTAAAGGGGTTGGACTAGATGATCTCTAAAGATCCCTTCCAACCTCTACCCTTCTATGATTCCAAGATTTCATCAATATATAAAGGAATTCTTGCAGTTTTTCTCATGAGTGCTACCGAGGCTGCCAATTCTGTATTGTTGTAATATCTGCCATGTATCTTCTAGCTTTTATCTTCTTATATCTTCTTGTGGCATATAGCTTCTTCTTCAGATATCTGCCATATCTTCTCTCCCTAGTAACACCTTTTTGGTGTTTTCTTGTTGTTTTGAGGTTTGGGGTTTTTTTCCTTATTATTATTGCTAGAGGGATTGCATGAGTATGTAATATTGCTGCCATAGTAAACATTATCTGATATCAAGGGGCTGACAGTCAGGAGGAGCTATGAAACTAAATGTTATGCTCTTCGTATCATTCATCATAACAATTATTAATAGGTAATTATGTTGGTAATTGCTGGAATTATGCTGGAATTTTGATTGTGAAGTGAAAATAATTCTGTTATAACTGCATAGAAGTATATATTGAATAAAAAAAACTAGACTTTTTAACATATCTTTTACATTCTTTTCCTGACTACTTTCAGGCAGTCACACTGATCTAGTTAAACTGTTAAGTGATAGTCTAATTAGCAGATAGAACTTTGCCACTTATGTCAATTGACATTTATTAGCTGAGAGAAGGCAGGAGAAACATATAAGGCTTTCATCCCCCTGGGGGAATCAGCCAGCCATGGTCCTTCTCTTATCTAGGTACAATAAAAAAAACAGAATGAAAATGGGGATTTAATCTTTGATGCTTAGTTTTGATTGTCTTAACTGAAATGTTCAGACTAACTATGGATAAAGTATTGAAACCTAGGAGGACTTTTGTTTTCCTGCATAACAAGATTGATGTTGATGAACTGAAGAGAAAGAAGGTACACCTTAAAATCTCATCTTGTGAAGGGGAATATACAGAGACATTTGAGGATGCTTTTTTTGGAAGGGGAAAATCTGATCATTGTCATTCAATGTTGCAACTCATGCTGCCTTTCCTTTACGTAATATGTGCAATATTTAGGAAGGCTTATAGCTAGCTATTTCAGTAAAGATACCTCATTCTAGTCCCACTTCTCATCTTGTAGGATTATTCAGTGCATAAAAGAAATCAGCATGTATGATCTTGCATTACCATTAGTCATTTAGGCAGAAAGAACAAAAAGAATGGGGGAAAAGACAGAAAAAAAGAGTTATTTTCTTTCCCTCTTCCCTCAAAATAATATACCTGCAGACTTCACAGGCTTTGAAGTTCATACTTTCCTGATATTTCTGCAGCTAATTCACTGTAACATTACCCAGAGTCCATATGATTATAAATGTAAGTAGGGCTCCATTCTCTTCTTGAGTTACTGATGTTAATTTTTCAGTAAAGTGGAAATTATTAACCTCTGATGTTGACAGATCTGAGTCCTCAGTTTGACTATGTACACAGTAAAATTTTCTTCTGCTGTGTTTGATCAGTTTACATTAGTGTCTTGAAACAATCAATATCACACTGTGCTTAAAATTATCTTTTAAGGGACACAATGTAGTCAGGTGGAAAAGAAATCTCAAGAGACCAGCATGAAACTAATAAGATTTACTGATAGCTTTTGCTTTGTTATTTGAAGGGAAACCAAAGAGTAGTCTCTGAATAGCTAGACTCTTAATTAGATATTGATCTAAACAAATATTCCCTTTTTAAGTACCTGTTAAAATCAGTTATTACTATTTGTTAGGACACATTATATTTATCCTTATTTCTGTAGAAGTGTTACTGCTGTTATATAGAGATGCATTAGCTGCACACTTTTAATAGACCTATTAAATTCACTTTGCTTTGATTTACTCAGTATTTGAGTATAGGCTGGCTGTTCTATATAGCTGCAGAAAGAGGAATACTGAAAACAATGTGATTAGCACCATTTATGCTACTATTTGTTTTGTAAATTTGCATGGAACTGTGGCTTGTGGAGCACTTGTGCTGTATCCACTTTTAAACATGCCTCATATGTGACTTACTAGAGATTACCCTCCAGTTTCACAGAAAGATTCTGCTTTCATTGACATTTTCTGGTTTTGGTTTTGCTTCCTTGCTGTGCAAAGCAGACAGAACGTACCAGTGACTTTTTGTCTTTTACTGAATTTCTTAATAATTAAAGGGAAAAAAACCAAACAGCCACCAAACCTCAAAACAGCCTCCAGAAAAATGATGTATTAGAGAAGTTACTTCCCAGAAGGATTAATGGGATGTGCTGATAAATACAAATCTATGGATTTGGCTTTGATTCTTTACAGTATAAATCAAGGTGGTATCTTTCAAATCAAACCCACCTAATAATTTGTTGTTTTCTGATTAATTCTTATTCTGACATATTCATACATGCTTTTATTTGTCCCTTAACATTTTAGACTAGAAACATGACATTTTTTGGTAGTAAAATAGCGGAGAAATACAATATATGCAACTATATCTCTTTTAAGCAGACTTCTACAGGGTAGCCTTGTTCTTCTGTAAGGTTACATCATTATGAGGCTTCTTTAGAAGTATAGCTCAGCCCCTAAACTATATTTATATTAAATAATAAAACCTGTGAAACTTGTAGACTGATTTTACTCAATAAGAAAATCAAATTGATAGCGATTGTATTGTTTCAGGAAAACTAAGAACTGGCTGCACTTTGAGCCTAGAGCAAATATTCCAAGTATTCTCTCTGTTCTTCTCAAACACCCATTTTTATTAAGCTTGAAGCAACTTAGGTGTATTTGAATCTTTTACTTTTCCATTAAATCTGTGAAACCTGCCAGCAGGTTTGAAAGTGACTGAGGTTTAGAAAGAGTCACAAATGCCTGTACAGAATGAGTGACTGGATAAATCAGCTCCTATAAGCTAAGCTAATAAAAAAGGTACCAAAGCACTATTTTGATACTCTCTAGTATAATAGACAGAGCGTGGTTTGAGGCAGCCACTCTTCAGTTTCTTGCCAAACAGTAAAGGCGGAGGAAATATCAGATCTTCTATGTTGACTAAGAGAAAGAAAACTGTCAGAGCACGGATCATGAAATAATCTTACTGATTCTTAGCCAATTTCTAGGTAGCCCTTTTGAGGCTGATATGATATGCAAGACAGAAGCTGCTAGTGTGCTGGCTCAGCAGCTAGACGTGGCTTTGGAATGACAGAGATCTTCAAGCCAATCGTGTTTCTTTTGTTGATACACTGACTACAGAAATATTTTTCAGGAGCACACAGTAACCACACTGATGTCTATCAGCAACACAGGCTGAGACAGGTGCCAGACTTATCTTCATCTAGCTGTGTGTAGGAAGCTATAGCCAGAAAGGTTTGAAACTAGGGATGTGTTCATATCTTCCATTGCAAGAGTAGCGTCATGTATATGAACAACATTGCAACAGCATCCAAAGGCAGCATCAAAACCGTAATTTTCTCTTTAAAAGTAGTGGGTTTTTTAGAACAAATGTGTTGAAAAATATAGCAGGAGGACATCAGCAGGAGCTGGCTTTCGCCTCCTCAAAAAAGAAGGAAATAGGAAGTGGCCTTCTGGCTGTTCTTTGTGGACCAGGATGTTTTGAGCTTTCTCAGAAAACAGCACTCTGAATTCACTCATTGTTATGTCAAATAAAGACTAAACAGGAGAAGGAACATATAATGAAACCCAAAATATGATCAGAGTCAGGATATTAATATCTCAAACTGTGAAAAATAAAATCTCTCTCCTATCATAAATGAGACTTCAACTTGTAAGGAGAGAATTTGTGATTCTGAAGAAAGAATCAGAACAAAAGTATTTTGGAGTTCTGGGTCCATCTACTGGTAAAATTATTGTTTTGATATTTTATAGGGAAAGCCATATGGCATTAAAAAAAAATCAGACAGCTTCATTACCCATATAAACTGTCAGACTTACTAAAACCAGTGAAATAACATGAATTCACAATAGCAATATTTTTTATTGACAGCATTTGAATAATTTCCTTCTCCATTAATGTGTCCTGAAACAGCTTGGGTAGGAACTGACTTTCCTATCAAACTTCCCTTAGGAAATTTTCCAAAGTTTTCAGAAGCTGTGATCCATCACTACTAACTAGAGCACCACCCCTCACAGTGGGGATGTGCAAGTTCACAGTGAAAGGTTACAGTAGACAAAAAGGCAGGATGAAGAAGAAATCTTTCCTGCTGTTTCCAATCATGTTTTTGGCTATTTGCCTGGCTTCAGAAGTGGCTTCTTTTTATTACTTTCTGGGAAATATTCTTTTGTCTTTTCCACACGTGAGGTAGAAAAAGGCATTTGTGATCCTCTTTCAGCCACTTTTCAAGTTACAATGGTTTTTAGGTGGCTTTTTTTTTTTGGTGAAGACCAGTTTAAGTTGAATGAATAAGCTTAGAAATTGCAAATAGCCAATTATCTCTCCTCAGCAACTTACTCAGAACAAGGCAAATGAATAAGGGAATGCACATACATAAATCAGCTTGATTTGAACAGACAACACCCATCATTAAAGTCTGTTTAGGCAAGTATATGATTCATCATTTACTTTTGAGAAAGATATATGTAGTTACAAAGCCCCCTAGGAAATCTCCTTGGCATGCAGTAGAATTGTGAGGCTTCTTATGTTTTCTGATTCAGAAAATACCAAGCCAACCTGATTTATCTTAAGGCACTTCAGACAGAAGAGCTTAGTAAAAGCCAGACAGAATGGAAGTTAAAAACTTATTTGGTCAGTTTTTCATGCAATTCTTTCAAATTCTTCCTTGTTGCTGTTAAGTTATTCTTTTCAGACATGGCAGAGGTGTTCCATAAGGGTTTAACGCGTTCATGGCACCTTCGGTTCACACTACCATTATTTGAATGTTGCTGGCCAACTGATTGTTGTGACTAATTTGGGGTTTGTCATTGAAACTGTTAGAATAACTCAATATACAAGGCCTTCAACTCTACCTCCTTCTCACTTAAAAGACAGATGAAAATTAGAAAGATCTTGTCAGTTTAGAGGAGAATTAATTTTTAAAAGGCAGCTTGAAGGAGGGAAGCTGCACAGGAGGACTCGAATCTTTGCAGAGTTGGATCATGGTACCAAGGGATTTTCATGCTTCTATTTAATAATGAAAAATATTTCTCAAAGGAAGAGACTGTGTTTTTGAAACATACATCAGTGCATCTGTACATGCCTTGATGATCTTGGTCTTCATGATTGAGTGACTAGAATTACTGAATATAAAACCACAGATGAAGAGAAAATACAACATACACACACACACACACACACTTCTCTCTATATATTCACAGTAGGAAGCTAAGTGCTTTCAACAGGGGAACTTGTAATGAGATACAAAATATTGCTTGGGAAAAAACTGAGATATGGCTCACAAGTTTAGACTATGCCCTTCTAAGGAAAGAGAATTCTCATGATATGGAATGTTTTGGTTTTTTTTGTTTTTTTTTTACTCTGGAACATCTTATGTGGCCAAAGAATAAGTTATGCCAAGGAATAAACAGAGTCACATTTCTTAGAGTATTTGGATATCTGATTTATAAGACTAGAATTTTCAGAGGATCCTAGCACACAAATACTTTTTTATATCAAAGAAAAATCCCTGCAGTGTTTGAAATATGTCTGCATACATACTTTTGAGTCAGTGTTCTATTGGATCATCTGAGTTGGCTTCATTTTTCATATACAGAAGTTGTTTTTTTAAACAAAGTGTCTGAACCTCATAGTTGTGCACTTCAATGTTTGTTTCAAATACCATTCCAATTACTAAATCTTCAGTAATTTACATCTCTCACTGGAAAAATTTACCAGAAGTCATTACTTTGGAAAATACCCTGCCTACAAGGTGGGGGGGTTCTTTTTCATTCTGCCCACCCTGGCCCTACCGTATATAACTACATTATGTTTAGGCAGTTACATTTCATATACAACTGCTTTTGTCTGTTTTCAAATGTACTTGAAGTTGGAGAAGCTGGAAACTTTTTCTTCTCTAGCAGTGCCTTTCTATCCAGAACTCTATGCATTTTTATGAACTGTACTTTGGAGTAAATATGATAATGTTTTAACCTTCTAAATGAGTAATGTGCCATATAGTAGAGACATAAGATAGATCTAGGTTTATAAATCAGTGGGAATTTACTGAAGTGAATATAAATTCCATCAAGATCTGGAAAACATTGTATGTTATCGTGAAGGCAGGTTAGATTAAATTCTCAGGTGTTCTCTCTCAGCAGCCTTATCAGTGCCAAAGGTTATATAAAGAATAATAGTGGCCTGAGTTGGATGTTTTAAAGCAGACACAACTGAATTCTCAAGTTTTTTACTTATCAGAAAGTTTTATTTAAGAATTGAAAACAACTGACAGTGATAAGCAATCAAGTAACTTTATATTGTTAGCCATATTTATACCTCCATCATTTAATAATGATTTGATACTAAATTGATGTACAAATAGTGGGGTTTTAGTTACAAATGGAAAAATCACCGAAGTGGAAACAGTAGACCAGAAACACACTAATAACAGAATGTAGCATTTAGGAATGTATTTATCCTTTCAAACAAAACTGACTGGTAACCTTAGACTATACAATCATCATTATGAGGCATAGAATGAAGCATAACTATCCCTAACTGCCATCTTTTAATATAATGTGTAAAATATACATATTTCTGTGGCTCTGAAGCATGGATCTGTTGTAATCAGTCAGTATGTGTTAATGGATCCTACTTTAAGGGATAACTTGAATTCTACAAGCTTTCTGCAAAGGTGAGAACAATCAAGTGAAAGAGATGATGAAAGATGATGAACTATTCACTCTTGATTACCCTGGAGCTGCAGTACTTTATTCCTGTTAAGAATTGGCTGTATTTTACCTTTTTAGCACAGCACTAAAATATTCACCAGTCTTTTCCAAATTGTTGAGTGATGTTTTGTTTCAAGAACTGAGCAGTATGAGACATGACTTTCCCCTCTTTTTCATCATGTTACAGCAATCTTGTTTATTTTAAGAGGCTGTAACTACAGATTATCATTTCCACTCTAAGTCTCCTCTACTTGTTCTGATTGAAATAAAGGTACCAGTAGGGTGCTTTACTACATACTGCAGTGAGTTAGTTGATTTACCAGTGAAAAGTTTAATGTTATTACAATAAAGATTTCTTTTACTCCAGAGTCCAAATTTTTGGAGAGTGGGCTACAGTCTGGGAAAGTGACACATGCTCTATCCTAGTACTTTCAGAAGAAACAAGCAGTGGTCAAGATGATGACTCTAGTATCCGTTGCTCTGTCCTTTAGAGAAGTTCAAACTGATCTATTGCTCTTCCTGTATCTTGCAGTGACTGCATGCAAACCTGTTAGGAGTAAGTTCTTTCTTGTGCCAAATGAAGTGGTCAGGCTTCATGTACTGTCAAAACGTGTCACATTAGGCAAATTTAGAGATTTCAGCAAAAACCTCTCTCTTTTCTGTCATCTTTGCTGAAACCTGTGACAAATGATTGATGGCTACCTTATAATGACATAGATTCTATAGAACCAATGTGTCCTTATCAGTTGCCTACAGAAGTTCTGCACAAGCAGATTGTTTCTTGTGCTATTACTTAGTATTCCCACTTCATGTTACTTAACGATTTACTTAGCGAATTAACTCTCTTTCTGTGTTTATAATATATTTAGCTTTGCTCTTCCACCTTCCTTTCCCAATTTTGTAGATAGATAAATACAGATAAATTTAACTTTTTCCTGATTTTTCTGCCTTGCAAGTGTCTTTCTGATTATCAACCCAAGGCAGGCTGCATTGTGATCTGTCCATTAAGTCTGCCAAACCTGATGGATGCCTTCTGTCACATCTTTTATTGCAAATGACAAGTAGTCTGTTCTATGTGCAAAAATGATAACATGACATACAATAGGAAGCCTCTGGTTATAGTTTCTTTGGTGTTCTTACTTTCATTTATGTGTATTTTAGGACTATTTAAAAATAAACTAGTGAACTTTTTGGGTTTTTTCTGTCCTCAAGATGCTCAGCTTCTCTTGAGAATAATCCAATTAGATCATACATGCTCTCTTGAAAAGCATTGAATATACATTTTCATTGTGATGTCTATCCTGTTTGCCAGGAGACAAACTGTTATTTAGTACAATCAATGCAATGTAGTCCAAGATTTTAATTAACTTAGTTTTAGCTATGCAGAAAATGTTTCAATGCATATATATATATATACACATACTTATGCACACACACACATTTACAGCTAAGTTCCACAAGTAGTTTTGTTTAGGATCCATACACAAATATTTTTGCTTTCATTAAATATGGAGATCAGTCGAATGCTGAAATACTGTGAAATAAAATGCACAGTAAAGGCAAATGGGAGGATAAACTCATTACTAAACCAAGTTTGACAGTTTAACTAATGAATATTATTTCTTTATATGAGTTATGCCTTCCATGTGCTGTCTTGTACTACTTGAAAAACTTTTGCTGGCTGATCCCAATGCTAATTTCTTATGCCCTTGATAAAAGGCACATGATGCATTTTATTCTGGATCCTAACTGGTAAATAAATCCAGTAAATAATAAATCCAGTAAATAAACTCGTTAAGAACCTAATATGGTGTTAAGAAAGAGTTCCTGCAAATAACTCCTCCCAGCTGGCTTTTGTTTTAGGAGCATGCAAAACAAAAGCACAGAAATTAAAGCACCATCACTGGTACTGACAGCTGGAATCTGAAGGTTTTCTATAGGGATGCACAGAAAGTGTGGATCTTACCTATAGTTGCTACCTGTGACACTTGTTACCTCCGTCTCTAAGGGCTTGTCTGGTTGGAGATACTTAGCTAACTCATGTTAATTTTACTGAGGTGTTAAAGTTAATAAACATCAATAGAACTTGTCTAGATGCTCTCACTCAGGAAAGTGAGACCTAAGGAGACCTGAGGTGCAGAGATAGAAGTCTATTTGGCTGTTGGAAGGATATACTTTGAATTTTGTGTTTCATGTGCTGTAATGCATTCAGTACTTCACACTTCCAGATGGGTTGAATAAACTGCCTGCTTTGACAGTCCTTCATGACACAGGCAGTCCTTCTGTTGAAATCTGTGAAACTGACTAGATGGAAAAATTAGCATGAGAAAAGTTTCTGTATTTCTGTTACAGCCAAGAGACAAAAAAATATCAACAGCAGTGAGTGTAGGAATAAATGTTTTGATCAGTTGAGTAGGAGTTTTCTCTGACTTTCAGGGCAACAGGAAGGTGATGATGAGTGCTTTTTGAAAATCTTATTCCTTGTGAGCCAACATTCGTCCTTCAAGAATGAGTACATAGCTGTATTCACCTTCTGTCTCTAAGTTAGTCTTCCTTAAAATGCAGCTCCAGTTATAGTGATGATTTCCTATAAATCTGGACCAGAATTTTCATTTATAAATAAAAGTATTGAGTTGTAAGTGGTATTTAAGCCTCCTCTGAGGAAACGTTTCATAGACTTATATGATAAACAAGTTTTATGAATTCTTTCCACTTCCCTTGGCTTAGAATAATGCTACTGTACTGATTTCAGGATAATTCATGGTCAACACATGCTTTTTGTCTCATCAAGTTGAACCCTTTGTTCAGTGTCTATCTCTGGTTTGCATATACCTTCAACTCCAAAAGGAGCTTTAAAAGGCAACTGATTTGACTGTACTGGAAGGAAGTAAATCATTCCTGATCCTTGACTCTCTTAACTGAGTCAGAGCCTTCTACACCACAGAACAGTTACAAGTGCACTGCAGATTAGAAGTACAACATTATTGTTAACAGGAGTGGTACATTAAATCCACTGCATTCACTGGTTGCACTAACAAAATGCATTACTTGGAGTTTTAAATCCTCAGTTTAGAAATTCAATTAATTTCCAGGGAATCCAATTCTGAAATACAAGAACTTTGCTCATCTGCTGTCACTTTCAGCGTCTCAGACTGTGGTAGAATGAATTTTTTATACAAACATGCCATGAAAATCTTGGCTTAAGATTTGTGTTTGTAATTTATAAAGCAGGAGTGTAGCCTTGTTGAAAGACACAGTGCAAAATAAAAGTTCCAAAGCCATGCATTGCTCATGAGCACGCTGACTCCCACCACAGTATCCTGTTTCTCTCTGAAAGGCTGGCAGTGCTCCATCCTCCATTCATTTTATATATGGACCCTTTTCCTGAAATTTTACTCCTCTAAATGCATGTTTTCATCACTGATGTCTTATTTTACATCAATGAATTTATTTTCATTTTCATATAATAACTGACCTATTTCAATGTATTGCTAATATGTCTTCACAAAACACATGAAACATAGTGTATTTACTCATTTAAAAGTACCCATGGACTTTAAAACCTTGCTGAACCAAGACCTGAGCAGTTCAAGCCCACCACGTTTTAGTTCATTTTATAAGAATCAACTCAGCTCTGTAATTTTATAAGGAATGAAAGTTCTAAATATGTTATGAAGCAGAATGGTTTTCACAGCTAGAGAATTCTAATGGCTTGAACCTTGAGAAAACACTTAGTTAGATTCAGAATAGAAAGAATGAAAGGTAAATTTATTTTAACATATGAGGAGTAAAGTATTTTAGACATTTAAATGAAACAGTATTTTCTTAAACAGCTTCCAAGCTTCTCCATCTAATTTATAAAAAGCCCTCAAGCAATAGTTTTAGTTTCAACATAGGAAGATGGAATAATGGACAAAAATCTCCTGAGTGCTTTATTAGCATTCTTGGAATGATAATCAATAAAAAATATTTCTCATAAAATAAATGTAATATTTCACCAGTAGAAAGTGATTACATTATTTTTTTTCTCATGACTGACCTTAATAACTCTCAAACTCTGAAGGCACTTGTGATGCCTATGAGTTATAAAACTTTCATACCCATGAAAGAAATATAATAGTCATCTTTCACTGTTGAGGTATTCCATAGAACACATTTTAAGCCACTGGAAGATATGAATTCTCTTGTGACTTCACTTCTGGATGAGTTTACTATGCAAAGAAAAATATATATGGATACCTGATTTCACTTTGCTTTTACCTCAGGATGAAACAAAGAGAGCATTAAATAGCTGAAGTCAAATTACAGAGTCCTTGTAGAGAGAAGATTGTGTCATAGCTACGTAAAAATATTTAGAAAGGAGTATTTTTTAAGGACATGACTGGACCTGGATTGCAGCCTGCTCAGAAGAATAATATAATACTATCCTTGCATCTGATTTGTTGTTGGATTAGTTTTCATTTCAGAATGACCAACATGACATGCTATGCTCTCTCACAAGGGTCTCCTGGGAATATCTGGACATGTTCCCAGAGAGCAATATGTAATTTATGATACTCATATAGTAACAACATGCTCCAAAACATCACTTGGTGTATAACAGAATGATATTCAGTATACAGATGATTTGATCTCAGAGTGCAGGATATAATATAGATCAGAGTGTAGACATAATTATCTTTTTTTTTCTAGTTGCTGCTGATTGAATGCAATTTTGTGGTGGTTCAAACACAACCCACTAGATTGTGCCCTGAAATTTCCAGAAGGTGAGAGGACAAGGATTGTGACAAAGGTGAAGTTATGAGTTATTAGCTTACTAAATTTGTAGTGCTGTTGAACCGAAGAGAGCCTTAAAAACAGTTCAGTGTAGATAAAACAAAGCTCAAATTATTAGAAAGAAGGAAAACAGATGCTGGACAACATGTAAGAAACAGTGTTTGGTGGTGTTGATGGATCTGATGATGGCTTTGTGACTGTTGTGAGAGTTGTTGAAAGTTGTAATGATAAAACACCAAGCTTAATAGCAAAGGTGATAGCTGGTTAGAATTCAAGAGGTCATCCCTGTGCTGGATGCCCCAACATACGTCTCTTAAAAAAACACTTTGCCTCACGTACCTAACAACAGTTCAAAAAGGTTCAAAAAGACTTTAAATCTGAAGGGGATTTTTGCTTTCACCTAAGTAAGTGAGAAATTACTTTAGTAGAATTAGGCCTTTACACAGTAGATTTTACTCACCTAATGAGTTTTACTGAACTAAGACAGAACTTTTGCTTGAGATCAGCTACTTCAAGATAGAAATCTAACCCATTCCCATCACAGACATTACTCATTGCACTGTGATCAACAGCCTCAACAATGATCATCGGTAAGAGCATTCCCCATGTATGTTGTTTGTTATATTCATTTTTACTTGCAATAATTACATTATTTTTTAAACAAAAATGACATGATTTCACATCTGACATCTGTTAATACATTCTAGAACTGATTTGTAGAGGTGGCTACAGGGTTTGAACTTTATTAGAACCTGGGTGTATTGTGACATAAGGTAGAGCTTAAACCAGCCACTGCAGCAATGGCCTCCAACAACATTTAAAATTTCTTGTTCAAGAGACTTGACCAAAAAAAAGTGACAAATAAGAGAAGTATGTTAATAAATCTGAGATTTCTCAGCTTCCATTTGAAAATCCACTTGAAGTTTTTCCAGCTGTGATAATAGCTTTCTCTATTTAAAGTAGGGCAATATATTGCTAGTGTTTAAATCAGGACTGCGGGGAGCTACCTACAGGGCAACTGTCTGAAATGACATTACTAACCTGTGTACCATAGCACTGTCATTTCCCTTCCAGGGCATCACTTTCCTAATATCTCGGGTACAACGTATCCTCTTTTTACTTACACATTCATTAGATATAAGAAGCCATCCAGTTAATGGTTGTATGTGTAGTTCTGTATTTAGATTTTGGTAACAATGTACAGCACTTTATAAGAAGAGTTGTTGTTAATATCCTTCTGTGGTAAGTGCAGTTTGATAGCAAAAGCCAAATGCAATTAACAGAAGGAGCATTTATTAACGTAGTACTCCTTTCTGTAGACAAATAACTCCTAGCTTCCAAAGAACTTGCATGGAAACTCAGACTAGACTAGTTAGGCTAAAATGTAATAGAACATTCCTTTTCAAGCAATAAATGAAGTGAGTTTTCTCTATAAAAGAAGTGGAAAGAGTAGTCGAGGAATTTAGCCTCATACATGTCACTTTTTAAATGAATACAGTTTCCCTCCATTTTGTTTAGCTGGATACCTCTATTATGCAAGCAGATTAGAGGAATTTAGCCTCATACATGTCACTTTTTAAATGAATACAGTTTCCCTCCATTTTGTTTAGCTGGATACCTCTATTATGCAAGCAGATTAATTTGGGGCTGTGTATGTAGTGTGATAATGCTCAGAGGAATCAATTTTCACGTGTGTTTTTACATATACTCTAGCATGACAGAGAATTAGACTCAGATCTTGTTCAGTGTCACAACTGTGCCAGCCATAGTTCTACTGCACAAATGTATGCTCTGCCATCTTAGCAGCCTGACCCTTTGCTGCTGATATTTCCTTAGTTATTTTTCTTAAATTCCTTTTTTAAAAAAAGAGTCATAGCAAATAGAGCATATTATGAGCTCTAGAAGTCAACAGGTCCTATTTTGATGCTACAAGAGGGAGAAAAAGAGAATCCAAAAGACAGAAATAAAAAATCACTGAAATTTAACAGTACTTCAGCAGATCACACTTCAGGACTTTTCACTCTTGACACAGGGCAATGCCTTTGAAATCCAAGAGCTAAATGAAGCATAGACTGGGAACATCTACCATTCTCATCGCAGCTGCTACCACATCATGGAGAGTATCACTAACACAATGGAAAAAGAAGTTAACTGCCCATCTGTGCAGTGTAGATTGTTTTGTCTGCTCATGGTTGATTAGTGAGAGAAAAAGGACTTGTGCTCATGTTAGGGTACAGTTCTGGAATGTGGAAGATTCTGAGTGAAGCCCTACCTCTGGCTGATTAAGGGGAAACTTTTTATTGTTGTTTCAGTACATTTCATTTTTTCAGCCCTGTTTCACTGCTACTCCACAGTTGCACTGTTTTCAGTTACTCAACTTTGAGTTTGCTTTTACCAAGCCAAATAGTTTGGGCCACTGAATTTATGCCATTGAACAAACTTAATCTCTGCGACTTTTATTAGTTACGTGCACACTTTAGCAGCAATGTGCCAAGACTAGCCAGAAGTCTGACAGGCTTTTGAATTCCACTACAACAGATTCTTTATTATATATATTTCAGCAAATTTGTTTTCATGCCTTTCAGTATCTGTTCTACCCAGAAAGAACCTTAGAGGCTCTGATCTTTCAATTGTCGCTGGAAAACAGAAATGTGTATTTCAAGAGTGCAGGAACTTTCAACACTTTTAATTGACTTTTTTTTTGCTTTGCAAAATATTAAGAAGGGATGGAGAGGGAGAGAGGAAAAGCATTTTTGTTTTTATACTTACATAAGAGCATATGAAATTGTTGGCTGATTTTACTCACCTGAAGGTACCCATTTCAACATCCATTCCAATCCTGTACAATTTTATTGCCATTTAAATATTTGTATGTGTTTCTTTACCTCTTGGTAACCAGTTAAAGCAAAGCCTGAAGCCTAGTTACTTTGAGTTGGAATTGATATTTTGTTTTCAGCTTTCACAGGGAGATGCAAGAGGAGATGTTCCCCCCCCACCATCTCCCAGAAGCAGACAGTACTAAAAGGTCATTTTTGACTACAAGTGGAAAGTGAAGAAATCACATGAAATCTTGAAGCCATGTCTATGAGCCAGTGTAGGTTATTCATCTCACAGTGCAAAATCTTACAGAGCTGAGCCATAGACAAGGGAAAGAATTGTCCTTGCTATACCTTTATATACAGGGAAAAGTCTTTTTCCCTGTTTTCACTTGATATCAACCACTGTCATTGCTGCTTCTGCTGCTGCAGGGAATACATTTGGACATTTCCCTCTGTTATAGAGGAAACAAGACTGTAGGACTATGCTTCGTCAAAGAGTTTCCATCTAAATACTACTGCTGGGTCGGTGCTCTCCAGTTCTAAAGTCTCAGTTTATAATTATAGTTTCAAATCTGATCCTTTAAGTCCACGTGGTGTGTTACTTGCTTTGGGAGACTGGATTAAAAAAGAATGTATAAAAATTAGAAAAGCCTGATTTACTTAAAGCTCAATTTAAAAAATTGATCCCAATTGTTGAAGCTTTCAGTAAAACCTCAGTTAAGTCCCTTTTGGTGTTATAGAACTATAGAAATCAAGCAACCAGGTAATGAAAAAGAAATAGAATAAATTAAAATGAAAATTTTTTTTTTTTTTATTGAAAAAAACTTTCCAAGCTAAAAGCACAGTGTCTCTAGGGCAAATCAGGTTAAAACAACTCTTCTACAGTTGACTGTTAATCACTTGGAACTTGTTCTGTGAATGGTCAAGAATCATTTTCTCTGGATTATGTGATTAAAGAGATCAAGGAGTTCATTATGGCTTTAAATAAATGCTAGCAAGTTCTATTATCCTGCATGCAAAGAGATCAGGTCTCCAGTTATCTCCCACCATTTCAAGACTTACCCAAGAAGTGCCCTGTGCACTTTAATCCGTTATGTATCAAAGTAATTTTTCTCTGAGAGGCCAAAAAAAAAGAGAAAGGGCAAAGGAGCATAGTTTGCTTACTTTGCTTTCAGCTATGCCAGTGATGACTTAGTGAAATTAAGGGAGTTATTCAGCTCTGTCTAGGGACAGAATTGGGACCATGAGGACATGGAATTTCTTGAAATTTGGGATAGTTTAATTTTGCTTCAGTTACTCTCTGGCTATAGAAGACTGACGTTTTATTTCTTCATTGTTCTAACCAGCTTACTTGATTTTTCCTTATTTTGATTCAAAATATTGTTTTAACTGACAGCCATGAAAGCAAATTGCTGCTGTTCTTATTAGATGCTGAGAATGAAATGGCTCCTTTTGAGTGGTTTCAACTCCAGAGGGGCCTCTTGTAGCCCACGAGCTGTGTGACCACCCCTCTCAGCTTTGGGGACCTCTCCAGGGATGCATTTTTTTCTGCCTCCACTTGTAATCTACAGAAATGTGGATTTTTCACTAGTAGGTTTGTTTATAACTGCCAAGTTACAATTTTGCTCAGCAAAATTTCTTAGAATTATGTAACCTGTGGTAATTTATCTTGGATCACAAAAGGTTATTCCAAGCTGTTGCAGGATAAAATAAATGAAAATCATTGGACAGCTTATATTTTATTTAATAGTTTTAAGATTTTAAAGCTAATATTGCAATAAAACCAAAAAGAAATTGATCTTTCTATGTCTGACTTAAAGAGAATACATTTTACACTGGTTCTTCTTTTCTAAGGAGTTGATGTGACCTTTTTTTCTGAGTCTTCATAATATGTACGTGAATGTTAGCCATTATTTTGAACATAGGCAGAAAAAATGATGGGTTGATCAGATGTTTTTTAGCAAATAGGCCTGACTGTTCCTAGTTCTGCATAATTTATCACTCTGGCTGCCACAGTCTGATCTTTGCATTGCTAAAAAGGCAGATAAAATAATCAGAAGCGAGAGGCAGCCGTCTCCACTGCCTGTATTATACCTGATCATATCTGGCTTGTTATAGAAGTACATAGTAGATATTAAATTTATATTATTCTAATCTGCTATCATTTGAAAAGAAAATGAATGTGAATAGAGTAAAAAATACTTCTTAAATGGAGTTGGAGAGTTG
Organism: Urocolius indicus; assembly: GCA_013401255.1. Lineage (NCBI taxonomy): Eukaryota > Metazoa > Chordata > Aves > Coliiformes > Coliidae > Urocolius > Urocolius indicus. The sequence goes on along the minus strand of WBNH01001498.1, from coordinate 5,393 downwards.
TACTTTAAAAACATTTAAATAGTAATTAAGTTTAAGGACCAGATTTTAAAAGTATTTATGAACTCATTTCTTATCAAAACACTTCAAGCTAATGATGCAATAATGAACTTCTTAGTCCTGAAGAGAGGAAAGGGTCCATATGGGAACCAGGGCATGAAATTCTGTGTCATTCAATAGGTCACATTATCTGAATCTGTGTTATTTTAAGACTTACTGAAAAAAAAAACCCCAAGCTTACCATTTTGTTTAACTGAAACTTTTGACTGGCTCAAAGAGCTGCATGAATTGTTTTACATAATTTAGTTTTTTTTTTTTTTTAAGTTTCTTTATTTTTAAATAAGGCTAAAAATGAACATTCATGTTCTGCAGTAATGGAAAATAGAAAACCCACTGATCAAATTCTTAACAAGGAAAAAAATCAACCAAGGTTACTGAAATTTCAAAGACACTTGAACATCTAAGGGTCTCTTAACCTAAACTTATATTTTCTTGTTACTATCATGTAATATAATATAGTTTTCAATTTTTCAGTCATTTGTATTTTTCATCTAATGTGTATAAATTGTTTAAGCCAGTATTATCAGTCATTGCATCTGCTATATTTACACTAGGTAGGGAACAGCATCATTAAAAGATTGATTTTACCATACCTTCCAATTTGGAAGATGGTCCTTGCAGAAGTACTAAGAATTTATTTGTATTTTTGACACTTAATGTTATATTATTTATATCAAACTTCTTTTTTTTCCCCCCTCAAATTTTAATTTTCTGTTTAATCTGTGGGTTTAATTTACTGTTTTATTGTGTTGTATGTGAAGTCTGGCTTCTTTCTCTCAATCTTGTATAGTAAACTATATTTAGAGTACTGGTTAGTTCTCAATGAAGTTGTTTCACTTTGATTCTTCAAGAATTCATGAAACTGACTTTCTCCATGACCAGCTACACCATATGCTCATCTGCCTTGTCTAAGGCATTACTGCTGGCAGCTGTAGGCTTTAATGATTACCCTTGTATTTAAGATGCCTCCCAGGGCAATACTCTAACATAGCTGAAATTACTTTACTAAGGCAAACAAAGTACTTGTATCAATAGGCTTATCATATCACTTAAAAAATCAGTCAAATTGTCTGGTTCAGAACTGCTGGTGCCTCAGTTCTTACAGGTGCAGTCTCAGTAAGGCATGGCTCTGATCCTGGGCAAAATGTTGATAAGGCTGTTAGCCACTTCATAGACTTGTGTTCAGACAGAAGGTGGAACATTTTGTGACATGTAGAATGTAAAAGATTCAATGGGACCTTCCTGCGACTCTAAACATGATGTACTGTGACACTTTCTGTATTAAATAGAACATTTTCTTACAAAACTGTCATGCCCGTTATATAAAGAAGATTCAGTATTCTGGGTTATGAAGATAGTCATATAAATGTCATGTCAACTATGACAATACAAGTAAGCCAAATGGAAAATAAAACCACTGTGAACGTAATTCATTGTGGATGATGTGCTGCAAACCAATAGAAATGTAATTACTTGCATTTCACAGACTGAGTAAGCAAAGTCTGCAAAACTTATGGCACAACAATGTGGTCAGTCCCTAAAAAAAGTTGCCTTCTTAGACTCATTGTCAACAGGAACACTAAATCTACAGAGTCCAAGATTCTTTTTTCTTTGTATATTAGCTTGTGCTGCTTACTCAAATCATTTTCTTCTACTTCTAAGGAAGTTACTGTGTGAGCTGTACCACAAACAATTTTCTTCCTTTTAGACCAGTCACTTTATCTCTTAAGGATTCATTATACATATAATTAAGCTAATGTAAGTTTGCTTCTGAGTGCATCTTTGCTCTTTTTAGGCACCCAGCAGTTCTGAAAAATTAAACAATCCCTTGCTTGTTTAAAGGAATAAGGAACCAAAGCGCACATGGCTCTTACGACAGAAACATTTCAATAGCTGTGTTATAAATGCAATGAACTTTTTCAGAATACTTTAAACCCAACTTGTACGCAGTCCAGTGACTTCACAGAAATAACTTTTTCTTCCACTGAACTTAATGTTTTATAATAACACTTTGGAAATGTGAGAGAATTTTGCTGATTTCTCAAAAAGCACTTCACGTTTTGGTAATTTTTAGAATGAATCCCCTGTCACTCAGAGAATTCTCACAGGAATTCTTCTGAGTATTTTCCCCAAATTTGCATAAATTCTAAACTTTCTATATTTTCCCTATTAAAGATATTGGGATGTTGAAATTATTGCAGAGTTAATACATCTCTAATCTATCAAGGTTGAATCCCTTGTATGTTTCTGTGTGCCTTCAGTAACCTGTGGCAGCAATCCTCATACTATTTTTAAGGTTACTGCACAAAGGTATATATATATGATATTCTTAATTGAGAAATAGAGAATCAAATAAATTGTGCATGGGTGGTAATGGGTAGGGTTTTCCTAATTTCCCCTGTATTTAGTTGAATATTGTAAAGGTTACTGAAACCTAGGCAGCTATGTGTTAATTTCCCATGAAGACAGGAGATTTGAGTTGCACCCGAGTCTGTATCTTTAAAGATTTGATAAAGATTTTTCATACTCTACTTCTACTTTTTCATACATTTGATCTAAATAGAAAGGCTTTTTTAAGAAACTCATGCAGTACAATATAAGAGCTTTTCTGCAGGTTTGGGGAGGTAGTTGACTCTATATCTCAATCAGTTTTTCTGTCCTACGGTGATGACCTTGACTTCTTTTTTTGTAGATTGTGGTGATCATCACTTGAGGAAGCATAGATGTTAAACGAGGTCTATTTTCACAGAATTCAAAGGGGAGACAGGGATAAAGCAGTGATTTGCACTGCTAGAGATTATATACATTATCTATACCTTTGTTCGTTGAAATGTTACTGTTTGATCCCTCCCTCACATCTCCAGGGTACCCTGAGCATTTTTCACAGAAATGTCTGAAAATGCTATTCTAAGACCTGAAGAGAAGAAAAAAAACCCTAAATCCTGACTAACTGATGCCAAACTCTCCCTGTCTACGATTTACTTTGAACGGATATAGTTTCTATTTCAACTAAATTTATCAGGGTTTTTTTTCCCAGGACAAAACCTGTTGAAATTTATTCAAGGCAATAATATATTTATTTATGGTACAAAATTTGCTCTTGTACACAGTGTAAAATCATCCCAAATTGAACTGTCAGTCATTTCTGAGTACATCAAACAGGAGCTATTGAATGTGAAAAAGGCAAAGTTAAGTGGACATGATAAGATGCAAAAAAAGAGTGACTGTTACGGTATTTGGAATGAAAAGTTCAAACTTGAATCTGCTTTGCTCATGGAAAAATCAAGTCAAGATACTTGCAAAGTTGTTACAGAGAAGTTTATGATGCAGTTAGGAGAGCTTCTCAGACAGATTGCTAGTGCAATGTTAGAAACTACAATAGTTTCTAGTGAAACAAAGAGACCATTGAGTAAATATATATCCTAAGATTATGTATTTATTGCAGGCTTGATTGCATATTTTAATTGCACTATAATCTTTAAATTTATCTGCTCAGTATAATTTTATTTTTTAATTAAATCCAAATTCTTGGTATTAGACAAGAATTCTGATGTCACATTTACAGTTCATTAGATTCATAATTAAAATGCACAACTAGACTAGAGAATCGGAGCACATTTAATTTGGAAAAGCAATTTATTTCATTGCTTCTGTAACAGGCTAGGCTCAGTTTCTACAAATGAATTGTACATGTAACAACTGCAAAAGCTCATCGCAAGAGAAGGATTTCTTTCCATTACTAACATGTTCAAGGATATGAGGCTAATACATAATACATATTAAAAATCCCTCTGGTGTGAGTGTTAGATAAGCCTCCACCTCAATCTCACAGAGTTTTAAAACAACAGTACAATGCAGAAATAATAAAATGGTCTCCTACTAGTTTAGGCAATAAGACAGGATAGAAGGCAGTGCTAACTTGTTCACATTTGGTGACTTGATTATCTTAAGTCAAAACACATATTCTGCCCTGGTACTTCTGCTTTAAAAGCAAAAATGAATAAAAGCAACAAAAGGCTGTTTGGTAAGGACAGTAGGAGTACATATTCTGTGTAAGAAATTTTGTCTCTAGACAAGATATGTGTGATGAAAATTCAGCACACCAAATCTGCAGACTGGATTTATAATCTTTTAGCAAAGACAGGTTCCTAACCCTATCTCACACCAGGGAAACTGTTCTGTTGTATAGTTTCTGTGGTGTTGAATTGTATTTGACTCCATTGGGAAAAAAAACCCTCCAGCCCATCTTTTTTTTTCCTCAACATCTGTTTAGCACAAATGCCTTTTACAATTTTTATCTCTTAGTTTCAGCCATAAGTTATCATTTCCTTCTAGACTCAAACTTAAGCTTCTTCTATGTAATTCCTTTTTTTTTTTTTTTCCCAAGACAAGTGATGATGGGTACAAAATGAAATTATGTCAGCAAAACCAGTAAGTGCCATACCAAATGTGTAAACTGTATCACTAGCCTGCTTCATTCAGATAGAATAACTTGTCACATTTCAGCTTCTTTTACGTAGTGGGAAATCAGAATATTGTTAGTAGGATCAAGAGGTCGTATTTCTTCCTTCATAAGTACTTCTGCTTCGAAAATGAGGCAATTAATTGCTATTCAACTGGGTTTTACTTACAGATTTATTTTCTCCTGTTTTTGGTTTTAGTTTATCCTCACGACGTTTCCTGTCAGTTTGTGTGTACTTATGTCGTATATTTGAATATGTAACTAGTTTAGAGCTTTCTGTTTGTTGAAAATTAATTAGTTTTTGTTGTTTTAAATTTCAGCTTGGAGTGAAAACCAGAGATTAAACTTTTTATGAGGTATATACATAACAACTCCACTTCTACTTTCAGTCTACTTCAGCCTAGCTTTGAAAGATTCACAGTTTGTTCTCTATGCCATCAATATTTGCAAGTCCTGGTGAATGTTTCATTACAAGCTCTGCTACGGAAAATACAACAAATACGTGATAGTTAATGTACTTGTTAATTGAATTACTGATTTGTGAACAATTTTTAAAATATAATGGAACATTATTTATTAAAAGATTTTATTTCCTGTTCTTAGATTTTGATATATGTTCCATAAACAAGGAAAAACAAGTCCTGTGAAATTAACCTACCCCAGAAAGTATTTTAAAGCAGAATTATTTGAAAGACACATTTTCATTTCAATAGACCATAGCTGCACTACTATAGACTAAAACCTGAGATTTTATTAGCTATTATTAATGACAATTTGAGACTTAATAGATGTACTATTCATGTCTTATCTGTCTCAATTACATATTGAAAACACACTTTTAAGAAAGACACCTGTAGAATCATAGAATGGTAAG
>WBNH01001495.1:0-25926 GCA_013401255.1 Urocolius indicus | reverse complement strand
CAGACCCCAGCACCCTCTAGACCCCAGCACCTCCCAGACCCCAGCACCTCCCAGACCCCAGCACCCCCAGACCCCAGCACCCACCTTTGACGGTGACCTTGTGTTCGCCGGTGCCGGGGTGGGTGAAGAGCTCCACGTGGATGGACACCTCCCCAACGGGATCATCCACACCAGAGCCTGCGTGGCCAACGGAGCAGCTGTGAGTGCCCATTGCCCGTGCCCCTGCCATCCCCTGCCCCACCACCAGCCCCACGGGAGGAGGCAGGTCACCCAGTCACGGGGAGAGAGCAGCTGGGCAGCGGGGTCTGGCTCTGCTGAGGAGCTGTGGGGACAGCAGCTTGGGTGCAGTGACAGATAGGAAGGGTTGGGGCTGGCACCAATCTGGGCTGGAGCATGTCAGGGCTTCCCCAGCATCAGGCTGACTCTGCCATCACACCCCACAGCATCAGGGTGGGATGAGGCAGGGGACAATGGCCCAGCTCCCCTTCTGTGGGCATGGAGGGTGGCATTGCTCTGTGCGTGGCTCTGAGCCTGGGCGAGGAGTGGCCTGAGCTGGCCCTTGTGCCAGGGGCTTGGGGCTGACCTGCCCCCTCCATCTCAGAGACCACACCAAGCCCTGGGGTCCCCGACCTTGGGCAACTCGAGAGACTCACAACCAAGAGCCCAGCCCACCCCTTCCCCCTCCCTCCCCAAGAGCTGTGCATGCACCCACGGATGGAAGAGGGGGTGCAAGGCAGAGGGACGGGCTCCATGGGTCAGACAGGGCCAAGGGCACCCAACCCAGCTCAGCAGGAAGCCCCCAGGGTGGAAACAACAGAGCAAAGGACACGGCCCCGTGTGCCCCTGGCCCCAGGCTGGGGGGGCTGGCGAAGGCACGCTCTGCTCTCCATCCCCCTGCACCCCCCCCAGCCCCCCGGGCAGTGCCACATGCTGAGCCACGATGGAGGTGATGGGGGGTGAGGGGGGTCAAGGGCAGGAGGCCAAGCACGAGGGGCAGCCCCATGGAGGCAGAGAGCGATGGAGGCCAAGCGGGGCCTGTGGCGATGGGCTCAGGCCTCGGGGCCCGGGCACGCCGGGGCAAGGCTAGTAATGGTCCTTCTGGCAACAGGGGGGGACACGGCCACGGCCACGGCCACGGCCTCCCCTGGGACACGTCTCGAGGGGCTGGACCCCCAGCACGCAGCGGGGTTGTGGCAGGTGCCCACCCCCACCCCAGGCAGCAACGCTGGGGTCAGCTGGGGGTGGCCAGAGCCAGGCGAGCACCCCCTGACCCCCACGGGGCACAGCCCCCTCCCCACTCTGCAGCAGGGGTGGGGGTGTCAATACACAGCTGAGTCCCTCCACGTCGGGCCCAAAGCAACCCCGGCAGAGGGCTGAGGGCTCCCACTCTGCCCACACCGGGGGTCCCCAGGGCTGGAGGTGCTGGGACGGGGGTCCTGAGCCCCCTCGGCCCGCAGTGCCCGGACTGTTACTAGCCCAGGCCGGCGGCAGGCGGGTGCAGGGGCGGCCGAGCAGCAAACCTACCCTTCTCAGGATAAATCTCTTCACTAAGGGTAAACCTAATGCCTTTCCCACCATGAACTAGTGGGAAGGAGAGGGAGAAAAAAAGACAACACACACACACACACACACAAGAAGAGACAGAGAGACGGGGCACAGAGCAGACGGAGAGAGGAGGAGGGAGACGATGTGCATGGGGGGGCAGGAGGAGAGGAAAGAGGGGAGAGAAAACAGAGAGAGAGAAAGAGAAAGGGAGATCAGGTCTGGCCAGACAGACCAGCGCCCAGACAACACTGCAGAGACACGGCTCCAGCCCTGGGCTCCCAGCGCCAGGCTGCAGCCAAGGGGGGCTGGCAGACCCCATCCCCACAGCCCCGACACGGCCGGCACAGGAGGCACAGACAGGACACACGTCCCCGGCAGCAGAGGCACAGACAGCAAACACACGTCCCCCCCGCCCCAGGGACACAGACGAGCCCGGCTGGGCAACCCCTGACCACTGCCGAGCAGCCCTGGCCCTTCCTGGAGGCAAAACACAGGGCAGCACCAGGAGCTGAGGGGTAACTGTGCCCCAGAGGGTGCCCAGCACCCTGCAGCCCACGGCTCTGGGATGGGGCAGCACCAGAGAGACAGGCAGGATGGATCCCAAACGGTGGGGGAGGTGGGGACAGACCCTGGGCACAGAGGTGCTGACAGGCAGGACCCGAGGGGGTCTGTGCTGGGTGACAGGGGACAAACACTGTGACTCGTGGCCAGAGGGTGACTGTCCCCCCCCACACCCCCCCACAGGCTCCATTTCTGCGCCAGCCCAGCCGTGCCCTGGCACTGGGGGGGGGACACTCTTCTTGCTGGTGGGGGGCTTGGGGAGTGCCAGGCTGCCTCTGGGCACCCATGTACCCTCTTTACCTTCAAACCACAGGAGGAAAAAAGCCCTTTCCATTCCCACTCCCCTCTCCCACCCCTCCGTGAGCCTGGCTGGGACCTCCAGCCCCATGGGGGAGGAGGTTGGGGGGAGCCCAGGGTGCAGGGGGGTCCCGGCTGTGCCCTACCCTGCGACGCCTGGGTCTGCACAAAGGTTTTGATGAGGAGGTCAGTGGCCTGTGTGTACAGGGACAGGGCGTAGCGCAGCGACTGCAGGTCGGGGCTCTTCTCCAGGAACGTCTTCTTCAGCCCCACGCCGCCCGCGTGGAAGTATTGCTGCGGGGACAGGGGGGTCATGGGGGGCCTCAGCACCTCTGCTGCAGCCTCCCTGCTGCCCCCCTCCCTCCCTGCCACCCCAAGGTCAGGGGCAGAGCCCCCTCCAGGACCCCCCCGTGATACCCCCCCCAAGCTTGCCCTCACCTTGATGGTGTCCAGCGCCAGCTCCACCACGGCGCATTGCTTTGGGGTCAGGCTCTTGGCTTCCTCCCGCACCATGTGGTCCTGCAAGGCACAAACCCTGCTCTCAGCATCACTCCCCTCCCTGCAGCCACCACGGCACCTCTGGGCTCCTGAGACTGTGCCAGGGCCGGTGCCAGGCTGTGAAATGCAGCAAAGCCCCTCTCCCAGCCCTCACCTTCAGCTTGGAGAGCTGCCCCAGCTCCTTGGCCGCGTTGAAAATCATCTGGGTGCCCTGCAGAGAGCAGAGAGACAGGAGCGGCCCCTGTGAGCAGCCAGGCTGGGGGGTACCATGGCCAGGCTGGGCACACGGTGCCAGGAGCTCTGGGGGCTCCCGAGTTCTGAGCACAGGAGTGTGTGGTTGGGGGTTTGGGGACCCCCAACGTGGCTTCAGGGACCTCACCCCCTGCCTGGCACACGCAGTGTCGCACGAGGGTCCCATCCTGACCCCTGTGGTGCCCGAGTAGCCGCTGCTGCATCCCACGGACACGCGCAGGACGTCGGGGCAGGGGGAGCAGAGAGCGAGTGTGGGGGGACAGCGGGCACAGAGAGGAGGAGGTGCAGCCACCCCTGTACCCCACAGCACACCCCCTGCCCCCCAGAGCCATGCCCAGCCCCAGGGAGCTGCCCAGCCCCCTGGCATCCCAAAGCACACGCCAGGCTGGAGCCCTGAGCAGCTTCTCCTGGCCGCCGCAGGGCCACCCCATAGGAAGGGCCAGGAGCCACTCCACGGGGGTCCCACGGCACGGGCAGACCCCACTCACCTCCCTGGCCTGGCACCCACTTCCCAGGCCGAGTGCCAGCTCCCCTTCTCCAGTGTGCAACTGGGGACACTGGGGCTCAGTGGGGCAGTGACTCCCACCCCTTCCCTGCCAGCAGCTCCAGCCCTTCCCAGCAGCGAGCAGCCCCAACACCTACCCCCCTCACCACAACCTTCTGCAGGGGTCTGTCCCCCTCCTCCCCTTGCCCTCATTTCCTACCCCCATTAACCCTTTGTGTGCACACACACCCCTAACCCCCAAGTCCTGTCCCCTTAATCGTTCCCACGCTGTCCCCATCTCCCCCAGCTGGTGAGCAGGGCTGGGAGCTGGGGACACTGGTGTCACCCAACCAAAAGCACGAGGGGACACTGTGCTGAGCTGGGAGCCCCCCCCAGCCTGCAGCAGACGGGACAAGGGACAGGGAGGAGGCAGGAGGAGGGACCAGAGCCAAGTGGGGAGCAGAAGAGCCATGTCCTTACTTCAGTGTGACTGGGCAGCTTCACCCTGCTCTGGAAGAGAACAGCAAGGGACAGTTACTGGTGGTCCCAGCGTGTGCCCGGGCCCCCCACATCCCCCTGCACTCTCTTCTGTCAGCTCCCAGTCCTCTGCTGGTGCCGCTGGCTCAGCACCAGTTGAGACCTGCACAGGCTCAGCCCCGTGCTGGTGAAGCTGTGATGAGTGTGCTGGGGGCTCCCCCTGAGCCGGGGCAGGGAGTGGAGAGAAGCAGCTCCCCAGCACCCTCAGCAAACAGGGGCAGGAGCTGGAGTCCCCTGTGAGAGGAGTGGGGAGCTGGGGGCACTCGGGGGCACTCATGGGCACTGTGGCTCTGCCCAAGAGCCAGGTTTTGGGAGCCTGGAGGGCTGTGCTGGGCCTGAGCACCCAGAGGGAGGGAGAAAGCCCTTTGGGCAGCTTTTGGGGCTCAGGGTCCACAAGTGTAAGAGGAAAGGGGGCTCAGAGGTCCAGGGGATCTCAGCAGCCCCATGCCCAGCATGGCCCCACATCCCAGGGGGCACCTCTGCCAGCGACAGGACGAGTTTGTGCCCGGGACCCCCGTCCCCACGCTGCCCCAGTCGTGCCCCCGCAGCGGTGCTGGTCAGTGCTGGGGGTGGGTGACACCCCCCCAGACCCAGCCGAGGGGGCTCAGCACGACTCCCCGCCCCAGGTGAGACACAGAAACCCCTCCTGCAGGCAGGCAGCACGTCTGGGACAGCACGGCACAACCTCCACAGCACGACACGCCACGGGGCACAGGCACACAGACACAGAGGGGCACGGCCCCAGGGCGGGGGGCAACGGGGGGCACCAGTGCAGCCACGGGGCCGCGGCACACGCGGAGCCCACGGCGAGTTACCTTCTCTGTCCCCTTGCCGTGTTTTCTCAGGAGGGTGCCCTGTAGAAGCAACGGCAGAGGGTGAGCAGGGGCTGGGGGGGGGGTGGGACACGGGGGTGGGACGGGGTGGGCACACGGGGGACACAGCACCAACGGGCAGCCAGGGCTGGGGCAATGGGACCCGCTGGGGTGCTGGGCTACTGAGGGACTGGTGTCCTTGGGGTGCTGGGCCAGCTTGTCCTCACTGGAATGGAAGAGGCTGCACGGGTGGGGAACTGGTCCCCACGCTGGCATGATGCTGGGTCAGCTGGTCCCCACTGGAGCTGGTCCTGCACTGGGTTGCTGGGACAAATGGTTCCCACTGGAATGCAAGATACAGAACTGATGGAGAGCTGGTCCTCACACTGGGATGCTGGGTCTACTGGGCCCCACTGGAATGCAATACATAGCAGTGATGGGGAACTGGTCCCCATTGGAACACAGATGGGGAACTGGTCCCCACTCTGAGATGCTGGGGGGCTCGCAGGATGCTGCTGCCTGCAGGGATACAGGGATGCTGGTCCCAGAGGGGCTGCAGGAGCTGGTGGGCACTGTGTGTAAGCAGCCACTGGTGCCCCCCATTCCCCTCCAGCCCTGGCAGGTGCCCACAGCGTGGGCTGGAACAGGGCACGGGGCAGCTGTGCTGGGGTTTTGCACATGGACTTGTGCAGTGCTGGGCCCAGTGATCCCCCTGAGCAACCGAGCCAGGGACCACCGAGTCCCTGCAGGGAAAGCCTCTGCCCTCAGCCCCACCAGAGCCACACTCCAGCCAGGGCCTCAAGGAGAAACTGAGGCACGAGGGGTCAGGAAGAGCAGCCCTGACTGCCAGGCACACTCTGCTCCTGCCTGCAGGGGCCTCCTGCCCCCAGCACGTGGTGGGGAAGAGGAGCTGACCCCAAGCTGGGCTGCCCCTGGCTCCATGGCACGGCCCCTTCGCCCCTCGCTGCCCCCTGCTCCTCCCCACGGCCGGGCACCATGGGGCTGGGGCCTTTCCACCCCCCAGGCCCGGCCTGGAGGCAGCGCCAGACGGCAACACGAGGACGGGGACCACGGAGGTGGACGGAGGAGGCGGAGGAGGGCGAGGGCAGGGCACGGGCAGCCACACGAGACAGAGACCGGCGAGGCCAGGACCGACAGACAGCGGACAGACAGACAGACAGACAGGGGCTGCCGTACTTACAATCATCTGCCAGTGGGGACGAGCGGAGCAATTGGAGAGAACAACCGTGACATGAGTGGTGGCCCCTTCCTCCAGCCATCCTCCATCCTCCATCCTCCCCAGCCCCGCTGCCCCACGGGTGGGCACCAGCCCCACTGCCCCACACTGGGCACCCCTCACCCCGTCAGGCATGGGGAGGGCAGAGTGGGAGGCTGGGACCCCCATCTCAGGTGCCACAGCACCCAATGTCGATGCCCAACCGCCAGCAGCACAAGTCTCCATGGCCCCAGAGAGGCTCCTCATCCCAACCTGCCCAGTCCATCCTCAGCCTGGCACCAGGCAGCTGCTGGAGCCTGTTTGATACCTGGCACTGACACCAACTTGCCCAGACACCCCCAGGCTGAGGCCCAAAGCCACCCTGGGCTGTCCTTTGCCATAGGGACCAGCCCCAGCACAGCTCCCTCCAAGGACAGAGGGAAATCACCCAACAGATCCATGTGCCAATTTCCACCACATCCATGTGCCCAGTGACACTGTCCCTTCCAGACACAGCACGAGGACCCCACAGCCCCACAGAGGTGACACAGCAGCCAGGGACTCCAGGACAAGAGGAAAGGGGCCTCAGTTGCCCCAGGGGAGGTTGAGGCTGGAGCTGAGGCAGAACTGTTTCCCTGAGAGGGGTGTCAGCCCCTGTGCCAGGCTGCCCAGGGAGCTGGGGCAGTGCCCAGCCCTGGAGGGATCCCAGAGCCGTGGGGCTGAGGTGCTGAGGGCTGTGGGTCAGTGCTGGGCTGGGCAGAGTGAGGGCAGGGCTGGGGCTGCAGCAGCTCCAAGGGCTTTGCCAACCAAAGTTATTCCATGATTCTAAGTAAGATCTTGAGCCCAGCTTTGTGACAATGACAAAAACAACCAGCAGTGCCAGGGACAGAGCTGTGACTGGCTCAGAGCCCGTGGCATCAGCCTCCCCTGCCCAGCAGAGGAACCACTGCCCCGTGAGGCTTCGGGGCACATGGTGTGGGCACAGACACAGCGACGCGACACGGAGTCCCTGGGCAGCTCACTCTGAGGAGGCACCATCCCCACGTCACCTCCATCCCTGCAGACACTCCCTGCTGCCCAGGCAAGCCCAGCCCCACAGCATGGCTGGACGTGGGGGCTTCCCATCCTCTGAGAGCCTCTGGTGTCACCTCCCAGCACAGGCAGCTGCTGGGCACAGCACGGGCTGCAGCCTGGCTCGGAGGGAGGGTGGTGAGGAAAGGACCTGTGCCTCCCCTTGGTGCCACGGTGACGATGGCAGGAAAGTCCTTTGCCAAAGCCAGACAAGCCCTGGGCAGCTGGGTCAAGAAGGACCTTTCTCTCTTCCATCCCTTCCCTGGCTGTGAGCTGGGGGCAGGTTTGGGGAGGCCACCAAAGCCCCCGCTCCCCCAGCAGCCAGTGAGGGCACCTGGCCAGCAACGACCTGCAGCTCAGCTCCAGGGTCCCCTGTCCCTGTCACTCACCGTCTGGTCAGTGAGTGGGGGCAGGACGATGGTTTTCTCCATGGTGTTCATCACCAGCTTCCAGAGCTCCTTCAGCACCCGCTTCAGCACCGTCTTCTCGCAGATTTTGGCAAAAAGAGTGAGGCTGCAGAGAGGGGATGAGGCTGAAGGTCCCTGCACAGCATCCCTGATACCCTCCCTTGCCTGGGCACCTCAACCCTGCAGGTCCCCCCACACTCCTGGGCTGGGTCAGAAGCAGAGGGGAAAGGGGGTTCCATGTTGCCCCCTACACTCACTTGCTGTCCAGGAGGTCCATGATGGGCTGCAGGACGTTGTCAGCGTCCTGGGCGACGCTGCTGCAGGTGCTGGCGGGGACGTTGCCGGTGCCCTTCACCTGCCCCAGGATGTCACCCATCTGCTTCACACACTCCTCGATGTGTGGCTGGAAACTGGGGACCACAAAGCCCAGACACAGCTCAGCATCCCCCAGAGCCAAAAAGAGCCCCAGCCTGACCCCCCCAAACCTCTCCTGGGCCACTGCCTGCACCCTCTCGCCCAGTGCTGAGCTTTACCTGGTGGCAAAGACTCGGCTCAGCTCATCCAGGACGTTGTTGAGCTTCACCTGCAGCTCCTTGAGGATATCACTGGCTTCTGTGTCCAGCTGGAGGAGGAACAGGTTGGAGAAGCCACCAGGATCCCTGGCCCAACCCCGGGGCTGTCTCTGCACCCCAAATGCAGCCCTGGGCAGGGGGAAGCCCATCTGGTGTCCAGTGTGGTGGGAGAGCAGGGGGTGGGACAGTGGGATCCCACACAGCCAGGGAAGGGTCTGCCTGTGAGGAGAAGGGACTGGTGCAGCCCCTCCACAGCTCCTGGGGACCCCTGATACACACCTCCTTCCCACCCATGGCTTCAAACATCTTCTCGAGCTGGACACGGAGCTGCTGGATGTTGTTCATCAGGATACAGGGCTGGAGGTGGGTGGGGGGATGGAGAAAGGGTTGTCAGCAGCAAAAAACCTGGCTGGAACTGCTGCCCCAGCTCCCTCCCACCCTGCGCTGGGGATGCCAGAACAGTCATGGCACAGGGTCCTGCCCAGCAGAGAGCGAGGGCCGGAGCTCACAATGAGGAGAAGCTCCACTGAGGTGGTTTGGGGTCACAAACAGAAGGGAGATACATCACCACTTTCTCCTTCTCCTTGGAGCAGTACGAAGCGAAATCCTTGGAGATGATCTCGGCATACTGGAGCAGCACGTTGCTGATGGTCTGCAGCCAAAGAGCAGCAGCAAGGAGGAGGCAGGAGAGAAGGAGACCATGAGTCCCACAATTGGGAAACAACCCAGTGCCTCACACACCAGGGGACCCTCAGATCCGCAGCTCCATGAATGCACCAGGAGCCCACATAACCACAGGCAGCCCCTCGGGTCGGGCAGTGTCAGTGGGGCCGGTCCCGGTGCCAGCCCCAGGCTGCTGCCGGGTCTGAAGCGGCGCTGGGCAAAGCTGGGGAGGGGGCANGGAGCAGCTGGTTTGGGTGCCGGTGGGGATCTGCTGTGAGCTGGCGCTGGCGCCTCTGTGAGGGTGAGGGAGCCCTGGCCCAGGCTGCCCAGGGAGGTTCTTCAGGAGGTTCCCAAACCCATCTGGACACGTTCCTGTGCCCCCTGAGCCAGGGGCAGCTGCTGGAGCAGGGGCTGGGGCTGCAGCAGCTCTGCAGGGCCCTGCCCACCCCCACCATGCTGGGATTCTGTGATCTGAAAGGTGCCCACCTTGGCAAACCTTCTCATGTAGTGGCCAACGATCTGAGGGTCTGGGCACTCGAGCTTTTTGATGATCTCAAAGCTCTGGTTGAGCTGGGAGAAAACATCCACCACAGAGCAAGAGAAGAGCGCATGCTCCGACGTCTGCTGGAACTGGGGTGGGGCAGAGAAGCAAAGTGGGCAGGAGGAGATTCTGGCCTCACTGAGACCACACCAGGCACCGAGGGACAAGCCTCTCACCCACCCCACACCCCTCATACCCCGTCCTTCTTGTCCCGCTCCAGCGCTCCGTGCAGGAAATCCCGCGACACCTCTTCGTTCTCATCCAGCCACTGGATGACGAAGGGCTCGAACCAGCTGGAAGAGAGATTTCCCTCCCCATTGAAGCCACAGGCAGCTCCCCCGGGTCCAGCAGCACCCCGTCCCGTTCCCCCCACGGGCCACACTCACGCAGGGTACTCGGGCACGCGGCTCTTGAAGGAGGGCAGCTCCGTGACGTACTCGTTGTAGAGCCACTTCACCTTGAAGTGCAGGTTCATGTAGTCCGCGCTCTTGCACAGGCGGTGCTTGTCGTGCTCTGCATGGGGAGGACACACTGGAGGTTGCTTCCAACCCCAAGAGCAGCTCCAAGAGATGCCAGGGGGATGTGGAGGCATTTCTTGGGTTGATGAGAGGAGTGAAAGGGGTTTGCCCAGGAAAGAGGCGAGGTGGGAGCTGAGCGTGGCTCCTGCCTGGGTTCTCACCCTCCATCGCGTACTTCATGTCCTGAGCAAAGAGGTTCCACATCACCTCCGCGCTGATCTTCCCCACGTTCAGCTCCTGGGGGAACCTGGAGTGAGGGGAAAGCACAAACATGGGGTGGACCAGACACCTTCCCTCCACCTGACTCAGTTTCCCCATCTGCAGAACACACGTTACAACCCGTCTGCGAAGGGCTAAAGCTGCTGCTGGGGGCAAAGCAACGGCCCCTTCCCCGGCACCTACTCACTGGTTCAGGCAGGGAGTGTAGGAGTTCTTGTCCTCCTCGATAATGGAGACTATCAGCGTGATGAGCTTGGACCAGAAGTCCAGGTTTTTGATGCTGGGGCCCTGCTCCTCAGGGGGCACCTCGCCTTTCTTAGTCTGGAGGGATGGGGATACAGCAGAGGCTCCAGTCAGGGAAGCACAGAATCAGAGAATGGGTTTGGTTGGAAAAGCCCTTGAAGCTCCCGGAGTCCAAGCCCTCCCCTCACCCTGCCAAGCCCACCACTACCCCATAGGGCTCAGTTTTGTAGTGGGTCTAATGAGGAAGCAGGAGAGGTCTGGGAACATCCTGGAGACCCTCAGACAGAAACCCCCCTCCCCTTGTCTCCCATCTCTGCCCTGCAACAGAGGGGCTCAGACCCAGCTCAAGGCTCATTCTGCATGGGGCTGAGCATCCTGGAGAGGGAGCAGGAGAATTGTGCAAAGCAGAAAAGCAGAGGAAGGGGAAAGTCAGTGAGGTTCCCCGCCCCCACCCCACCAAGCACCCAGCACCCACGTGTGTCCCAGTGCATCCCAGTGTGTCCCAGATCCCCCCGCACCGGGTCTGTCTGGTACTCGCGGCTGTAGAGCTCGTGGCAGTTGTTGAAGATGTACTCGTAGGTGGAGTTGAGACAGGCCTTCACACAGTCCTTCACCACCTGGCTGGCACGGGGAGGGCTCTGCAGCTCCTGGACCTGCAAGCACAGAGGGACCAGTGCTGGGGCACTCCACTGCCCCACACAGCCCCCCAGCCCGGGGCCAGCATACCCTTACCCCAGCCAAAAAATAGGGGCTGGTGCAGATCAGGCTCCCACCAGAGGGAAGGGGAAAGTGGGGCCCCAGTGGTACCTTCATCCGAAAGAAGGTGATGCTGGTCAGCAAATCCACCGTGGACTTGAGATCCTGCAGCCGTTCGGGGCTGCTGGCAGGGAAGTTGTTCTGCCAAAGGGGAAGAATCAGAGGATCACTTTGATTGGAAAAGACCTTTAAAGCTCATTGAGTCCAACCCCTCCCCAGGCAAGTGAGGAAGCTGAGGCCCAGCACCTTACCCGGTACATGGAGAGGTCGATCCGCAGCGAGTTGTGCAGCTGGTCCAGGAGTTTGACAAATCGCTCCTTCTGCAGAGAAACGCCCCAGGGACAGGTAAACGGGGGAAAGGTGGCAGGAACCGGCCCCCTCCCCGCTGCCCTCACCTCACCCTGCCCCCAGCCCAGCCCACGCTGCCCTCACCTCATCCCCCTCCTTCCTATGGTCCCTTCCCTCCTTCCTTCGTGCTGGCAGGCACGGGATGCCCGCAGAGAAGAGCGTGTCCTCACCCCTGACTGGGGCTCACTGGCAGCTGCCAACAGCTCCCAGGGCACATGTGGCTGTGCTGGGCATGGAATGGGGTCTAGAGGCAACACTACACACCCCTTGACTCTTGCTGGTGGTCAGTGCCCAAGCTGGGACGGGATGCTCTATCTGCCCTGCCCTCCTGAACCCCTCTGAGCCTGGGCTCGGAGCAGGAGCAGGGAGGGGGTGTGCAGGATTGTACCCCTGCCCTGTGGTGGGCCCTGGATTGAAGCTTTCAAAGAGCTCAGGAAATAAAAGGGCAGGGAAAGAGCCGCTGGGCTCTTGCAGTGGTTGATTATCTTCAGGGCCAAGCATCCTGCAGACGAGGCCAGGATGATCCCCAGGAGCTGGAGGCCTCTGTGGGCTCCTCCCTTACTTTACCAGGCTGCAATGAGAGGGGTGGGCAGGGAACCACCCCAAGTAGTCTCCATTGGGTCTACGTGGCTTTAATTCAGCTCAGCTCAGCTCCCTCCCAGGATTGTACAGCACAGGAGGATGCAAATCCCACACCGGGCTGTGGATCAGGCATCAGAGCTGAGGGCAAAGCAAACAATGTGCCCCAAAGCCCCGTCGGGAGGCATTTCACTGCAGCTGTGCTGGGATGGAGGGGGGATGCTTTAAACAACCCCGTGGGCTTCCCATGAGAGCTCTGGGTTACCTCGGGGCTGCCCCATAGCAGGGCTCTGGAGAGCCCGGAGTGTCCTGGGAGGGGAGAACAAAGGGATGGGAGAGGGCAGCAGGTCCTGCCGGCTCAGCTCCTACGCCTGTACTTGGCAACGGCAAACCTTCGGCACTCGCCTGGCTGGAGCTGGCAAAGCCCCACTCTGGGAACAGTCTCACTGTGGGAACAGTCTCACTGTGGGAACAGTCTCACTGTGGGAACAGCCCCACTCTGGGAACAGTCTCACTCTGGGAACAGCTTCACTCTGGGAACAGTCTCACTCTGGGAACAGTCTCAATCTGGGAACAGCCCTGCTCCGGGCACAGCCCTGCTTTGGGAACAGTCTCACTCTGGGAACAGCCTCACTCCGGGCACAAACCCACTCCTGGCACAAACCCGCTCCCCTGCAGCGCCTTAAAACCGGACACGACGGGTACTCGGGCTTAAAGCGACACGGCCGGGCACTTTAGGACCCAGCCTTAGGCTCTCTAAAAAAAGAGAAAGAAACAAGTTTTTAAATCCCTCCACGTTACACAAAAGGTGCTTTTTTTTTTTTACTCGTTTGCTCGGTTTCCGCTTTTCTTTCCGTTGGTTTCCTTCTCCTCCTCCATGCCCCAGGGGCACAACTGGCTCAGCACTAACTGCACCCTGCAACAGGACCCGGGAGGTGCCCCAAAGCAGCTGCCCTGGCCCTGGCTCCATCCCTGGCTCCCCAGCGCCTGGCCTGACCTGGGGCTGAGCACCCATCCTGGCTCACCCCGTGCGCATCCGGAGCCGCTGCCGCTGGGACGACACGGGGAGAGCCTGGGCGAGAGCTCAGCCCCCTTCCTCACCCACATCCCCGAGGGTGCACCCGGCCCTGGCACAAACTCGCCCCGCTGGCCAAAAGCAAAGCAGCTGAGGGGTGTCCCCAGGCACGGGCACAGCCGGGTGAGCTTGTGGTGGTGCCGGTGCAGCCGCAGCGCGGGGCCGTGCGAACCTCCCGGCCGGCGCAGGGACGGCTCTTTGCGACCTGCTCGGGATTGATTTAACACCTCTGAGGTTTCCCCCCTGTCCTGGCCACGCTGCTGCCCGGCAGCTCAAGCCCCTCCTGGGCTCCGGCTGTGGTTTGACCGAAACGATTTGTGGAGCGGATTTAGACCTTCTCCATCTTTTTCTCGCCTGAAGAAACAGGAGCAGGGTGAATTTCAGGGCACACAGGGGCTGCCCTCCCGATGCTCCCGGCTGCGGTTTGGAGCGGGGTGTTTCGCACGGCCCCTTTCTTTGCCCCTCAAGCCCCCCACCCCCTCCCAAGTGAAGAGAGAGAAGAAGGAAGGAGTGTTTACGCACCATCGGACTTACCCCGAAATTGGAAGCGGCAAAGCGGTCGGAGGCCGAGACGTTGGTGGAAGCCGTGGTGTGAGCGTAGTAGGCGTTGATGTTGGCTAGCAGGGTGCTCATCACAGCCGGCACCCCCGGGCACATGTATTTGGAGGAAAGGCAGGCAAAGTGCCTGCAGAAGGAGGTGGGAGGTGAGGGCACAGGGCCACAGAGCAGGGGGGCTGCCCATGGGGAGGGGTGCAGGGTATGGGGGGCTCTCACAGAGAAGGGGATGGATGGGCTGACAGGTGTGGGGTGAGCAAGGGAAGGAAGATGCTGCCGGGGACCCCCCCAGCAAGTCTCTTGAGCAGGGCCAGGGGCAGGGGACTCACGTCATGGCCTGGTAGATGGATTCCACGCCGTAGCGCATGGCAAACTCATCCACGATCTCCTGCGCCGTCTCATCGAAATAAACCTTCCAGGCATCGTCGCCCTTGGCGTCTGGGATCTTCACCACGCCGTTGTTCTGCAGGTCCGTCACGAAGTGGAACAGGTTCTGCGGGCACAAAGGAGCCCCGTGAGGCAGCAGCAGGGCAGCGAGTCCGTGCCACCCTCTGCCCCCTCCCCGTGCTCACCTCGTGCAGGCAGGTGTATTGCACGTGGTACGGAGCCACCTTCTCCTCGCCTTTGATCTCCACGCTGATGTGCAGCCGGATGGCTCCTGACACGGCCGACTTGTCCGTCCGCTTGTCTGTGGGGGCACAGGGAGGGGAACGAGGGGTGAGGCTGTTGCCAGAGCAGCTCTGGCCCCAGAGAGGCAGAAGGGTCTGGCATGGAGGGGCCCTTGGGGTAGGAGCCAGGGGGATGCACTGTGCCAAGCACAGCCAGGACAGGGTACGGTGCCACCAAGGACTTGGCCTCCTCCAGGCACTACAGAGACTCTGTGCCTCAGTTTCCCCTCTGCAGGAGACCCCCTGGGCAAAAGGTTTTGAGAAAGACCCTGGGGAAAACACTTGATCCCAATGTCACTTGATATTAAAGTGTTTCTAACAGCAGATTCCATGCAAATACACCAAAGCCACCCTCACATCAGGGCTGGCAGCACGTCCCCGGGGCCACGGGGCTGGGGTCCTGCTTGGGGGGCAGCCGCTTACCCAGGTTGTACCACACGTCCATCTCCCCGCTCAGGGTCCGGACCTCGATGATGGTCTGGCCCAGGAAGTCATCAGATTCCCTCTTGAAGCGCTGCTTGACGCGGGACTTGATGTCGTCATCCTCGTCCCAGACACGGACCTTGATGCGGTCGGAGGAGTTGTGGCACTCGCTGGGGAGGTGAGAAGGGACAGGCCCCAGGTGAGCAGGAAAAAGCTTTCCAGCCTCTCCCCAGCCTCCGTTTCCCTAAACAAGAGGGACCATCCAGCACCAGGCAGGAACTGGGGAGGAGAGCAGATGGGGCAGCACCAACCCTCTGTAGTGGGCTTGGCTGGGCTCAGCACCCTGCTGGGGCTCAGCTCCCATCACTGTCAGCCAAAGCCCCAAATACCCCATGGCACGAAACCAGCACTCCCAGTGACCCCACCATCCTCAGCTGGGGTAGGATGAGACCTCAGCTGACCCCAACACCTCACAGGGATGTGCTGATGGCTCAGTGTGACCATGAGTGGCCAGGAAGGTGGGGCAGAGGGTCCAGGGGTGAACTTACAAATGGAAATTCTCCTCCCAGACGGGGTTGAGGTTGCCATAGATGGTCTTAGTCCTTTTTTTTGTCTTTCCAACCTGGACAGTGACATATGGGTCACTGGAACCCGTCTTGTCCTTTGCTTGCAGGCCCTGGGCACAAACAA
The DNA here is from genome assembly GCA_013401255.1 of Urocolius indicus. Lineage (NCBI taxonomy): Eukaryota > Metazoa > Chordata > Aves > Coliiformes > Coliidae > Urocolius > Urocolius indicus. Next base: position 10,396 of record WBNH01001495.1, on the reverse strand, counting down.
CTGCAGCACAGCAAGTCCACACACAGCACACACAGCAGAGAGAAGAGACAGAGAGAGGAGTCAGTGCCCCAGCACATGCACATCCCCAGGACAGGCAGCTCCTGTCCCCTGGCAGAGCCCCAAGGGGCTGAACCCACAGGATGAGGGGCAGGAGGGGGGCTGGAGCCCACAGCAGCCCTGTGTGAGGGGACAGCGGTGCCCACCCGTGATGCTGATCTTGGCCGACCATTTGGAGGTTCCATCCAGGACACTCTGCTTCACAGCCTTCATCTGCTGAGTGTGTGTGGTCTTGGTGACCCCAAACACCTCCTGGATCAGCTCAAATATCTCGGGCTTGTTGCGCTCCCGGATCTTCATGCGGTCCTTGAGCACCATGATGATGTTCTGGGTCCGGTCCTCTGCTCCGTGCTTGGAGCTCTTCTCTGCTGCCCCTACAATCACAGAACGGTTTGGTTGGCAAAGCCCTTGGAGCTGCTGCAGTCCCAGCCCTGCCCTCACCCTGCCCAGCCCAGCACTGACCCACAGCCCTCAGCACCTCAGCCCCACGGCTCTGGGATCCCTCCAGGGCTGGGCACTGCCCCAGCTCCCTGGGCAGCCTGGCACAGGGGCTGACACCCCTCTCAGGGGTGCAGTTGTGCCCCAGCTCCAACCTCAACCTCCACTGGGGCAACTTGAGGCTGTTTCTTCTTGTCCTGTTACTTGGGAGCAGAGACACTTGTGCTCCAGCCCCTTCCCCAGCTCTGTGCCTGGCTCTGGCCACGCTGCAGCCCCTCAGTGTCCCTGTGGCAGTGAGTGAGGGGCCCAGCACTGAGCACAGCCCTGGAGCTGCAGCCTCAGCAGCACTGAACACACAGGGAAAGGACAGCCCTGGCTGAGATGAAGGGGAGGTAAGCAGCATCCAGGAGAGAGACAGATCTCCCCGAGCCCACCGTGTATGAATTAATTCAAACCTGGAGGGATCCTACACCCGCTTCCCCCCCATCCTCACCCCACTCCCCAATTCCAGCTCTCCCCAGGCTCGCTCCCTCCTCCCTCTCCCCAAAGTGAGGAGGCCGGAGGCTGCAGGCGCTGGCTCACTCTGCAGGCAGTCGGCGTTGAGCAGGTCCTGGCACTTCTCGTGGCACTTGACGCCGCACTCGGCGCAGCGCATGCCCTGCCGCGCGATGCCCCACAGCAGCCCCTCGCACTCGTAGCAGTACGTGGGGGTGGTGGCCGTCCACACCTCGAAGTTGTGGGGTGTCGTGCAGGAGATGGGGTACACTAAGGCTTGCAGGGTCTTCTTGTAAACATGGTTTTTCTGTGCATGGGCAGAGAGGGGGAGGAAAGCTGCAGAGATCTCACGGTGTGCGATGCCAGCGCGGGGCAGGGGACAGCCGCCACCATCCATCCCCAGCTGCAGCTCTGAGGCTGCTGTGGCATCGCTGGAGGAGGATGCTGCTGTGTCCCAGGCCCCACAGCTCTGTTGCCAGTCCAAGCTGGCTGAGGCTCAGCCCTCCCACCACACCATGATCTCCCACAGCCAAGCACCTACCAGCTCCTCGTTGTTCAAGGTGCTTGAGGCCAGTGCAGACGTGATTCCTGCTTTCCTGGACTGCACCAGGGACTGCGGGAAAGAAACACAGTTCCCAGGTCTGGCAGAGCACTGGGTGTCCCTCCCACACTCCTTTGGCTGTAAAACACCCAGGACAGACCCCTCACTCCAGCCCAGGGTTGGTGCTGGCTGCGTGGGCTGACAGCAGGGCTGAGCCCAGCTCGCAGTGATGTCAGTACTGCAAAGCACCATCCCACTGTGCAGGGGGACTGGAACCAGTTCAGCAGCGCACAGCATTCACAGTTCAGCCCCAGAAGGACAGAGCCTCTCCTGGATGTGTGTCTGAGACCCAAGGGAGATGGGCTGGGGTCACTTACCATGGCCTGCGGGCAGCCAGGGCCAGCGAGGAGGGAACAAAAGGCCATTAGTGCAACCACCCAACAGCAGAGCAAGTCCTGGCCCCTTCCCCACCACAACAAGTGGGAACGGGGGCAACAGCAGCTTCTCAACCAGCACTGGGCCAGTCCCTGGGTGTTTCCCACCCTACACCACAGCAGTGGCTGCAGCTTGGCAAACCTCAGCAGCCCCAGCTGACCCCACACTCTCCCCACCCCATCAGCCCAAACCCAACACCCCAAAACCCCGACACAGCACAGTGCAGAAGCATCAGCGGCTGCCCAAGTGGGCTGGGGGGTGAGGGACACCGGGGTGAGGGCAGCAAGGGGAGGGTAGGCAGGTGGGGATAGGATGGAGGCAGGTTGGGGACAGGATTGGCAGCAGGGTGGGACAGGACAAGCACCCCGGGGAGGGCACAAAGTGGAGGTGGTGAGGTGTAAAGTGAGGGGGAGAGAGGAGGCAAAAGGCACCTCATTCTGGGTGAAAAGGGTCTCTGGTTTGCAAAACTGCTGTCTCTTGACACCTGACTGGGAGGGTGACAGCAGAGGGAGCCTGTGCATTACAGCCCAGGGGCTGGATGGGACCCCAGCACGGGGACTGGGCTGTGGTGGTGCAGTGTGACCGTGGTGGGGACAGGAGCACAGGGTCTGTGCAGCTCAAAGGCCAGCACTGCCCTTCCTCTGGTATGTGGGGCCATCTGCCCAGAACCAGCACAGTCTGAGGAGCCCATGGCAGGAGGGACAGGAAGGGACTGGTGAAAACTGGGAAGCCAGAGGCAGCCCCGGGGGAAGCCTTGGGGCTGATGCTTGGTGTAGGGAGGGGACCCTGGAGCTCCGTTAAAGAGAAGCACCCTCGGGTGGGGAGAGCCCAGAGCTGCACCATCCTCACTGCGAGGCCCAGGAGACCCCCAAAACAGCCTGGGACCCCTTCCCCCCCCCCCCAAAAAAAAACCAGCCAGCAGCGGGGATGGAGGAGGCCGGGCAGGGCTGGCCAGCAGCACCCAAGGGAGCTCTCTCTTTAACCCCTCGGGCCGCGCTCACCAGATCGCTGACCAGGGGGAGCGATTTGCGTCCAGGCTTAATGTCGGGCATGCTGTTAATGCAGCGCAGAAACCTGAGCGCCGCCCCGCTGCCTCCCCGGGCCGGAGGGAAACACAACAGCAAACACGGGAAGAAACAAAAGAAAAACAACAACAGAAAGCCATGTTAGAGGCAGCAGGGAGCCGGGGCGAGGGCACAGGCACAGGCGCGGCCTGACGGGGCGCAGCGGGAGCGAAGCCGGCAGCGGAGCCGAGGCGGCGGCGGCGGGAGCCTCACCAAATCGCTAACTAAGGGGATGGGTTTGCGCTTGCGGATGTCCGGCATGCTGTCTATAATGATCAGCCCACCGCCAGGCCTGCAAGAGAGACGAGAGTGAGCGTGTTCCAGGGCAAGCCGAGGAGGGAAAGGGGGCTCTTGCCGTTGCCATTGGGTTTAAAACGCAGCAAGTGGGACTTCGGAGACAACCTGCAACTCAGCCTGAGACACCCCCCCCCCCCACCCCGCCACGGCCAGGGCTGGGATCACTGGGTGAAAAAGCGAGAGAGGAAAGGCAGAAAAAAAAAACCTGATTTTTCCCCATGTGAAGCTCAAAGGATCCCTGAATGGCGGGGGCTGGATGGCCCCTGCACAGCTCAGCCAGCCCAACCACCTGCTAAAGCAAGTTCCCCCCCGATTAGGGGGCACAGGAAGGTGTCCAGGGGGGGTTTGAAAACATCCCGAGCAGGAGTGTGCTCGGAGGGTTTCAATCAGGTCCGCCCCTTCCAGTGCAGCCCATTGTGGGAGCCGCCGCGGGCTTCAATCGGGTCCGACCCTGCCATCGCTTCCCCCTCCCCCAGACCTGCTCCCAAATCCCACCACAACTGCCCAGCCTGGGGGGGCTTCACTCAGAGCCCTTCCCGCTGCTCCCTGCTGGGGTCCCACTGCAGGGCTCCAGCAGCTCCGTCTGTGCCCCATCCCCAGCTCTGCCCGGCAGCGAGGGGCTGGCACCGGGACCAGTCCCCCTGACACTGCTCCCACTGCTCACCCTGCTCCCAGTACCCGTCCCACACTGCTCCCACTGGTCCCAGTACCCGTCCGACACTGGTCCCACTGCTCCCAGGACCCGTCCCACACTGCTCCCACTGGTCCCAGTACCCGTCCGACACTGGTCCCACTGCTCCCAGGACCCGTCCCACACTGCTCCCACTGGTCCCAGTACCCGTCCGACACTGGTCCCACTGCTCCCAGGACCCGTCCCACACTGCTCCCACTGGTCCCAGTACCCGTCCGACACTGGTCCCACTGCTCCCAGGACCCGTCCCACACTGCTCCCACTGGTCCCAGTACCCGTCCGACACTGGTCCCACTGCTCCCAGGACCCGTCCCACACTGCTCCCACTGGTCCCAGTACCCGTCCGACACTGGTCCCACTGCTCCCAGGACCCGTCCCACACTGCTCCCACTGGTCCCAGTACCCGTCCGACACTGGTCCCACTGCTCCCAGGACCCGTCCCACACTGCTCCCACTGGTCCCAGTACCCGTCCGACACTGGTCCCACTGCTCCCAGGACCCGTCCCACACTGCTCCCACTGGTCCCAGTACCCGTCCGACACTGGTCCCACTGCTCCCAGGACCCGTCCCACACTGCTCCCTCTGCTCCCAGTACCAGCCCTCCGCTGCTCCCACTGCGCCCAGTACCAGTCCCATGCTGCTCCCAGTGCCCTCGCTCAGCTGAACCCTGCAGCTTTGCCCCAGCTGCTGCAGCGCTGCCTACAGAGCTGTGGGACCCTGCTGGGACCCAGAGGCCCCGGCAGGAGCTGGAGACGGCAGCACCAGGCCGGCTGCAGCTCCCACTCCCCCCCCCCAGCCCCGTCCCGGCCCCTCGGCACCGGCAGCTCCTCGGCACAAGCCCCGAGCCCGCGCCGCTTGAGGCTCAGCCCCAGCGCCCCAGCGCCGGCCCGAGCCGGGAGCCCGAGCGGAGCACACGCGGCGCCGGCTGCGCCAATCAGCACGCGGCGCCGGGCCGGAGCGGCCAATCAGAGCCGGCAGCGAGACCGAAACCACCAATCAGAGCCCGGAAAGGGACCGAAACCACCAATCAGAGCCCGGCAGAGCCAGAGCGTGCGGCAAAAGGGGCTGAAAGCGCCCCCCGCAGCCTCCAGCAGCAGCAGCAGCTGCTGAACCTGCACAAGGGACGGAACGAGGGAAGCTTCTGGAGCCTCGTGTGTTTGTCAGCCGAGGACACGCCGATGGGCGAAGAACACGAACTTCTCTGCCCTGTGGGCAGCGCAAAGTCGTTGATACTGAGGCGTCGGATGTGTGAGATAAGGGAGGGCACAGGTCACAGAGAACAGGAGTCTGTACCCTCTGGGTACCCCGGTCAAAGGGCACGGGAGAAGGGGCAGAAGTGGTCAGGAAGGTGGGAGGAGGCCCTGTGGCACACTGAGACCCTCCCGGGGTGTGAATGTCCCAGTGGGCTGCGCCTTGATTCCATTAAAGCAAACTTTCACAGCACTCCTCTGTCTCTTGTGTGAACACACACCTCTGGACACCAGATTTTCCACACCAAACGCAAAGGCAGAGCCTCTGACAGTAATGACCAGGGGGGGTCACTGCCTGCCCCTGACAGCACAGCCCTCAGTTGTCACCCTGGGTGACCCTGCACAGCAGAACGAGCCGAGTTTCCCCAGAGCAGCGGAATCACAATGTCTTGGATACCTGAAACGCAGCAGTTCTGACAGGGCAGGAACTCATAGCAGATCCCTTCTCAGGACCTTCCCAGTCCCAGCCTGTTCCTGAGCTGCTCCCGGGCTCCATCCCAAACCCGCTGGCAACCCAAACCCCTGGCAGCTTTCAATCAGGTCCGCCCCGTGCCGTGCTGCCCATTGCCGGTGCCGCCGTGGGCTTCAATCAGGTCCGGCCCTGCCTCTGTCTGCCCTCGCCCACCCAAACTCGCCCCCAACTCCCACCCGCCCGGCCGGGGGGGCTTCAGTCAGGGCTCCTCCTGCTGCTCCCCTGCCGGGGGTCCCGCTGCGGGGCTCCAGCAGCTCCATCTGCGCCCCCTCCCCTTCAGACCCGGCAGCAGCCCGGGTTCCCCTGGCACCACTCGAGCCTCAGGGCGCAGGAGAGGAGCAGCAGCAGCCGCGCCAGCTCGGTCCCATCCCACCCCCCTTCACCTCCTCGCTCTGGGAGCTCGGCAGCAGCTCTCAGGGACACGCAGCGGTGGCCCCTCAGCTCCCTCCTCCAAAAGCAGCGAGTCACCAGCATTCAGCCCAAAAACCTCCCCCTACCCCATGCCCACAGCTCGGCAGCGCTTCCCCACACCAGCACTCCCAACGAGCGGGAGGGAGGGGGAGCAGAAAATACCAACATCCCCATGTACTCACCCGCCTTTGAACCACAGCGATTTAGCCTCTCCATCGCCTTCCCCACGGGCCTGCAAGACACAGGGCGGGTGTCAGGGGCACGGCAGCGGGCCCCTGGCACACGGGGCAGCCCACCACCCCCCACCCCCCACGGCTGGCAACTGAGTGCCTGTGGAAAGGGGTTATGGGGTGTGCAGAGAAAAGTGTGTTCCTACGATGGGGCTTTTCCCAGCCAAAGGGCTCAACCTGGGAAGGAAACATCGAGAAGCTGAGCGGGGCAAGAGGAGGGCAAGAGGGGCTTGGGCTGGCATAGCAGTGGGCATGGCTGCACTGGGGTAAAATCCATAGAATGATAGGATGACAGATTCCAATTCCAAGTGTGGTGTCCTGGAGAAGCACTGTGGGAAAGCCTCAGCAGGAGCACACAGCCCCATGGCAGCTGGGGAGCTGCAGGGCAGAGACAGCACGTGGGCACGGGGTGTGTGCAGGGACTGGCCCACAGTGCCACCTCCCTTCACAGAACCGTAGATCCACAGAATGGTTTTGGTTGGAAGAGACTTTAAAGCTCATCTCATTCCAATCCCTGCCGTGGGCAGAGACAACTTCCACCAGCCCAGGCCGCTCCAAGCCACATCCAACTTGCCCTTGGACACTGCCAGGGCAGCCACAGCCTCTCTGGCACTGGCAGCCTGTGCCAGGGCCTCACCACCCTCACAGGGAACAACTTCTTCCTTCGAGCTAATTTCAATCTCCTCTCTTTCGGCCTGAAGCCATTTCCCATTCTCCTGTAACTACATGCCCTCTCCAGCACCTTTGTAGACCCCTTTTAGCCAGTGAAAGGCTGCTAGAAGGTGCCCTTGGAGACTTCTCCAGGCTGAATGCCCCAACTCTCTCGGTCTGTCCTCACAGGAGAGATGCTCCAGCCTTTGAATCATAGAATCATTGGGGTTGGAAAAGACCTTCAAGATCCTTGCAGGGAAGGGATTGTTTTAAGGGACAGGGAGGAAAAAGCCAATTACATCTCTCTGCTGAGGCAACCCCTGCACACAACCACACACACACACACACACACACACAGAGGGGAGGCACAGCCGTTGCTGGGGTGTTCCACTGCACACGCTTACCTGCAGGCAGGGGACCCCCCTTCCCTGCAGCAAGGGGAGACGCGGGTGCAAGGGCCATGGTGGTGGACAACTGAAAAGAGAAGCGGTGGGGAGGGGGATCAAAGCCCCGGGGGGCGAATCCAGAGCCAAAACAAAAAGAAAAGATGGAGGATGGAGTCTAAAAACAGAACAAAAAGATGTCAACTCAATCGAGGGGAGAGGGCGGAGGGGCCGACAGCAGCACACCGCATGCAGCACACACCGGGGCAGGGTCCTCAGCACTCCCTGCCCCTTGTGGGGGCAGCTTGGCAGCAGGGGCAGTGGGGGGCCACCAATGTTGGGGCCCTCTAGCTGTGGGACATCCCTCAAGGTGTGGGATGTCGGTGGGACCAGGGAGCAGCCACGTCTGTGGAAGGTGCCCGGGCACGGGAAGGGGCCCGGCGGCGGGTGCCTGCGGGTCGCTCACCTCCTGCAGCTGCATGCAGACCTTGTTGAAGGCTCTCAGCCAGTTGGCTTTGGCTCGTGCTTTGGGGTCCTGCACCTCCGCCTCTGCCTGTTCCCTGCAAGCACACACACATGCCTCGCTCAGCCCCCAGCACGGCACCAGGGAAAGGGGAGACTCAGACCTCACTCGGGCTGCAATTCAGGGATCCTGATGGGCCTTGAGACAGCGTGCCCATAGCAAAAAACAAAACCCTCTTTCTACCAGCAAGGCTCTCTGTAAAGGGCAGCACGGCCAAGGCACACACACAGGAGAAGCCAGGAGCTCCCTCTGCCTCGGGAGACTCTGCCCTGAGTACCTGAGAGACACAGAGGGAACCTTCTCTGCAAAGGGTCAGGAGGTGCTGGTGACCCAGGCACGTGGGTTAAACCCCCTGAGCTCCTCATCTCCCCAGGCTGCCCATTGGGAACTTCCCACCATGCTGACCGAGGGTCTGATCTTGTCTGGGTTGCACAAGGTGGGCTTCCCCCACCTCGATGCCTCAGGCACCTAGAAAAGCCCCAGCCACTGCAGGAGATCCCCTTGGCACCACAGCCCCAGCCTCGGGCCACCTCCAGGGCATCCTCAGCATCACCCACCATCCCGAGGATGCTACAGGTCAACATCCTCCTACCTCTCAGCCGGTTTCGGGGCCTCAGGCTCCGGCTCAGGGGCCGCCTCTTGCTGAGGAGCCTCATCCACTCCCCGCTGGGCCTCGGGGGCTTCCTGGGGGGCAGAAGTGTCCTTCTCCTCCTTCCTCTCCTCTTTCCTCTCCTCCTTCCTCTCCTGCTGCTGCGGCTTCAGCTGTGGGACCAGCTGTGGTTGCTGCTGCTGTGGGACCTGTTGCTGCTGCTGCTGCTGCTGCCCAGGGGGTTTCTGTGTGGGGGGGTAGGCATCGTGCTCGGGGGGTTCATAGGTGCCCTGCTCCCTCAGCTCTTCCTCCTCCTCCTCCTCCTCCTTGGGATAGCCTTCCTCATTCTCACTGTAGTCCTCATTGAACTCTTCCTCCTCCTCCTCCTCTTCTTCCTCCTCCAGGTAGAGGTCATCATCCTCCTCCTCCTCCTCCTCCTCCCAGCGAGGCGAGTCCTTGTGGTAGCTGACAGAGCTGTGGCAGGAGTGGTAGGAGTCGCCGTCCCGCTCGTCCAGCTCCGAGTCCCGCAGGCTCTCGTTCTCGAAGTCCTCGCTCAGCTGGGAGCTGCCCTGGCTCAGCTCGGCCGACGAGGCGTAGCGGCTGCTCCCCGTGGGGCTGCAGGGCCGAGGGGAGACAAGGACAGGGCTCCCGTGAGCCTCACTCACCCCAGACAGAGCCCAGGGGTCCCTCAAAAGGACCCAGGAGACCAGGGTTGGGACCAGGCCCCCAGGCTGGGGCACTCTCGGGGGTCTGTGCCCAGGCTGAGCGTGTGGGTGTGAGGGTTGGTGTCTGTCCCTGCAGCTCAGGGCTGGGGCAGAGCACAGAGAGGCAGACACCAGACGCCCTGACCTGCCCCCAGCCCGCTGACCTCTCACCCAGCCTCTACCCCGACACCCCGGTGCTCCCTGCACACCTCCCAGGCACCTTCCCTCCAAGAACACCTCCATCACTCCCCTTACCACCTCATCCCTACCCGGGGGTCCCCTCTCCACTCTCCCTACCAGGCTGTACCCCATTCCCCTGCTCCACTGGCCCTTGGGGCATCCCCCTCTCGCAGCCGCCCGCTCCTGGGGCAGCCCTGGCACCGAGGGGCTCCCTGTGTCCCAGGAGGCTGCCAGGGACAGGCTGGCCACGGGACTCCATGGGGAGAGGCTCACAGAAGCAGACACTCAGACAGGACAGGGACATGCCTAGGAAGAGGCCGACACCATGTCTCCAGCACTGGCAGCCAAGGCTCGGGGGGTGGGCGAGAGCGAAGGGGGTGAGGGGAGGAGATGGGCAGAGCCCTGGGCCCAGCTGTGGCTGTGCTGGGCAGTGGGAAGCTCGGGGACGTGGCAGGGAGAGGGGTGCTGGGGATGCCCAGGCTGGTCCCAGGAGGGAAAAGGCACTGGAACCATCCAGTCAGGCTGGGAAAGAAAACTTGGGGCACAAAGGTGCGGGAGACACGGCTCGTGTGTGGACACCCCTCAGCTCCCTGGCCTGACCCTGGCCAGAGCTGGGAGAGGAGCCCTCTCCCCAAATCACCACCTGAGGCTTCTGCCCAGCTGGAGCTGCTCCCTGGGGGGTGACCAGAAGTGGAAGGTGGCACTTGAAGCCCCAGGGCCCCACTCTGGCACGACAGGGCACAGGCAGCAGTGCTGCCAGATGAGAAGGACCAGGCTGCTGGGGCATGAAACAGGGCAGAGCGGCGATGCCACAGCGCCAGGAGATGCCCAGAGCACCCCAAAGCCTTTGCAGGGCACAGCATGGGGGGAGAGAGGGAGACAGGGGGCTGGGGACCCCGCAGCAGCACGAGGCCGCCCTTGCCGGGACTGGTGTTGGCCTCACCGTGGCTGCAAGGAGCGAACACAGCACTGGTGCGACGGGCAC
>WBNH01001494.1:42683-94033 GCA_013401255.1 Urocolius indicus | reverse complement strand
CTCCAGAAAAAAAGCAGATAAATATTAAAATTCAAAAGACTACTGTCCAAAAGTGTCACTAAACAATGCAGGAAAAGTTGTAAAAAAAAAAAAAATCAAGACTTACTGCCAGTGCTTTAGATAACTTTGTTCTGTAATTATTCAAAACAATTGCATCAATGTCTTTAAGTGGCACAAATGCAAAGCCATCTTTAATAAACACTCTTCTGGCTCTGAAGAGATCCACAGCATCTGCAAGTCCAACCTGAGAAAGAAGAAACTCATTTTGTGGAAAGGCAAAATCATGCAGTAACAATGTTTGCAACCCAAAGAATCAAGATGGACCAGTAAAGCTTTAAGTCATTCTCTATCAACACAAAACACAAAGATTTTGAAATAAAATGCTGGAGAAGCTGATCTTTATTTTAGTGGAAAAGTATTGTTTACTTAAAAAGTCATGCAAGGCAAAAATAAGCTACTAATGTTTTTACCTCTGATTATTATCCCAATTATGTAGCTTTGTATCACATACTGATTTGATATTTGAAAACGGAATTCTGTTTCACACAACATGAAACATTTGATTCAAGTAAGCTACATAGTAAATGTCTTGGAAACAGATCTGGAACCCAACCAACTCTGTTCCAAAGAAGAATAAGTGGATTACATTAGATATTTCTTTTCTCTCTCCTTGCTCTCTTATAAAAAGTATTTCAGACTAATACAAACATAACAAACTCAGTTTCAGCAATAGATGAGAATGTCTCCATCCTGAACAGTCTGTCAGTCAGGCAAGTTAAGTCATTTGTCTGGTTTTGGAGCGAAAGACAAAGGATAGCAGCAGAAGACAGTAGCAGTAGCTTAAAGCTCCCTTCATTCTCACAGTCCCTCCCTCTACCCTTACACTGACATGAAGAGAAACTGTCATTCGTCTCAGTTAATTTGGAAGTGTTAGCATTACGTAAACTTCAAATTAGTAACTCCCAAGTTTGTCTGACAGCAAATGAATGCAAATCTGTAAAACTTAACTATTTCCACTTACCTTATAGAACATTTGTTCTTTTACTTTAGTCATAGTGAAGCCAGGGGTTGATGTATGTAGCTCATTCGCCAATTCATTTTTCAGGTCTTCGCTAATCTAAAATTAAGAACTTGTTTTAAAAACTGCTGAAATATTTTAGAATAAGGCTTTTTTATTAACATGAGCTAACAGATAACTCAATCTGTAAATATCTGTAAATATATCATAACTTCAGTTGACAAGGGAAAAAGAATTACTCAGCAAGCGATCACTAGTAAGTAAGTAGAAACTAGCAAAACACTGGTGGTCAGTAGTGCTAAATAAAGTAGTAGTGCAGGTTCTTAGATGTAATCATTTCAAACATGAACACAAGAACTATAAAGCACTTTTTAAAAGTCAGTCTCTTCAAAATAACAATCATGGCAATCACTGCTTATCTCTAGGTTTATTATATGCGGTAAAACAAAGCATGATGTCTCAATGGCAATAAGGAAGGACTTACACAACTTTGTCAAACTTAACAAAAACATCAATTTCAACTCATTTTTAATTCCAGACTTTAAAAAAAAAAAGACATACCATCTTATGTTTTCTTGAATGGGAAAGAACAATGGTATGCTCATTATTGTGTACATGTTAGTGATTTTCCAATTCCTGAAATAGCTAAGTTAAGCAACAATGCTTTAATTTAACAACTCACAAGTACATAAGACAAAATCGCTGTCTTGAAAAATCATGGATAATATTATGACATTTCATAAATATCATATATACATAAATGTATATTATGGTTTTTGAATACTTAACAATGGACAAAAATACAGCAGAAAAACCACACTTAAAATTAGCATATTGTAAAGACTTTACTAGTCAATAAATAATTTCGGGGTTTTATTCAACAAAAAACAATTAAGAAAAAAATTTGAAATCAAATTGCTCTGCTTTAAATCATGATGAAGCTTAGAGCTCAAACCCTGAAAAGTAATAAACTAAAACAAAAATTAATAAATAATCCACTCACAAAACAGATCCCCCATGCTGGGAATCCAGCAATGACACCTGTAACTTAACAGTCTCAAGTATTTGTACAGTATGTTCCTGAAAAGTGTAAAGGAAATAGTTCCTGACTGAAAGCAATTAGATTTTCAGGAACACAGAATGACCTTCCTAAAACATAGATGGACAGAGACATCACAGAAGTATAGCACATTCCCAGACTCCAAACACAAGGTAACAAAGACACTCTCATGTCTTTCCTCACCATAGGAAGAGATGCGCATAAGCAATTGAGTTTCCTACCTGAATGGGGCAGAGTATCTAATTTGTTGACTAACATTTCTATGCAGTTAAACAGGCATTTGAACAAAATTTGGCCTTCTCGGTTGAAAAACTAAAAAAAAAAAAAAACAAAAAAAAACAAAAACAAAAACCCAAACTACTTTTCTTGGAAGTCATAGGAAGGAACCTTTAATTTCAGACTTGGAGAAGCTCAGCAAATCCTCTGTGAAAGTCATTCGACAGATGCATATGAAATAGCAAGGCAGAGATGTCTAGAAGGCTTATGGTTACCCTGTCCACATCTTAATGTAATTCATGGTACTCTCTCAGGAAAATGTTTAAAAAATAATAATAAAGCTGTCAGCAAGGCAGAAGAATTTAACTTTGAAGACCAAGCAAACATACAGTAGCATTATATTTGTGCATGTGAAAAATCTAATGCTGAGGGAAAATCAGCCTGTAAGAAAAAGTTTAACAAAATAGCTGTATCAAAGCAATCAAACGTGTTTATGTAAATGACAAGAATACACTGTCTATAAAATACTCTGACTAACAATCTTGTTGTTCTTAGTCCTTGAAATATTCCTGCTTTTCAAAAGTGACACCTTGGAACTATATATGCATTCCACATAGTGCTACCAAAACCCTGCTAGACCTTCCAGGTGATGTATTTCTTGTTTAAATAAGTATAAATGTAAGTCACAGCATCAGCCTGCAAGCTTTCACCTGCCTTTCACCTAGTATAGACTAAAAGCTTTCATTCCAGAACGGTGACTTCCATTTCTCAAATACAACAGTTTTACATTTTCTCAGTAGAAACTGCTGAAGAGAGGGCCCAGTCCACCCTGTCATTCCAAACCGCTGGTGAAACTGTCTTTGAATAAAAAGAGTAGAGCCATCTTGTTTATAGCTGTGGTGATTATAACTGCATTATTTCTTCTAGGATCTCATTTTTTTTTATTTAAAAATAAATAATTAAAAACAAACCAAGCCAAGGCTATATGTGGGGTTTTTTTTCAGAAAGCCATTAAAAAACAGTTCAGTGACTGTTTTACCAACAGGCTTGCAGTACTGGGGGAAGAATGGAAAGAGTAAAAGGCAAGAATTCCTTGCTTACTTAGTTTTTAAAAAAAAAATACTTATTTTCATCAATAAAATAATTTTATTCAGTATTATTCAGTATCAAAGGGGTTTTAATACACATATAAAATAATAACACTGACTCCAAATTTTCCAAGCTGTCCAGTTCTTTCTTTATTAGTAATTTGACCAGATCAATCTTGTACAGATGTGAAGTCACAGTGACTTTTGATTTTAAACTGTTAGGATAAAAGTGATCCTGGTGAAGTCTCCTTCCTTGGAGGTCAAGACCCGCCTGGACATGTTCGTATGTGACCTGATTTAGCTGAATCTGCTTCTGCAAGGAGGCTGGACTAGATGATCTCTGAAGGTCCCTTCCAACGCTGCCAATNAAAAAAAAACAAAAACAAAAACCCAAACTACTTTTCTTGGAAGTCATAGGAAGGAACCTTTAATTTCAGACTTGGAGAAGCTCAGCAAATCCTCTGTGAAAGTCATTCGACAGATGCATATGAAATAGCAAGGCAGAGATGTCTAGAAGGCTTATGGTTACCCTGTCCACATCTTAATGTAATTCATGGTACTCTCTCAGGAAAATGTTTAAAAAATAATAATAAAGCTGTCAGCAAGGCAGAAGAATTTAACTTTGAAGACCAAGCAAACATACAGTAGCATTATATTTGTGCATGTGAAAAATCTAATGCTGAGGGAAAATCAGCCTGTAAGAAAAAGTTTAACAAAATAGCTGTATCAAAGCAATCAAACGTGTTTATGTAAATGACAAGAATACACTGTCTATAAAATACTCTGACTAACAATCTTGTTGTTCTTAGTCCTTGAAATATTCCTGCTTTTCAAAAGTGACACCTTGGAACTATATATGCATTCCACATAGTGCTACCAAAACCCTGCTAGACCTTCCAGGTGATGTATTTCTTGTTTAAATAAGTATAAATGTAAGTCACAGCATCAGCCTGCAAGCTTTCACCTGCCTTTCACCTAGTATAGACTAAAAGCTTTCATTCCAGAACGGTGACTTCCATTTCTCAAATACAACAGTTTTACATTTTCTCAGTAGAAACTGCTGAAGAGAGGGCCCAGTCCACCCTGTCATTCCAAACCGCTGGTGAAACTGTCTTTGAATAAAAAGAGTAGAGCCATCTTGTTTATAGCTGTGGTGATTATAACTGCATTATTTCTTCTAGGATCTCATTTTTTTTTATTTAAAAATAAATAATTAAAAACAAACCAAGCCAAGGCTATATGTGGGTTTTTTTTTCAGAAAGCCATTAAAAAACAGTTCAGTGACTGTTTTACCAACAGGCTTGCAGTACTGGGGGAAGAATGGAAAGAGTAAAAGGCAAGAATTCCTTGCTTACTTAGTTTTTAAAAAAAAAATACTTATTTTCATCAATAAAATAATTTTATTCAGTATTATTCAGTATCAAAGGGGTTTTAATACACATATAAAATAATAACACTGACTCCAAATTTTCCAAGCTGTCCAGTTCTTTCTTTATTAGTAATTTGACCAGATCAATCTTGTACAGATGTGAAGTCACAGTGACTTTTGATTTTAAACTGTTAGGATAAAAGTGATCCTGGTGAAGTCTCCTTCCTTGGAGGTCAAGACCCGCCTGGACATGTTCGTATGTGACCTGATTTAGCTGAATCTGCTTCTGCAAGGAGGCTGGACTAGATGATCTCTGAAGGTCCCTTCCAACGCTGCCAATTCTATGATTGTATCATTCTATGATTCTATGGCTAAAGATTTGGATAAGACTAGAGACAGTATTACTAAAAATACCAGTAACTTGTATTTTTTAAATCAACACAAATATTATTGCATAACAGCATTTATCATATAAATAACAAAGTTGTTAAATAATTTACTTTTTCCAGCCTCAAAATCTCATACGTCAGGCAAACATTCAGCAGCCCTATGAACACTTTGCTTCTTGCCTTTTCACCAAATTCACATTGCCTTCACGTTTTCAGCTAATGGAAAATAAACAAGGTTATTCCGAGCCCCTAACTAAAGTTGGAGGATGACTCCAGAACACATTTTAAAATAAAACTTGCATCCCTAAAGACTAAAACATTAAAAATAGTCTTGCATTTGTAATAAGGATTTTGCCATGTTCATATAAAATTTTGTAAAAAGGACTGAAGGTCCAATGCAAGAAAAATAAACTCCTTATAGTCTAAATTCAGACTCCGGTTTCAGTTAGGTCATGCCTGTACCTCTGTATAAAGAGCATCAAGAAATACGCATCTTAATTTTTCCTGGCTCATGGAAGCTGGAAAAGGTTGGGTGGTAGGATTTTTGCCTTTTTATTGTAATAAGAACACTGTAGTTTGCACATTTAGTAATTTCATCTCTAAAATGGCACCTGCAAGAACACATTCCGGTAATCATTAAAAAATTAGACTCAATTAAGTTTATCTTCTAGGATTCTAATCAAGATCGAAAAGATAAACAAACTGCTTAACTTTTGACAGTGCTCAATGATGTTCACCAGATGAAATACCGAATCAAGAGATTCAGATCAACTGAATTATTCTGAGTGTGTCATCTGGTTCTCATCTGACTCTTCACACTGAACTGATTCAACTTACCCCACTGAATATAGTTTACTAATTGGGCTTTATTAGATTGTTGCTAGTTGAGTAACCTGCAACTGCTTATCACCAAGTCAGTCCTTGCTTTGCACAACCAAAGAAAAATAACACCAGGAAAATGACTGTCCCTTTCTAGTGACAATGGATTATGTACCATAGCTTGAAACAATTCAACATTACATCATAAGTTTTTGATACTTTGAAAAATCTGAAAAAAAAAAGACATAAAAAGAAAACGCACAAGAGGAGAAGAAGGAAGCAAGAATTTAGGACAAGATGCACTACTACTAGTTTTCTTGCTTTCTATGTGCAGTTTATTCATTGATTTTTAATCACAGAGTTGTCCTGGAAACACAAAGACACATAAATTTAGATTAAAATATGAATAATTTAATATGTAAGGCTTGGTTAAACAAACACTGGCAGTGAGGCAGTCCAAAAACTTCCAAATAAATTTGATATCCCTACTCTGTTTTAATGAAGAGATAAAGGTGCAGGCATATATTATACTATTATAAATGCACAACTACTTAATGTTGCTGTTTCTAAATCTCCCAGTAAGGAACAAGAACTCAACCCACCAGTCACTTCTTTTTCCAGGGCTCAGTTTTAGGTATTTGCATCTACATGACACTGGTGTCCTTAAGAAAAGAACATTTGAAAACTTGCTTTTAGTCGCTGAGCAGCCAGTAGCCAAATGGCACAACACCCTTCTCAAGAAGAGATGGTATCATGCTATTACAATTTTAACTATGAAACAGACAAAACAATCATTTCCTAGTCAATCTTCTCCATTATCACGCATCACTGTAGGAACTAAGCTATATCTAGGATATAAAAGTATTTACCTATATATCCCTAACTGTCTAAATACACTTTATTTTCTTAAGGAAGACTAGGCTAACTATGAAAGGACACCATCTCCAGCTGTCATACCAATTAAAAGCCTGATGAACCTTAAATACAAAATTCCAGAGACTTGCAAATCTGTTGTTCACAAATACAGATGTTTCTTTAAGAGATATCATTTTTTTTTGGCCAGGCACAAATGAATTAGGAAGAAAACCATATTTTCCACAGTACTACAACTTACTATTTTAGCTCAAATTGAGGTTGCTAGCAACCTTTAAAATATAGCTACACTTGGAATTATAATGCATTCTTGTCAATTGACTGAAATGTGGGGGTTTTTTTTCCCAAGTCAGAAGTGGGCAAGGAAAGGACACTTTATGGACCTTCTTCAACTATGTAGCTAATTCATGGTTACCATAATCACAGAGAAACTCCATGACACAGGTCCAGTTTTCAACATTCCTAACAAACATTTTGTTCAGTAAAGCTGAACAAAATAATTACTGCAGATTACTCTAGAAACATCACCACACACACACACTAGACCTGTAGAAGCCAAGAGCTAAGGAACATCCTTAAGAGAAATAGGCCAACAGGTTTTCTTCAATTTACAAATAAGGATGTTAATGTCAGACTCAATTTTACAGAAACTTGTTAACAAAACATATTTCTCTAGATTCAATCACAGGATTAGGGGAAAGGTATTCCAGTCTTAGCAGACCACATTATGAAGCTTACATCCAAAACAGCAGCTAGTAAATTCTGTTCACAGTGTAACTACGTCCTGTGCAAACTATCCTATCAGCTTTTACTCTGCTGTACTACAAAAAATACATGAATTTCCAAACTTACTGCATTTACTGCTATGCAAAGAATAAATTAACTCTGAAAACATTCTTAATCTCAACCACTATAAAATAACTTAATACCTTAGTTATCTAAATAACCTATTTTCCTCAATAACATATGAATATTATTTTTAGAAATATACTATTGATTTCCCATCTCTCTCTTTCCTTATGCTCTGTGATGGTTTGGCCCTAGCTGAACAATAACCAAACCACCCAGTTACTCACTCCTCCCCAACTCAGCAGGATGGGGAGGAGAATCAAGAGAGAGTTCTAGAACTTTCTGGGTTGAGATACGGGCAATGTAATAGACCACCACAAGGAGCAGGCAGTTAAAATAACGGACAAAGGACACAGAGAAACGAACAACGCCCGGTGTAACTGCTCCCCGCACTCAGCCAGACAACACAGCCGCAGCTCCCCCACTGCCGCTGCTGCCCTTATATGCTGAGCGCGAAGTCACATGAGCTAGAATAGCCTGGCCATGCACCCTGGCGGCGGCTGGGGAGAGTCACTCTATCCTGGCCTAACCCAGGACATGCTCCAAAATGACTTCTATCATACTTCTAGAAAAAGAGAGGATGCTCAATGATACCATTCTCCTTGTCTATACTAAGTTGCTTCCAAGAATCCCAAAATTGCCAGTTGCTAACACATGAGGATCTAAAAGGATCAGGTTAGGACTTGATATTCTTTCACCATTTCCAAACCATTCAATAAATGGCAGTTAAGTGTGATCTGGTCAGCTGCATAGTGCTAGAGCACATTACCACCCAAGCAGTGTGGGTATCCTTCCCACCTCTTCTATCATAAGCTGAAGAACATGGTGTAGAAGATACCTGTTCTCCACTGTTTATCTGGCACAGCTGCCATTTCCTGTTACTTTAGAAATCCAGGGTTACAGGAGGACACCTGCCTCAGGATGCAGACCACATTCCAAATGTTGACTGCTTGTTTTCAGCTAGATTAGGAGGAGGAAGAATGCTTCTATTCATCATCTCATTTTTACTGCAGCCTTTTTTTGCAATTTTTATTTCAAAGCACGTAACTTTTTCAAAGCAGGAAGAGAATGTACTTCAAACCAGAAATAGCACATATAAAATCACGGAATCTCAAGGGCTGAAAGGGACCTCAAAAGATCATCTGAGTCCAATCCCCCTGCCAGAGCAGGACCACCTAGAGTAGGTCACACAGGAACTCATCCAGCTGGGTTTTTAATGTCTCCAGAGAAGAAGACTCTGCAACCCATCTGGGCAGCCTGTGCCAGTGCTCCCTCACCCTCACAGGGAAGAAATTCTTCTTTGTACTTCTTTGGAACCTCTTATGTTCAAGCTTATACCCATTGCTCCTTGTCCTATCATTGGTGATCACTGAGAAGAGCCTGGCTCCATCCTCCTGACGCTGACCTTTTACATATTTGTAAACATTAATGAGGTTACTCCACAGCCTCCTCTTCTCCAAGCTGAAGAGCACCAGCTCTCAGAGTCTTTCATCATAAGGGAGATGCTCCACTCCCTTAGTCATCTTTGTGGCCCTATAGTATTAGGTACAGAAGATTCAATCCTACAGCAGATTCCAAAGGTCCTATTTAACTAAAATGATGAACTGCACAGTACAAAACCATTTAGTAAGAATCATAGTGTTGTGTGGCACCAAAAGGGCATAAGTAACTGTACAGTTTGGGGTTTAGTTTGACTTTAGTTTGACAAGTCAATTTTAAGCAATAAAAGCTATCTTCTAGTGGCCTATTTAGATTTCTGCAGATAATCAGCATCTGTTTCTAATCAAACTGAGATGATTACCAAATTAAAAGTTTTAATTAGCATTTTGCATCATTTACAAACTGTTGTTTATTATGTTTATGAAGGTGAAAAGGGATAGACCCAGTAGCTATATATTCTTCCATCACATTTATTACTTAATTCCACAATTTTATAGAACATCACCAATACCATATGTGCAAATAAATACATGCAACTAGAATTACTGCAGCAAAATGCCAATTTTCTACATCACTAATAACAAAGTCATGCTTATAGTTCAAGGATCCACTGGAGAAGGGTAAAAAAGACCCCACACATTACAGAATAATTACGGTTGGAAAAGATCTTTATGATCAAGTACAACAACCAATAACCTCAGAGTGCAAGGCTCATCACTAAACTAAACCATATCCCTCCCTTCAGAGGAGTTGTAGAGAGTAATCATATCTCCCTTCAGCCTCCTCTGTCTACACTAAACATCCCCAGTTCCCTCAACCACTACTCATCAGACTTATTCTCGAGACCCTTCATCAGCTTCTTTGCCCACCTCTGGACACACTCCAGCACTTCAGTGTCCTTCTTGTAGTGAGGGGCCCAAAACTGGACACAGTATTCAAGGTGAGGCTTCACCAGTGCCAAGTACAAGGGGACAATCACCTCCTGGGCCCTGCTGGTCACACTATTTCTGATACAAGCCAGGATGCCATTGGCCTTCTTGGCTACCTGAGCACACTGCTGGATCATGTTCAGGTGGCTGTCGATTAACAGCCCCAGGTGTTTTTTTGCCTGTCAGCTTTCCAGTTACTTTGCCCCAAGCCTGCAGCATTGCATGGGGTTGTTGTGGCCCAAGTGCAGGACCTGGCACTTGGCCTTGTTGAACCTCATACAATTGGACTGAGCTCATCAATCCAGCCTGTTCAGACCCCTCTGAAGAGCCTTCCTGCCCTCAAGCAGGTCTACACATCTGCCCAGCTTGGTGTCATCTGTAAATTTACTGAGGGTATACTCAATCCCCTCATTGAGGTCATTGATAAAGATGTTAAACAAAACAGGCACCAACACTGAGTCGTGGGGAACATCACTGGTAACTGGCTGCCAACTGGATTTAACTTCATTCACTAAGATTCTCTGGGCCTGGCTATCCAGATATCCATTGCAGAGTAGGTCCATCCAAGCCATGGGAAGCCAGTTTCTACAGGAAGCTGCTGTGGGAGGCTGTGTCGAAGGCCTTACTGAAGTCCAGGAAGACCACATTCACAGCCTTTCCCTCATCTGTTCAGGGGGTCATCTTGTCATAGAAGATCAGACTGGTCAACCAGAAACTGCCTTTCATAAAGCCATGTTGACTAGGCCTGAACCCTTGGCTATCCTCTATGTGCCTCAGGATAACACGCAGGATAATCTCTTCCATAATCTTCCCTGGCACTGAGGTCAGGCAGACAGGCCTGTGGTTCACAGGATCATCCTTCCAGCCCTTGTTGTAGATGGGGGTCACATTTGCCATCCTCTCGTCTGCTGGGACCCCCTTGGTGTGCCAGGACTGCTGGTAAACGATGGAGAGGTAGCCATAAACCTAGATACCAATGTAGTTTTTTCCAGATAAAGAAAAAAACACCCTCATTTTTTTAAAATGAAACAATAAATTCTGTGACAAAGCTGCCACTTGCTTTCACTTAAATGTACTTTCTGAAACTTGAATTACTCAATTGTGAAATGTATTACTTCCTTTGAAATTAAGTACTTCAGAATAAGTAACTTGTTATGTCTTTTGAAGGGATAATGGTATGAATATTTTGCTGTCTTATTTAACAAATTCCAGCATTTAAAAAAAAATTAAGACTCCTCCTAAGCTTTCCCACACACAATTTTATTTCTGTTAGGACGCTAAGCATGGAGCTAAGTGATAGAATATGTATTTTTAGCTTACTTTGGCAGTAAAGCACTATTTCACACTTAGACATGCATGACTTCTGACCTTTGCTGTCACCTCTAAGACAAGTAGCATAGGTTTTTAAGCAAAGGGACAATGTAAGATTCAAGTAGCAGAAAACCAAGATAAAATTCAGAATTATTTCCTTCATAAATGCAAACTGCTGCCTACTTGGACATAAGTTACAGTTTAAACTTGGCCTAAGTTTCCACACAGTAAAATTAGGCTCTAGACAGTATCCATGTTTAAGCATTTTCCCTTGTCCTATGTGGGAAAGGAAGAAATGTTATTTGATGACTCTGCCACACAAAGCCAGAAACCAAATCAAAAGAACATTTTGGTTTATACACCTGATACCAAAATGGGTAACAACAGTCACAGCCTGTTAATGAATAGACACTTTCTTTCACCTATATTTGTCTTAATTAAAGACACAAACTAGTCTCATTCTCAATCCTAATCTGACTTTAGGGTCTTCCATACCCACTAAAGGCAATCATAAAACTTCTTTCCAAGATACTAAACTACAAATATTTATACAACTGCCCCACTACTAAGATAAATGCTTTGAAGAAAGCATAATAGTGGTATCAGAAAGTCTCTCATAGGAGTGCTCTGATCATAAAAATGGAAATTGAAGAAGTTTAATTTCTACCGCTTAAAGCTACTAAAAAAGCACTTCAGATGCAACATCAAAGAGCTACTGTGGAAAAAAAATTAACTCAAATACTAATGGATTTTGCCCTTTTATTTTCAGTTCTGATTGGTTTTTCTCAGATGCTGGCAGATGCGCTACAGAGCGTTAGCTCCCCCAACTGACTATTCTCATCTACTGTTCCTTCCCCTTTACTATGATCCAAAGTCTTTTATTAAAATAATTACGATGGTTAATTTTTCAACAACTGACAGTTACCAAAAAAAAAAAAAACACGGCATCTAATTATAAAAAAGTCATAATATTTTTTTAAAATGTCAAGAGGCCTCTCAGAGGTGAAGAAGTTCTAAGAAAATTAAACAGGATTTTTTATGTTCTGTGAAGAGGAAACACCAACACCAAAGCATGTATTCAAGAAGAAATATACTACACTTTGAAGTTTATTTCTTCTGCACACTGCAGAAAGATAAACACAAAACAGAAGTATTGCAGGGAATCTATGTTCAATTATACATCATCTTCATACCACAGCTTCTTGTTCTTGTGAAGTAACAAAAGAGTAACTATATCTATTTTAAGGAACAAATAGGTTGAACGTAAGATGACGCAAGGGTCACGGGAAACCAGAACAATCAAGATAATGACAAGAACACCCCTAATAAATAAATTTAGGATAACACTCTATTCCACTCCACTTTCCAGCATATCAAGTCAAATTCCTGTAAAAGTACAGCAATGAATCCAAGTACCTGACAGCACTTAAGAAAAAACACAGGAAACAAATAACAGCCTACATGGATCTGTCAAAACCAAACTGTGTTTAAGCCAATGTCACTGCCTTTATGACAGTGCAACAAACATCAGAGGGAGGGAAAAAAAACCACAATTGTCATATTGTGACAAAAGCCCTTAAAGTCACTCTGATAAGAGTGACAGAGACTTTCATAAGCAAATGACCAAAGAGTACTTTCAAGTTGGCTGGTTGTCTGCTCTGTCTGCAAAACATAGGCTCCCTCCCTCAGCTACTTCTCAGGCTGATTTCAAAAGGCCTCCTGCTCATTCAAAACCCATCTGGACAAGTTTCTGTGTGACTTACTCTAGGTGGTCCTGCTCTGGCAGGGGGGTTGGATTGGATGATCTTTCAAGGTTCCTTCCAACCCTTAAGATTCTGTGATAAGCAGGCACTGGCACTTTACTTTTAACTCATTGCTTGCAATTCTCTCATCATTCATCACTCATGAAACAGTAAATGAGGATGGAGATTTTGGGTCTATAAATGAGAGGTAGAACTCTAAGTCTGCTATCACCTTCAGCTGCAGATGCTGAAAGGACAAATCTTTCATTTGATGTTTAAAAACAATAGGTAAGTCTTGGCCAGTTAAGATTATGCAAGGCAAAGCAAACACAAGGCTGAAAGTCAGATTGAGGGCTTCAAAGGAGATACTTTTGACACTGCCAAGAAGTAAATGGTATTCTAAAGGAAAAGCACAGCTTTGCTACACTAAACATAAGCTAGGAGAATATCCAACAAAGAAAATGAGAAAGACAAAACTAATTGAAAACAAAGAGGTAGTAGCTAAAAAGTATTTTTAACTCTCAGGTAAGGGTTGAGATGACAGTAACAACACAGACCCACAAAAAAGAAAAAAAAATTAAAGTGAATCCCTAGTGCCTTCACCAGAGAAACAAAACACAGAAAGGGCAAGTTAAAATAATCAAAATATCCACATTCAGACACAATGAGAGAAGACAAGCATGATTGAGTAGACTAGAAAGTAGTTTCTATAAAGGAAGATAAAGCTCTAGTTGAGAAACACAAGGACTTGAAGCTGAAATTAGGACAAAGAAAATGCAAACATTGGAAGTGCTGCATGCAGTTAATTCAGTGATGAAGTATTGAATACAATATTGGCAGGACAGCTTTTACTTGAAGACAGAGTATTGTTAAGTTTTCTTCAAAATTAAAATACTGAAAAAAACATTATGACTAGCTTGAGTGTATGATCAGTTTCACTGAAGTATTTAAGGAAAAATCTCCTAGAATTCAAGAGCAAAATGAGGCATTGCTTCTGCTGAGATTTGTACACAGTAAGCAGGAATGGAAGATAATGAGACAGGTAAGATACAGAGGGTTACTTTGCAAAGGAAAGATTAGACTGCTATGAGAAATAGGAGAAAAGAGCAAAATTAGTAAGGCAGACCTACTCCAGGAATTAGAAGTCACAGGTCTCAGAATACGTGTCAGTTGTCTATATGTTAGTTAGATATGTGACAGTTCCTACATGAGAAGGCAACAAAGATGAAAGTTCTGTTCGCTCTTATTTTAGTGAACACAAGGTGGTTTAGCCCAATGTCCACCCAGTCATAATATCACTCCCCCTCCTAAGCTGGACAAGTGAGAGAGAGTTAAAATATAACAAACGGCTTGTGAGTTAAGGACGGAGAGATCACTCAGCAATTAGCATCTCGGGCAAAACAGACTCAACTTAGGGAGAAAAACGTTTGATTCATTAAAGAAACAATAAGAGCAGGGAGATGAAGAATAAAACTGTGTTAAAATCATCTTCCTCCACCTCTCCTCTTCCCAGGACTACCTTTCCTCCTTGGTGTCTGCAGAGATGTTTTCACATTCTCACTCCCTGTTGCTGCTGCAGTTTAACAACCATGCAGCAATTTCTTCTTCTCAAATATGTTATTCACAGAGGCGTGACCTCCATCACTAATTGGCCAAAGCCTGGGTCAGGTGCAGGGTCCAGCTTAGAATTTACTGGCCCTAACCCTGTGAGCTACCCAGGAAACTTCTGGCAACTTTTTGTGTTTAAAGAAGCCACCCCTTTAGCCCCTCCTGCAAGCAAAAAACCTGGCCCAGGCAAAACCACTACAAGACAGCAAGAAAAGGAAGACAATTCACACCTCTGCTGGTACAGTTTCCTTTTAAGGAAGCATTATTTGAAATACTAATTTACAGTAACTGGCATCATAGTTGTCAGTCCAGTCCAGTGAACTTCACTTCTAACTGTGGCGCCAAGATGAGCTATCAGCATGATTAGGTAACTTTCCACTCAATTTATCCATTAATGCTACAAAGCAAAAGTTGTTATACATTACAAGAAAAAAAAAACATAAATAGAACTCTAACAAGAATATTCTCATCATTTTTCCCAACAATTCATGAAACGGAGGCTAAAATAAGTAGAATGTAATAGAGGTACCTATTCATAATTCAGAAGCATGCAAAAATCCAACTTAAGATTCAGGAGTTACTGTGCAATACGATATACATACACACAGCCTCGAAGGGCAAGAAAAAGATAAGCAATATACAGAGTGAAAGAAAGAATAAATTCAATCTATTTTTATGACTAGGGTTATCAACATTATCAAGATTAATTACTTCCTCAGTGTCAGGTTCTGTAAGACCAAGTATGTGAACAACAGGAAACTCAACACCTTAGTGCAGGAATTTCTAGGAACACCAATGACCCAGATATCTTACAGTTTTCACCAATTTACATATACATCTAAAATTTTTCAGTAACAACTTGTGGTAGTTGGTTTAACGATACTGATTATGTCAAAAAGGCTATCAGAATATCAAATCGATGAACGAGGATTTATCTCATGGGACACGAGGTCTAAAAGCATTGTGATAACAAAATGTATGGTTATTTTTCAAGGGCTTCTGATGTGGACAAGCATAACTAGATTAAAAAAAAAAAAAAGGAAAAGGACAAGTGAAAAGGTTGGGGTAGAAACAAGTGGATGAATGAGAGGTTCCATACACAGAGGGCATGTGGAAAACCACCACGGCAACTAATCTCACTGATAAAAGTTATGTGACAAAATAGGGCTTTAGCATAATGTCAGCTGACTTCGGACAGGTCTTGTATCACAGTCTAGCAGAAGTAAAATCAAGTACTGCTAACATAAACAAAGGAAAACCTCAGATGCCCACAACCTGTGGGAAGAATGAAAAACGACTTTCTAGTTAAAGCCAGGTATCACTTACCTGTAAAATCATTTACTTTACATAATTCCTTCACATACTGAAGAAACTTACTTAGAGATTAAAATTTTTCTTAAATGACTAAAATATTTAAATTATTCACTCTATTTCCCTTTAAACATCTTTTAAAATCTATATTAGTGGCTTTTACTGCCAGAAACTGTCAGGCATCATTGATGTAATTACTCATTTATAGTATGATTTTAATGCTTTAATCTCCTAAATTAATGTAAATCTCAACTGCACACCTGTGTTTGCATATTCTCTTTGATGGGCTCTGTCACCTTAAATGTCAGCTTTTACTTCTCTTGAGTGCTGCTTAAGGATTTCCTGTGCTCCCTATGTGACTGATTTTGCTCACAGACTATTTAATGTGCCTTGAGAGATGAAAATTACATGCCATACATAAAAAGCTTCAGTATTTATCTGCATGATGACAGTACTGTTCCCTAAAAATTCGGGGCTTTTACAAGTACATAAAGAATAGGCCAAAAACTTTCTGTTATACCTTGAGAACCATTCCATGATTCTCCTGCTGTGATAGAAAACCATTCAATGTTATCAGGGTAAAATACTCTTTAAAAGTATAGATTAAAAATAAGCAAGCTCTAGAAACACTGTAAATATTTCCTGTTCACAAAAAAAAACCCCCACACAATTATACAGCAGAATCTTGCTCTCATATTGAATATCCCATATTAAAGTGTCAAGAAAGGAAATGTAGCACTTTCTTTCAGGACAAGGAAAGATTAAAAGCAGGCAACTCTTACATCTGAATATATTCAGAGGCTGATAAACCACATAACTCTAAAATAACATAAACTTACACGAGCAGGAGAAAAAGAAGTCATGGATCTGTGCCTGGTGGTCTGTACTTTTTTTTAAAAGTAAGCTTAGTTTTGAGGCAAGACGATAACCAGTCTTGCAGTCTCTTCTCCTTTATGCAGCTCCCTAAAATTAATGGACACCTGACAGCAAGCCATCTATGAGGTATTAAATAAAAAGTCAAGACAGACAAGACAACAGACAGGTCCAGAAATTAAAATGTCAAAAGATTAAAAGCTTTACTGAACAAGAGAACTACAGAATTACTGAACAGAAAAGTTTAGCAAATATTCATTCAAGTCTAATGCTCGAAGCTGAGCAAGTAGATGCTTTTTGCAAGACTCCACGACTTCAACTAACATGAGGTAAATGCTATTCAAATAGCTCTTTTCCCACAGAACAGGTAACATCAAGAGAAATACCTCACAACTGGCTGTCAATTAGATGACACTGCTCTAAGAAAACGCTAGTAAATCTCTATCATAATATTTTATCAAAATGTTATTTCCTAAAAGTTATTATTGTAAAAGTTTTAAGTATCAAATGTTCCTCATAGGCCAAGCCTAATGTCTCAATTGGTTACATTCTCAATTTAATAGTTTTGAGGTGGAAGCTATTCATGAAAAGTGTATAAAGGACTGTTAAGATAGATATTATCTTCATCATTGAATCTGGTTTAAGTTTCAAAAACATATCTAAAAAAAAAGTTTAAAGTGTCTGAACAGCACAAAGCTTAAATAATTTCTAATGCAATACCAATAGCTTTAAAGCTGTTTGAAAAGTACATAGAAAATAATTGATGGAAATGAACTAGTTAAGACAACTAGTCTCAGATACTATGATGGACACCAGTCTTCATTATTTTTGTATTATTTCAGGCAAAACAGTACATCATTAAAACACCTTCTCCCCCGCTACGTGATTAAGAAACTGACACTCATTACACTACAAAAAACGCATTAAAAGCAAAAAGAAAATATTTTCATTGATGTACCAAACTCCAGCCAAAAAGCAAAAGCTGAAGTAAGTTACTGTCAGAAATGTTGACTATATCCTTTCAGAAGTTGAGACCATTTAGTTTTTCAAACAGAAACACAACAACAGTAAAATGTCAAATAATCCTCATCCATCCCTTTTCTTGGACACAACCTCAGCCCTTGCCACCATGACCTGAAAACCTCTTCTTATCCAACATAACCCATCCATGCTTAAACAAAAGGAAAAGAGTATTGCCACTAACCTCTATTATTTAGAACAGGAACATAAGTTGTCAAAGGCTCCAGATCTCAATAACAGTCTACAAATACCTACATGAGACTATAAAGGTGTAAATAATTTCATATGTACAGAATTTGCAACAAGGCAAAGCTGTATATTCATGAGGCTGTCACTTCACATTATTGTAGTGGTACAGTTAAAATTAACATATCACCACCACAAAAAAAGAACACGAATGAGCTCCATCATTCCTGTACCACTTTTATTCTTGTTTTCCTTCTGTCCTCTCCCTGTCTTGACAATACCATGTGCTCTACCTCCTGCCCATGCTGACATTGTTAGGATAATTAAAAAAAAAACACTAATATTTCTGAGTACTGTAACATTTTGAGCACCAAACCAATATTAGAGTATACTGAACAGCACTAGTCCAGGCATTTTCTACACTTGCCAGAAAACAGATTGTCCAAAGCTATTTCCTATAAGCGATTAAAACGCAGTCTACATGGTAGTAGTTTAAAAAAGTGTCTCAAATATAAACTCAAAGCATATTTCCTTTTTTTTTTTTCCAGGAAGTCCAGTTCCCCAGGCTTCTCAAAGAAACACTGAAGATGAACTAACTTAATCCAGTGATAGCTTTGAAAAAAAAAACCACATTTCAAGGAAGAGATTATCAAAGTTTCAAATTTCTATAATATGTATTATATTCAGAGAAGGTTATTTTCACAAATATTGTGAAAATCTTCAATTATCATAATCCTATGCATGTTCAAACACAAAATTATTATACTGAAGGCATCACCTATAATCCAAACACTTTAAAAGAGTTTATAACCTTCCTTTGGAAAGTAAAGAGCAGCTTTATAATCAGGTAAAAGTCCCCAGAGAAAGTATTTTCTTATTTTAATATACTCTTCCACATGTACTTTGCTCCATCACCAATATATGACAGTCACAGGACATAAGAAATCCTATTATAAAAATTAAAGCATTAATTTGCATTAAGTTTCTATTTTTATCTTCAGAAAGCTCTTGCTCTTTGATTAAAATTCTCTTTAATCATGAGATCAGAACTACTATCATTTCAAACCCTCTGCATCTGATTGTCATATAAAAAAATTCCACAAGTCTGATATTTTTTCTTCTAGTTGTTAACTTCATTCTTTCCAAAAAGCTGCTAAATAAGATCTTTGGCACTGAAGTCGTCAAAGATCTTAACAGCTGCTTAGGTATTATCCCTGAGTGGGACTAAAGGCTTCTTGATTTTATAAAACAGTAACTTTCAATCCATAATTTACAAAATATCAGGAAGCAGCCTGCATAAGCCCTGCACAAAAGTTAGATGAGAACGTCTCACTTTCTCATGTGTGTAAACATGAAAAGGGGAGGAAGTGACAGTTATTGAATTCTCAATACTAGGTTTACATTGTTGGTGTTGTAAGTGAAGACAACTGTGACAAAACTGCATAAGACAATCCACTTATTTTTCCTTCTACAAAAAAAAGTTGACCAGTTCTTTCATTAAATACTCCTTACAGCAGTTCTTAGAATTGTTAGCTAAGAGACATACCTACGCTGGCGTACGCTGAGGTCTGAACTTCAGCAGCTCTGGCCTATCTCAGATTACAATTCTGAAGTGCAGAACCATAATCTAAAATATGCAAGGCACCTGTCTTCTCTTTAAAGAAATTTAACTTTCTTAGACATCTTAAACAATTGAAATCCCACAGTACAATTTCTGTCTTTAATTGTAATTCTAACTGAATTCTAGTATCAGAACTTGATTGCTTTTCCTGAAGATCATTCCCTTTACTAATATGTGGATAAAGTTTCACTTCCATCTTCTTTTTATGCACCACAAGGCATTAAAACATTGTAACTTCTAACAGAGGAATATTAAGAGAATAGTTCACTTCCTTTTTAAAGCATTCTATAAACATGACATTGAGAAAAAAGTACTGCTTTTACAGTGGCCTTGGTTTGTAGTGACCCACATGTAGCACCATATAGTTTAGACCTGTTTCAGATATATATGGAATTCTTTAGTAACACTGAAAATTTCATACATGACAGTAAAAAGAGGGATTGGTTTTGCCTAAATTACCACGGGAATTGGAAGCAGAGGGGGAAAAAGTAGAAGCAGGGAAGTAGATTTGCAGTGAAATGATGCTTTGGTGCCTCAACAGGCATAAGTAATAACTTCTTAATCATTTTGACATATTGAAGGCACATGCAATAGCACAGAACCAAAACACACTTCTAGCTATTTCCAGCAACCTGCAAACATTAATTTATTCTCACAAGCCTGAACGCTGAAACTGTGACAGCACAATATGAGACTGGGGAATAAGCAGTGGAAATATAGCTCCACAAACATGCCATTCACTGAACGGCCTGTTGAATCAAAGAATGACATTTCTAATAGTATCTCAAAGACCCAGGAAAGCCCATGTGTTATTGTTCAGCTAGACAAATTCCTTCTCAACACTGCACAAGCCATCTTTCATTGTCAACATGCACTGGTGCCAGATCTTTCAATCCGGCAACGTACAATGTATGTCAGCCATGTGTTTCAGAATATTTAAGTACCTCTAATTAAGCAGTATTTTAAGAGAAAGGTTTTTTCCAGTGGTGATAACTGTACATTCATTTTTATTAATTTAAGTTTACTCTGAGAGTTACAGGCAAAGCTAGAGATTTCTAGCAAAACGGTTCCTAGCTACAATGCAAAATGTTACTGAATTCATTAACATAGAAACTGGAATAGACATTTCCCATTAATCCACTCAGACAAATGAAGCAGCATATAACATCAGAAACTCTTTTGTAACATCCTTAAACTATCTCAAAAACAACAGTTGCTTGTCTACAAAGGTTTCATATTTTCAAGGTTTTTCATGAGTTGATAAAGAATTATAACGAGTTTAAGTGAAAACAGATAAAAGCTTTCAATCCAAGTTCTCATTAGAAAGCAACAACTGTGGAATAAGAGCATTTACAGAATTCCGGACATGACTTACATTCTGCATTTGCCATATCATGTACTTAATTGGCTAAAATCAAATGGTCTATTAAATAAAAACAGTACTGCGTGTGTATAATGGCTACACAACAAAAAAACCCTGTTATTTAATTGCACATAATTTCTTTTAAAATTATTTATAAATCCTACAACACAGTAGGCAATTTTAAACTACTGTACCTACTACCAGCATTCTCCTCTTTGTTTTGTAAACTAAATCATGGCCTTGTAACACATCTATAGCTCCAGTAACTCACATAATACGCACAAGCAAGTGAAATCTAAATTACTTTCAGATCACATTTACACAAATTCCAAACATACAATCACAGTTTTTTAGATGTCAATTTCTGAAATGGTATGATGTACAAAATCTCCATGGATTTGGATACTCTAGCAAGAAGTCAACATCTTAAAAGTATCATAGAATTGCTTGGATTGGATAAGATTGACAATCCCATCACTAGTAGATTGCAAAGGTTCTAGAGCAAAGTTTACAATAGAGACATGTGTTGACCAAAACTGTTTTCTAACTGAAGACAGTAATCTGATGCAAATGCATTGATTCAAACCCAAAGTGTGCGTGCAAACACAGCCATAGCTTTCTTAGCACTGAAAACTTTAAGGTGAATTATCACATAATTCATCATTCAAATTTAAAAGAAGTCTATTCCAGCCTGAACGTTACTTGCTTTGATGGACAGATGAGACATACAAATACCATATCTGAAGAATATATACTACATTCAACCCATCCAGGATCTTGATCCAAAAATACTTCCCGTCAGCTTTTGCAAACAGTATTAACTTACCTTTGTAATCACACATTTTTTCCAGTTAAGTGTTTAGATATTCAGAAATACTAAAACTATCTTAACAAGAATTTTTTTTAAAAAAAGTAGACGCAACACAACACAAACACAGAAAGTAACATACTTACAGCTTCAAATGATAAGTTAACATGTTCCAAGAACTTCTGTCTTAAATTCTCAGTTAGTTCATTGAAGCGGTATCGCAAGAGATCCATTTCTTGTTGAAGAAACCAACGCCTGAGATCCTCACTGCAAAGAAATAATCAAAAAAAAAAACATTTCTGATTATTCTCTTTTTACAAACTAGATGTAAAATCTAGTGAATGTAGTATTAAATGTAATGCTGACTTTGGCGTGGGGCTCGCAAAAGGAAGAGAAGGCAGGAGCACTCAATCAGAGAAGATTTGTGAAGAGACAACATTTAAAACTGCTCTGTAGGTATCAAAACTGCTAGTTTCTTTTAAATGGTACTCACTAGTTCCTTCTTGTTTTAGAAAAGAATAACCTACTGCAGATAACATTGTCCTTGAGTATTTAAAGAACAGCTTTTTTCTTTAACATGGCACAATATTTCTTCATTGTACCCTTAATATCACAATCTAACGAGGTAAATACTTTATGAGGCCTACGTCTTCCAATTCTTACTTTTGAGGTATCTCCAGATGAAGGCACATACACAGTCATCCCTACCTCAGATACTATAAAAACAGTGCTCTCCGTGAGGCAACAAATATGCCTTGGAAGCAGGCAAAAGGAAAATACAGTAGAGTTGTGAAGAATAAAAAATAGAACATCTAACACTTGACAAAAGAGTAAAAGGGGTGTAGCAACTGCAGGAGAGCAAGTAGGAGAAAAAACACAGGGACAAGAGTCTGTGGACAGCATAAAAAAACCCAAAAAAATCAACACCAACGCCTGTCTCTAGTACTCTTAAGTACTCATCTCAGCACTCAGATTCCCAGGCATCAGCATGTCACTCAAAGCTATAGCAAGTACATACCAACATACAAGTAACAAAAGCCACCCTGTATGTCCAAGTAAGAACTGCAAATGGTAATTGTATCTTGCTGTCACAAGGCATTCTTTTAAATTGGCCTCTGAGAGCTATGCTGTGGGGAACTGCCATGACAACTCAGAGTACAACAATACTGTAGCATTATCTAGTCTCTGTATTATTTAAGCAGCTTTTCCCGTCAGCAACCAGTGAATTACAAGCGAGTTGTTTGTGGTTTTGTGAACAAAAACTCTGCTTGAAAAATGGCTTGAAGTAATTATTACTCAAATTATATTTTGAGACTGAAAGAGCCTGTTAAAGTGCTTTGTAAAGTATAACCCTTTGGACAGTTTGAGTGCTTGGTGTATTAATAGTCTGTGCAATTTAAAATGGAAATTGATGCTTTTATGACTGATCTGCAGTTGTTCTGGGAGAGTGTGGAGTCTCTTTCTCTGGAGGTTTTCAAGAGCCACCTGGATATGTTCCTGTGTGACCCAATCTAGGTGGACCTGCTTGAGCAGAGCAGTTGGTTACCTTATTTCCTGGTCTTGACATAAGTGACATTACAAGAGGAATGAAAGAAAGGTGTGGATGAGACTGCTCACTCAAGCCTGTATACATCATATCTCAGCAACAGGATATGAGAAGAAACTTTAACATCTTGGACCTCAGAAGGCAAGACAGTCAAGTGATGATGACAACACTACAAATATAACTGTCAAGAATGATGGAGCTGGCCACTTCAGATCCTGTAAAGCCAAAACAAAACAAGCCAATGTGTGAGGATTGATGCAAAAAAAAAAGTTGTTGTAAACTTGTACCCCTGGGTGGCACTGTTGGACAACTGCAAACTTAAAAAGGTCGTGTCTCTGGAAAACAAGCCTCGAAGTTCAACTGCCTGGCAGGCCACAAGGAGCTGAATTCAACCTAGGTGGCACTTATGTCTATTTAAGTACACTTTTGCTAACACTCTTACCTTAATAGCTTTCAGCAACTAACCTAATGATTTGTGACAAGCTAATTTTTCTGAGTTGAAATGATAAAAACTTAAGAGAATAGTATATTCTATTTGCCTTTCAATTTTATCTTTTGGGGAACATGCTCATTTTAAAGCAGAGAAATATTTATTCCTGAAATAGCTGCATTTCAAGACAGAATGAAGAGCACTTGGGTATAGGGTCATCTCATGGTGCTTAAGATGCTGTTTTCCATTTTACCAGCCCACTCTTTCAAAGAAATAAAAAAGACTAGTTTAAGTGGAAACTGACTATCAAGCTGCTTTACTGAAACACTGCATCAAACCATCTGTAAGTAAACAGGAACACAAAAAGTACATCTACAAATAGTTTAAAGAGTGCCCGGGAGCTCTATCCAAGGCCGTTCCTTCCTAAGAAGAATCCTAAACTACAAAGCCAGGCTCATTTCTGCTGATGCTGTGGCCCAAAATGGCTTATATTTATTTCTGCACAGTGGTTCACCTTCAACAACCTGCCTATCTCTGCCCTGACTATAGTCTTAATTCTTAAGATGCTTCCCTGAAACACAAGGTCCGAGCCGTGTCTCACATTTATTTCCTACACAAGCACTGCAGTGAAATGAGCTCTCATACAAAAGACAAGAATCCTCTTTTGAAAAGATAG
Organism: Urocolius indicus; assembly: GCA_013401255.1. Lineage (NCBI taxonomy): Eukaryota > Metazoa > Chordata > Aves > Coliiformes > Coliidae > Urocolius > Urocolius indicus. The sequence goes on along the minus strand of WBNH01001494.1, from coordinate 69,488 downwards.
CTTGCAGAGGAAAAAATTACAGCAGTCCAATTATAGGGGGTGAAGATATCACATCAGTGACAAAGGCAAAAGTTTAGCAAAGTCTGTGTTTGGATATTTCTGACTGAGGGAGCCTCTCCCTCAGCATGCTACTCATTGCCATTTACATATGCCCGTCTTCCTTCTCAGCACACTGCATAAAGCTTAGTGAACACCACTCCTGAGCAAAAGCCTCAAGTTTAGGTATTTGGTTAAGTGGCTTGTATTGCCTTCTGCAAATCTGACCCAAATCCATTGTTCCTGAAGCCACAGATCAACTAAAAGTAGACGTGTCTTGAATTTCAGATCAGGTTCTTGCCACCACATTGTTCTGCCTTCCAGAACAGCAGAACTTTCTTCAAGTGTGTCACAACACCCTCAAAATGTCTCATCTCCCCCAGAAATGTAATGGTCTCATCTAAATAATAACTCAATGCTTAAAGTAAGAGGATAATGGAAACCAAACTGGCTGTGCAAAATGGCACTAGCTGCACAATCAGAAAAAGTACGTTTTCAGGGCCTTTTTAGTCCCAGAGTACTTAAGGATACTACCTTTTGGAAGATTTTGGTAGAAACTTGCAATACAGCTAAAGCAAGACATTTTCTTGTAAAAATCAGAAGAATCAGTATGCCACAGGGAATTTATAAAAATATATACAAGAAACATAAGCACTAGAAAGAAACTAATATTACATTTGTTAGTCATAACCACAAATAATATATTCAGAATACAGAGAGGTAGAAGGAAGTTCTGTTGTAATTCTGCTATTCAATTTGCTCTCTTCTTTCAGGACTTGATATTCTCAGAGTCATTGCAGTGAAGGCTGCTATTGATCTTCACATCCACAACCTGTTCCTGATTATATACGCATCGTAGATCTAGCTGGCTTATCAATCACATGCACCAACAAACTGTCTTCAGCACAGCCCAGATGTCTTTTGAAAGGGCAGTCTAATGGGATGTGAATAATTCAGAAGATTTCAGGGTGTTTAAAGTCATTCAGGGCCTGTCATGGTAAGGTTTCCTCCATATGGAGGCTTCTGAGGCCTCTGCTACTTCCTATTCTGATTAGAAATGCTCTGTATCGTGCACCTACCTTGTTGTTAGCCACCTTGGTCTCTTCTGCAATACTTGCCCCAAAGCTCAAGTGTCTCATGACCCATTGCAAGGAAAAGCCCCATTTGTTCCAGCTCCATATCTTGGCTTGGAGAATAAAACAATCCCACTTACTCACCTTCCTGATCTGCTTTTGCTTACAAATCCATATCCATCCACAGCACTTCGGTCACGTCAGCTATCACAGTATCATAACGTGTATTCTACTACACTCACTTAATCTAAGCAAACTGTACTGCAACTTGAAGTGCAACTGATTTAACTACTCAAAATACTACACACTTTGTACTTGTCAGTTTTCATTCTTAAAAAAAAGGACTGGAATGGCAAGGAGTCAGGAGTTCACACTGATGCGTAACAAAGCTGGTAACAGACATAAAGCACTGACAACCTCTATAATTTAATCCAAAAACTACATCTGAAATACAAGGAATGCACTTGACAGAACCAACTGTAAGCTTGAGATTTAACATGACAAAAACATTGCAGTGCAACCATCCATGGCTATGAATTTGGAAGAAAAGTAGAGTCAGTAGAGGAAACCTCCAACTCTGATGGTATTTTTAGTTTGCCAGAAACAAAGCTCTCTCTTCAGACAACAATATAAAGCCTATTTACCTAGAGTTTTGGTCAGTAATCAACAGTTTAAGCATATGCAGCAGGTTAAGTTCATCCAAATTAAATCATCAATCTCTGTGAATGCCTGACAAACAATACAAGTGAGCTTTAATCTCAAAAATTATGTCAAAAGGAAGAGACTCAAATCTACATGCCAGGTGTAAAAAAGCATAAACTTTTGAGTTTTAATTATTACAAAATATGAATATTCATTTTGATCCTAAGTATCCCTTTTCATCACAATCGAAAGCAGATCCCCAGAAAAAAAACAACCGCTGATTGAGCCTAACTTTCTATTTGATGCAGCAACTCTAAAATACCTGCAATATCTATAATAAAGCAATGTAGTAACTGTATACATGTACATTTAATAAGAGTAGAGCAATATCCAAAAAGTACTTACGACTGACAGTAAGCAAGGCGTAGTATGAAGTGAGAGATATGGTCTTTTCTTCTTGCCTCATAATCATCCTCAGCCAAAGCCTAGAGAACATATTATTATTATTTCATATAAATAATATCTCCCAGACTAAATATCCACCATTTATTTATAATTTCTGTTCAACGGTGAATTAATACTCATCTGTAAGACAATAAACGCAAGAGAAGGGAGCAAGCCTAAGGAAACCAATAGATATGCTCAAAACTACACCTCTGACAAAAGGACAGTATTTAGATTTTAGGAATGGTACTTCATCACCTCTGCTTTTATTGAGAAGTCTTGAAAGATGTAAAGAAAATAAAATGCAAGAGAGTTCCCTGTTTTGCTTTTTACTTACTCTGTAGGGAAACTTAAGTTTCCGGAGCTCAGACTCCAGCTTAGTTTTATATTGCTCACTGCCTCTTAGAAAGCTCACACCAAGGTTTTCAACTACTTTGAGCACTGGGAAAAAAGAAAAGTCCATGTTAGAGACAACATATTGAAAAGAAATCTAACAGTATCGTGTCTTGTGAAACACATCAAATGGAGAAAGGAAATGGGAATTGCTTTTAGCGGTACAGGGAGCAAAGAGGTAAGAAATATGGAGGATATAGTGTGGCCCATAAGTCTTGACCAGCTCGCCCAACTTTTGGATCCATACCCTCAAGGAAAGAGAGACAGGCAATTGATGGCTCAGTCCCAGAACACTGGTTTCCACTGTAGTGATGGAAACCTTGGATTCACTCTTTTCCAGCAGTTCAGAAAAACCTGTGCGCTCCCAGCCAAAACAATCTGAATCGCTGTACTGCAAGACATCAAATATGTCACAACACCTAGAAGAGGAACACGCTCATAAAAAACTACCTGTGTAATCCAAAACTATACCAGTTCTGGCCGCTACACACTAAACACACTTTCTGAAGTCAGGCTCAGCTCTCTGTAGCGCATAACGTAACCCGTTTCCCTTTAAAGAGGGCTCATTTCAGCATGAGCAGGCGGCCAGTTCGCGTTAACAACGGGCAACGGGAGCACCCGAGCCCGCCAAACACACCTGCAGCCCTGGCAGCTTGCAGGGGGGACTGGGAGGGGGCGGCCAGGGACGCTACTCACGCCTCAGGCGGTCGACAGCGAAGTTCTCAAACTCCACGAGAGAGATGTTTTCCACGGGGGGCTCCAGGTAGAACTGCAAGCTGTGGGGGTACAGCTCCCGCCGGTCCCCGGCCAGCCGCGCCTGCTTCATTCGAATCCGGCTGGAGAACTCCATCGCCGCCGCCGCCGGGCCTGGGGGAGACACGGGCCTTTAGCCACAAGGGAGGCCGTACCGGGGAGAAGCGGCGGCCGCCGCCGAGCCCGCGGGTGGGCTGCCCCCGGCCCCCTCCCGTAGCNCCCCGCCCCGCCGCGCCTCCCGCGCCGCCATTGGCTGGCGGCGGCGGCGGAGCGTGCGCGGCCGCGGCGAACTCCGCCCACAGCCAACATGGCGGCTGCCGCTCCGGCCGGGCGGCGGCTGAGGGAGCTCTGTGGTGTCATACTGAAAGAAAATCGTTAGTTGGCATCATAGCAACACCTCAGCTTTCTGTAACCGCGTGTGAATAGAAAGTTCGAACCAAAATGCAAGCAACGGGCTCTTAGACAGCGGGATCTTGGTAGAACCAAGCTTGAGCTGGATTCTAGTAGTGAATGTGTAAACCGCTGTGAAAGAAGTAGCTGGCCACACGTGTCTTCAAGTAATGCAAGTGCTCTAGGCAGAGTTCAAACACAACACCCACAGAGATTAAATACACAAGTGTGATGATCATGTGAATGTGATAATTAGTTCCAAGAAATAGTTTTAATATTTGTGTTGATTCCAGGACATAAAATGCTGTGTATGTTACTTAGAAATAAAAGCATGAATTACTCCCAATTCAGCGCGTATGCTTTGAGGTGCAAACCCCAGTGTGCCCAGTGCTGCAAGTAAAGAATGCTTGCTTTCTAAAATTCTAAAACAAGTTTTAAAGTGTCTCTGATTTGGCAACTTGGTTACAGGTGCCTGGCCCATGGATGCCCAAACTGATGAAATAGGTCTCTTTTTTTTTACTTTCTTACAGTGTGTGATATGCTGTGCTGTAACTAGTTTTCTGTCAGCTTGTGCTTTTCACAACTGAAGGTCTCTAAAAATACTGTTTTTCACAAGACTGAATTTCAGCATAGTGATACCAGACACCAGAGACTCCGATAGACCCCTCCTCATTGAACACCATAAGGTGGTCCTGCTCTGGCAGGGTAGTTGGAATAGATGATCTTTCAAGGTCTCTTCCAACCCTAGAGATTCTGAGATTATGTGATAAGGGATACTCCCAAAATTGATTTCAAACAAACATGATTCGAGCTTTGCATTGACCGATCATATTGGTGGGATCAATGATGAGGGACTTGCACACAAAGGGCTAAAAGTGCCAGTGCCTGTTTATCAGTTGTGCAGACCTGGGAGGTGGAAGCCTGCAAGATAAGCATGAGAAGCAGCCAAGAGAGGGAGTCTTAGGCAGCAAGACTGTCAGGTTTTGACTATAAGTCGTAGGATCAAGCAGACAAACAATTTTAAAACAGTTTCAGCAAGGCCACAGTGCCTGGAATGAGACCTTTGCCTCATTAACTGTAAAATTAATATTTAAGTTAACATCCATAAGTATGGTAATGAACTAAAACAGGTACATCCTAAACATATATGGCTATATCCCACAACTCTCCACCCAAATCATGTTAAAAGCTCATATTGAATCTGTATTAAATAATAGAATGGTAGGGTTGGAACGGACCTCCAGAGATCACCTAGTCCAACCCCCCTGCAGAAGCAGGTCCACCTAGATCAGGTGGCATAGGAACATGTCCAGGTGGGTCTTGAAGACCTCCAAGGAAGGAGACTCCACAACCCCTCTGGGCAGCCTGTTCCACTGCAATTAATTCTTGGAAATAATAGGAATATTCATTTTGTTTGCCTTTGAGCAGTGTGTTAATATCCAAGATATCTTACTGGGACTAGCAGTACACCTTCCACGGCGGATCAAGGAGTTGGATGAGAACTCGACCATTTGCTTTGGCTGCTGTACCCAGCCTGGACCAGAGGGGGAGAAGTGCAACAGTGATGAAGAGCACTCTGCAGAAATTAACAATGCTTTTCATTTTAATTTAATTTCAATTAATGTTTTAAGGCTTGACACATAGCAGTACCCCGCTTTTTGAAACCATGGTATGCAGTTTGCTGTCCATCACCATTTCTTCTACTGAACCATGTCCTGCTGATTTTTAGCAGGTCAGCAGTTATTTCTACATCTGCCATTTTCCTCTTTTTCTTGTTTTACTCCTATTTTTTTTTCCTGCAATAGTAAATAACGATCCTCAAATTATCTGTAATTAGGTGAGGACCTGCTATGTTTATTTGGTTTCATTTCATTTAACTGTTTCCACTGAATATTATTGAAAGAAGTCAGATGATTACCTCAGCAGAAATTAAGAAGCAAAATAAACATTTGTATTAACAGACTCAATTAAATCTTACCATTAAAAACCTTACAAGGTAACACAACCAGTATGGTCTGATTTTTCAGTGTTTTTTTTTAACAGAGTCATTGATGTTGCAACAACCCACCTCACAAATGTTTTACAACAGCATCCATATGGTCAACTCTCAAACTGTCCTCATCATCCCAGCCAAACACAGACCAATTCAGCATACTCCAAACTGTTCTGCTACTTAACTAACAAAATAACCAAAATACATATTTGCATTAAATATATATCATTGCACAGTTTCTACCCCAACTTTTGTTATACTAGCTAGCAGAGTGCCCAGTTCTAATCTGTTGAAGCCTAGTTCTTCCCTGCTTGCATAACTAGAACAGTTAGAAAAAAAGGTAAATATGGTGATGCAGACATCTAGTCTCTCCTTCGAGCTGCCCTGTCTGGGATGTTTGGATCTCTATGAGTGGCACGGATTAGAACAAAATGTCCTCTGCTTCCTGTTCCTTTCGGCTTGTAGTGTTTACCCGCAACCTTATTTATTGTGTGTATCATCAGCCTGATTGAATTCTTACGTAATTCAGTATATATATGTATTGTCTTCATAACTTGCTTTCTTGATGTTTTAATCTCTTAAAATACTGTTCTTGAACATTTGTTTTCCCTTTTGTTTATACAGAATATTTATTTATAGATTTTCCCGTCATTTAACTCAACTCCTTTACCCATCTTGCTTTTTCAGAAGACTTAACAGACTTACACTTTTCCTCTAGTTTTTTGTGTCATTGCTAGCCCACCTTCTTTTTGTATGTCAGTTTTGCAGTTCCCTGCCCTGTGCTTTTTATTACTCTTTAGATATTTACCACCTGGGTTAGACTGAGATTTTTTTTTCCTGACCATGATGCACAGATACCTCTACACTCACTATAAATAGCAGGGTAAATGTTCTGAGCTGGCCTTTAAATTCCTGCAGGCTTTCAAGTGAGTAAGGCATGAATCATGCAGTGGAAGAAAGGTTCAGGGGGCTATTTTAGTTGGAATGTGCTCTCAGTCTCTCAGTGTTAATTTAAGTGTGGAGTGACAATGGTCACATCCCTTGTGGTGCTGTGTCAGTGTCTCTGACTCCACTCGTATAGGGCTTTCGGATTCTGGATTTATTCCCCATGTCCCATGCCCAAGACTGTAGTACAAAGAAAGGGGGAATCTAGATAGATCTTCACAATCTTCTTAAATTTATTCTGATAGGTAAGTCCATCATCCACCTCTGCCTCTCACTGCATGGATCTTCTTCACTATGTTTAGGCTGCTATAGCGAATATGCTGACTGCATCTTTTATCTGTTGTATATCATATTTTTGATCCCTTTCATCCTTTTTCAGGCTACATATCAAGGGAGAATCTGGCCTATTCCTGTGCTAAGATTCTCCAAAAGGAGACACTCTTGTACTCTGTTACAAGATGTTCCATGTGGTTTAAATAATTTTGCCTGCCATGCTGGGGCTTGAGAGGCTTTTGACATGTTTTGTTTTTCTCTTGTTAATTTTGCTCTGGTGACTTTTGGGCATTCAAAAGGTTGAAGCATCAAAGATAAGAAATACTCACAAATTTGAGAAATTAGAGCCTAGATAAAGAAAAGAAACATCGATTCAAATTTCTACAATGGGAACGAAAAGCAGAATTCAGCCTCTTTTGTACACGGAACAGCAGCAATCAGCCACTTAACACAAACATCTTGGGCAATCAGTGTACATACAGCTTGAGCTCAGCCACAGCTCCATTGTCTCCAAACAAATGGGCAGGTTGAACTATCGAGCATCAAGACTAAGACAGTAGAATTCATTTGACATGTAATGTATTCTGTTCCACGAGGATCTCCTTTTTTCCTAGTATGTCTATCTTTATGATATTTAAATTGTGAGTTTCTGAAACATGTCAAGGTTTTCGGTCTGTCTATCTGTACAGATATTGATGTTTTCTTTTCTATTACCACTGAACTAATTTACAAGAAGAAATGCTTTTGCTACGTTTAGCATTTAAGATTTGCTCTGTTTCTAATATTCTCTTGAGATTAATTAAACTTCTGTCTGTATAGCAGTAAAGAGTAGATGCTTTCTTGTCAAGTAATCTGTAGGTAATTTAAAGATTACTTTAATCTCAAAAGTATTTCTATCCAACATAAAAACTAGACATAGATACGTATCAGAAATAATTAAACCCACTGCAGTTTAAGGATTTTCTTCAGCCTTTTTGGTGTTTATTTAGGGCTATTGAATAACACAGGCTTGGCCAGGCAGATTTCCTGTTTTAAGCCCATGACTTGATCATGAAAAAATGTCCCGTTCAGTACTGACACGCACTGAGTTTTCAAATATCCAGTGTCTGTGTAAAACAGTCTGCAAAATTCCACCCTAAACCTAAATGGCCAGCTGCCTTCCAATTGCTGATAAATCTCCGTGTTAGACTTACTCTGAGCACTTCCACCATTACAAGTGAAAGCTCCTAAAATAAACACCAGGGTGGGATCTAGTGTGCTTAATCTAGCCGCTAAACCTGCACATACTTTTTGAGCTCTTCTTTTAAAGGGAATCCTTTGTCACGGAATGTTTGGAAAGAGGTAGGTATCCTGGTCTCTGAATGGACACACAGCCTGCCTAAATTTTAGGTGGCTGCATTTTGTGATCTTTTTCAAATGTAAGTGAGGAACAAGAGTGGAAAGTTATGTATATTTGCAAGTTAGGGTAAGCAAGACTCCCTTGTCTCTAATACTGGCAGTGTGATGTTAGTGGTTGAACTCAATGATCTTAAAAGTCTTTTCCAACTCTGATGATTCTATGATTCTAAATGCAGGCACAGGCCAAGTAGGCAACAGCAGCACAGCTTCACCTTCCTGGTGCTTCTCCTGACAGTACCAAAATTCAAAGGAACAAATTAGACAAAGTGCTTTACTGAAAATTTGGTGATGTAATGTGATGCAACGTATAAAGAGAAGAATGGATCAGGTAGTGACATTTTTAGATAATCACAAATACGTTTGCTCTTAAAGATTATTGGGTTCGGAGGCAAAACACTAGCATAACTTCCTTTTTCAGTTATCTTTCTTCATACTATTTTACTTATTGAGCATTTTCCTCATAGCTGGCTATAAAAAACAAAGTACACTCACTTACAAAGTTCCTGTCTCCCTCACCAAGCAAAAGTTGGACTCATAAACTGTTTTTTCAAGGTTGTTATAACAGAGTCTTCAAAGTTCAGGTGTAATAGCCTGAATATAGATGAGTTTTCAGGAGTAGCCAAAGAAAATGTCAGAAACTCATTCTCCCTGACAATTTTGAACTTTGAAAGGACTGAAAAAAACTGCCTGGCTGAAATTTTGCAAAACTAACCAAATTTTAATATCAGTTTGGTTTTGCTGTTGGGACTCTCTACTAACCACTTTGTCAGCTATATTTTTATTTTAGGCCATTATGTTTCCCATGTTGCATAAGGACTAAGATGTCAGTTGGCTCAAGTCTTTGGATATCTGTAAAAACTCCTTAAAAAAATAAGATTGCTTTGGAAATTCAACTGTACGGTTTCTGTATTGTTTTAGTGCTTGATAGACATTTTCTATCAACGGCAATTGTCTATTTTAAGTTGTGGTCTGCTGATGATAGGATCCATACAACTAAAATTGGTCTAAGATACCTATTTAGGAAAGAGTGGATCTTTTTCAGGAGTAAACTTGAAGTGAAAGTGAGATCTAGTTGTGCGAAAAACTTAGTAAACAAAAACTTGCTGTGGCCACAAGCACATGGTACACATTCCATAACTGAAATTTGCAGCAAGACATTGCAAATGGTCCTTCAGATCAGTAATTATTTATTCACATAATGGCAGCAAGACTGGTGCTGGTAGAGACCACTGTTATTTTCCTATATTTGCCAAAGCATAGGGTTTTTTCCCTGTAGTTTGTCTGTAACATCTTGCAAAATCAAATGTTGTTGTTGCTTTTAGCTAAGGGTAGCCTTTCTTCAGTCTAAATTGCTTTCTTCTCTCGTTTGCAACAGAAATTGAGAAGAATTACAGAGGGCAGCCTGCTAAACACAGGTACAGAATATTTCCACTGTGATCTGTACAGAGAAGTTCTAAAGTTGTCTTTAAGTTTCCTGGTTGGTTTATTTTTCTTTTTTTTTCATGCTAGATCCAAATTTTTTGCCTTATTTTCCTCTTTATGGGTGTGGACATAGATTTAGTTTCTATGTCTACATTGACATGACCTCAGCCTGACAGTACATTATGGGAAGCTGGAAGATTTACTGGCTGTTGGAAGAAAAGCTGGGTAGCGGTAATTGTAGAATGAGTCAGTGTCTGGAGTCCAGCTGTGCTTGCTACACAGGCCTGAGTAGAGCTGAGTTACTTGGATTTATTTGACTATATGAAACTATTGGGGTTTTTTTTTAAAAAAAAAAAATAGGATCAGGCTTCATAGATGCTGGAACATTTTTAACTGAGAACATTTGTATAAAGGCAGCAAATTATCTTTCTTCCTTCTTAATGCTGTTAGTACTGCAGTGAAGTCTAGGAGACTTGCTCTTGTAAGGGTGACAGAGCATTGGCACAGGCTGCCCAGGGAGGGTTTGGAGTCTCCTTCCTTGGAGGTCTTCAAGACCCACTTGGACACGTTCCTATGCCACCTGAACTAGGTGAACCTGCTTCTGCATGGGGGGTGGAATAGATGATCTCTAAAAGTTCCTTCCAACCCTACTATTCTATGATTCTATGATAAATATACAAACCAGCATGTCTGAAAGATGTCATAGTATCAACATCTCAAAATGCACAAAAAAAAAAAAACCAAAACACCTACATCCTGACCCTGAGAGGCAAAGCATTGCTAGTTATTATTGTACACATATATACAGAGGTAGAAACTTAAGAAGCACAGCATCCATTCCTGGTTGGTATTATATTGACTAAGAAGTTGAAGTATGAGGTTTGCTTTACCAACATCCCAAAAATTGAAGTTCTAACCTTTGGTCAACACATTATTTTAAGGAAAAAGCCATTTAAATGTATTTAGAGAATATTGTAAAATTAAATACTGAATTTGAAGCAATTTTATAGAACTAAGGTCTTGTTATCTCTTTTGCTATACTAATAAAACCAGTTATTTCTAAGTGAAACATTCCTCACAGATTGCAGCAAGAACCTGCAAGTGTTACAGTGCATATGTTACCTAATTTTATTGTCAAAACTAAAAAAAAACCCAAAGAAGAAATTAATTGTATGTCTTTTACATTTTTCCATTTCTTTGCATTTTAATAATTCCTAAAAGAAACATAATTAAGCAGGGTTTTTTAAAAAATAAATGAAAATTCATGAAAACAAATATTTACAATAAATGGTGCAGACAAGCTGTGACAATTTTGGACTACAGACACAGAGGCTCAGATGACAGCAGCAGTAAAACCTGAGCCACAAAAAAAAAAGTCAGGATTGACTTTTATGAAAAAAATCAATCAAGCACTAGAAGTCTCATTTAATACAGAAAAAGCTTTTGGTAATCAGCTGGAAGAATATTTTGAGGCAACACTCACATTTTCAGGTTGAAGTTCTGATGGTGATGTGATGTCTAAAACCGTTTCAGTTCGTGAAAACATGGTTCATTTCAACATGGTTGCCCAGGTTCTCGTCTCAGTTTTTGGCTTATTCATTGCAATTATAATTGTAGATAAGTCAACCAAAAGTTCAGGAGAGCAAGCCTGACAAGAGAGGGTGTCTTTTATTTGTAAAAGGGAGAATAACACTATTTCTGGAATTTTATATCCACTTGAGAATTGAAATGAACTGAAAACAGAGGGAAAAGGTTACAAGACGTTATCCATTCCTCTTCATTCCCATTACTCCACACAGATGTTTCAAAACTATTAATTACAGCTCTGTGTAGCTGCAAAGCTAGAAGCACCTGCTGTGCTGTAGAGAAATGGATTTCTGAGTAGCTTTGTTCCTGCTGGGAATGGAGAGTGATCCATACAGGCTGTGGGAATCGGTCATGGAATAAAGATCTCCCTGAAGCATCTGGGACCTGGTGTAATTTCTGAACTCTCTATGGCTTTAGAAGTACAGCACTTATTCTATGATTAGGAGAAAACATACGACTTGGCTTTTTACGGATCACCATCTTTTCTTCCCCTAATATGTCTACAACCCTCTGCTCCATTTCACACACAACAACCTTACCTTGTCTCCCATTCTTGTTTCCCAGGTCCTTCTCTTCCTCACTGCCAGAAGATAGTACATATGCCAAGCATTGCCTGGACACTGATTAGCTAAGCAGTGGCTATAAAAAGTGACAGATGATTTGTGCTGTCTTCATTTATTTAGGTCTCTTTTATCTACTTAGTTTCCAGTTTTCTGACAGCATGTTGAATGCATACCATCTCTGAGATGTTTATCTATCTATATTACTTGGTTTCTAGGTACATTATTTGGAATCTACTTTTATTAGGAGGAATTATTCACCATCACCAGCTGCCAACTCAAATACAAACTAATTCTCTGCAGTTACATTAGCAACGGTCTACTCAGGCAGCCAGCAGAGATCAGCTGTGTAGACAATGTTTGCTATGCAAAGGGCAAGTCTCTTTCTTCACCACAAAATGTCACATGGAATGGGAACAATGCTGGTGGGTGACAGGGTGCCTGTCTTCCAGACTTCTAGCACATTGTTTCTAATGAGAAAAAAAAAAACGTGATTTTTTGTCACAATATTGTTTCCTTACTTCTCTTGTGTGCCTTACAGTAAAATATATTTTATTATAGATTCCTTAAGAATTACTATAACTACCATAATTCAGTTCTCTAGAATATTCCACATTTCACATGGTTTCTCTCACCGTAGTTCCACATTAACAATAAATTCAGCAGAGGTTCTAGCATGGGTGTTTTCTGTTTTCCCTGGGTGAGAATGGGCCATGCTGTGAAACAGATCAGGCAGGTGATTTAACCTCAAGAAAAACACTTTTTTTTGAACACTCGTTTGTTTCATAATCAAATTTACCTTGTGAGCACACACACTCTTGTTCCAGTGCAACTGAATGAGAGGCACAGCACAAGGAGGACAATAGATAGCAGTATTTAGAGTATTTCTTTCAAATAAGCTCCTATATACACTCACAGGTGTTCAAGGTGTATGGAGCTGCAATAGACAAACCCTTTCTGTTCCCTTGCTGGATCCCTGTCTTGAAGTTTTAAGAAAAGATAGAACAGCAACACAAGCTTGACATCTCAGACTCCTGCAACTGAACCCAGCTCCCCCTCGGACTTTGAGTTCACATTAGGGGCCTTAGCAACCTGACCATGGCTACTGATAATCCTTGCCCCAAGATACTACCTTCAAACAATCTTCAGTTCTAGTTACTGCATCATACCCATTTGTCCTAGCTTCCAAACAGCTTATCCTCTTAATTTCCTCAGTATACCTATCCACATATCAGCATCCATTTCATACAAGATATCCATATAGCTACCTCAGAGGAGTGCAGAGGCTGCTGAGCTGAAGGGCAATGCTCAAAGAAATAGAAAAGTCGATGGGATTTTTAGTCCTTAGGACTTTCCTAATCACTCTGAGAAAAGATGTGTGAATCTTGTTTTAGCCTAGAATTTTCCAGACTTCACAGCAAAAGCTGACCCTGATTTGCACAAAGGTATTTCCTTGAATAGTGTTATATTGATCTGAAAAGAATAAATGGTATCTTCTGTTTGTAGGGAGGTAAAGAGGAAAGTGAAATGTCACATAAAAATAAAGAGGATCAAATTGTACTTCTGAAACCCTCTGAATAAGAAACAAAGGAGATTCCTGGATGAGAGCCAGGGTTAACTTGATCCAGTCAGTGAGCTTCTCATACGCATCATTTTTGCATCATCATCATTATTCTACCTTGAAGGCAGCATTAGCATTATATATTATGAATTCTCACATGAAGGAAAACATCTAATGATTGAGTCCTTTTTCTAAGTGACAAATCCATGTCTGCTTGACATTTTCCTTTCAAACAAAAGGTTGAGCTATGAGATGTTTTAGGAGAGAAATCGGTTTTGTGTATTTTTCAAATGCAAGAGAGACAAGGCATAAAGGGAAAGTCAGCATAATAAATGGGAAAGGTAAAAACTAACTCCTACCAATGCTGAGAGTACTGATAACCAGACACTAGGCAAACAGCCTTGGTACTGAAAGAAACCTGAAGTGACTCTGAAGTGGAAAATATAAATCTAGAGCAAAGGGACTCCTGTGCAGTAACTGTGCAGCAGTGAGACATTGGATTAAAGTGGCAATATTCTTTCACAGCAGCCAAGGACATCAGTTATATAAAAATGTGATATAAAAATGCAAACTGATAGATATCCTTCTACAAGTAAAAGCAGACTTTTTTTTCCCCATCTGTAATGTTGATAAATTATATGTTGAACTATTTGGTGAAAAACATCAATAGCCATTGATGCGTCTTTTACAATCACTTTCTACATCTGTCTACTCACTAATGTTAGGCCAATGAAGAACATAGGTTGCTGTAAGGTCTTTTTTAACATGTATCTATGCATCAATACAATGTGCAGGAGTAGTAAATACAGGAGCAGCCCAAATGTCTACTTAATGCAATCTGTTTCTGGCAGTGATCAGTACCAGATGCTGCAAAGGAAATTTCCACAGAATCCATGAGGGAAGCAGTCACGGAAGGACTGATGTATAAGAACAGGGGTTTTTCCTAACTTTAGCTGGCATGTGCCTTCAAGAATGGCATCTTATGCCATTTACAAATTCAGTGTCTCCCGTTACTTTAATAACGTGTATCCTGTTTAGTGAACCCTGTCTCCTTCTTTCTATACCCTGCTGCAGGTTTGCCCCATCACCAGAGCTTTAGCAATCAGGGGTTGGACTAGATGATCTTTGGGCGTTGAACTAGATAATCTCTAGAGGTCCCTTCCAAGCCCTACCATTCTATGATTCTATGATCTATGATTCTAATCTGTGCACCAAGGACCCATGGGCCAACTCTGACACCACAGCTGCACAGCCTCTGCTCAGACTACCAAAAATGAGCTGTGAGTCTGTACGAGGACAGAAAAATAAAAAAACAGAGGTACTGGTGTCATAGGATTGTTAACGGCTCAAGGATTCAAGAGGGAAAACATCAGCATGGGAAGGCATATAATCCTAAATTTAAGAAGAGAGGGAGGCTTATTGGCCCATGGACTAGCCAGGAGCTCTTGGGTCAAGTCAACAGTGTCTTGAGCATCAGTTAAGCTGGTGGTGGGTGGCAGCTCAGTAGACCTCTGGACCCATTGTGAGGAGATGCAGGACCAGCCTGACCTCCCCATCGTTACTGATGCCTGACTGGGCAGCAAAGTCCATATCCAGAGCAGTGAGTGTATTAATCCTTAACCTAAGATGTCGTTAAATCAAAGCTAGGCTTTGTGTGAGTCAGTAAGTATTTGTTTCGTACTTGTAAGCTGCGCACATCCTACTTGTGGATGATCACAGAGTATGGCCAAAAACACATGCCCAAAAACTCAACTCAAAATAGGAACCATACTAACTGATGTGCATTTGTTTCTGAAATCTCCTGGACTCTTAACCTCAGTAATTTATTGAACAATCAAATCCATAGATTACGTGTTGTCTAAACCACTGGTGATGATTGCGTAAAACAAGAGAAATTACACATTTCTGAGGCTGTGCAGCAGATGCTTGGTTGGAACAAATATTTTTCAACATGATGTTTTATATTGTTTTTTAATCTCTGCAAAACCAGCCAGTTCCTACTATTCAATTTGCTCATACTGCAGTGATTCAGCCCTTGGCATTTTTAGCAGGTTCATGACAAGTCATTAGTTGCAACGTATGTGTACAGTTTAATGGGTAGATAGGCCACAGTTGTGCCTATTTTGGTTTTACAAGCATTTTTGTTCAGTTACACTGGACAAAGCACTCAGCAGGATATTTTATGAGGTCATCTTTTGCAGTACTGATTTTTTTTTTGCAGCAGTAATGAGAATTTCTGAAACAGAATATTGTTGGTAGTTACTTTTACTCACCCAATTTAGCCATCTAAAGGTTAAGTGTCTAATTTAAGCTGATTGACATGGCTGCCTCAATGGTTACTGGAGACAGAGATAGAGGTCTTAGAGAGTAAAAGATATGCAGTGTATTTTTGACAATTTATCCCAAGATGAATCACCCTCCAGGAGTCCTCCCTCTTTCTGCTGAGTACAGAAGTAGTCAAAATGGTGCCTTTTAACTGGGCACCCACCCTTTCTTTTATGCAGTGTGCATATGAAGATCTCTGCAGATGGGCTGCAGAGAAACAATGTTACATAGACACAGCAAGAAATCACAGCCAGCTGATGTATATTATTTCAGAGATATAGGAATGAAGCTCGAGATTTTTCTACTCCAAACCAAACCCCATGTATCTGTCTTTTGCATTGTTATGATGAAAGTTGGATGAAGCTTCAACGAATTTGGTGAGCACAATGAGTCTTTTTCATGCCTGTTCAGATCAGTTCAGCTTTCTTTTTTTTTGTTTTTTTTGGGGGGATATGGGAGATGGAATTTTAGCAGAAACCATCACCAGAAGCCCAGACTGCAAGTCCACAACTGAGGCCATGAACACAGTTTTGCTGCTGGTTTTTCTTATTTCAAGAAGGATAAACTAGAGAGTCCAACAGCAAGTAGAATCAAAGACCTAAATCATAAAGATATAATGAAGTAGAGTTGTTTAGCTTAATAAAGAGGAGACTGACAGGAAAGAGTGGGAACATTCACAAAAAAAAATCACAGAGGAAAAGCAATGATGATAGCAGGGAAAACTTCAAGGTAGGCATCAGGAAAAAATGTTCTCATAGTAAAGAAATGCCTCAAGGACATGCCAAGTTTTCATTACTGGAGCTTATTAAAACTAAACAAGATGAATATCTATCAGGAATGACTTAGACATAAGTGCTAGGCCCTAGGGAAAGAGAAATCAAAGAAATACATCCTACCTCTCTAATCATTATCTAAATAATTTCTTATTTATAAGAAATTTATTTATTTCTCTGTTTCTTATACATTTCTTATAAATAGGAAATGGTCTGACAGGAACCTCATTAAATTCAAAAAAAAAGATGTGCAAAGTCCTGCACCCAGGGAAGAACCATATGCTGGGGCCTCCCATCCAGAAAGCAGCTTTGCAATAAATGGCCTGGATGTCCTGCGAGATACAAAATTGATCATGAGCCAGTAATGATGTGGCTCATGCCACAAAGGTGGCTAACATTATCTTGGTCTGCATTAGGAGTGCTGACAGGAGGTAGAGGTGATCCCCTCTACTCAGCACTGGTAAGGCCACGTCTGGAGTACTGTGTCCAGTTCTGGGCTCCGTGGTACAAGTGAGAGATGGACGTACTGGAGACAGAGCAGCACAGGACCACTAAGATGATGAAAGGCCTGGTGCATCTCCCAGTGAGGAGATTATTAAAGGAAGAATGCAAAGAGCCAACTCCTACTATTCTGTGATTCTGTGAATCTGGGCCAGGAGCTGAAGAGTACAAATATCAGACAGCTCCTTGGAGACAGAGTCAGCCCACTGAATAAAGGTTGTGGGTTTTTTTTAACCCTGACAGAATTTCAGCTTCTGCATAACAAGGACTAAAACACAGCCTGTCAGCTTGTCAAAATCATGGTCTTTTTTTCTCTGGAGTATGCCAGAGAAGAAAATCCTAAAGTGAATGATTGAAGATTTTGTCACAATCCTAATAATGTTTGAGTAAAGCAAAGACTGTCTGCCTCATGTATGCTTCATTTTTGACAGTCCTCAGTTTACTTCAGCATTAGGGAGAATATAACAAAATATTAATTCACTCATACTATGAAACACAACAAAAAGGGGTTTGCCAACGAAATCTTTTGTCAGAAGCAAGAGTTAATGTTAAAAAGAGATTTGCCGATCTTCCCTTCTGTCTTGTGATACTGAAAACCAAACTTTCCTAACTGATTTGAACCTTCCCATCTAAGTCAAGCTTACCTACACTACCTTCCTAATTCTACCTCCAGCAGAACAATGTTTTAATCTATCATATAAGTGTAACTCATTGATCTCTTTCTTTACAGGCATGCCACAACCTGCCCTAACTTTCTTAAATTGCTTCTAATGCGTTTACTGGTCTTTGCAGTGATGTAAATATTTTGGTTTAGTTGTTATAGATTCTTCTTTACATATAATCACTGGGAAAAGACAGTCACTACTGTCAATGAGTATGTTTAGTGGGTGGCATCTAAGTGACACCAAGAATATGCACATTGGAAGTCCAAGGAGGTTACCAAGGAAGATTGCTGTTTACCTGTATGTATCAAGTATCAGGTGAGGCTGCTTCTGCAAGGAGGTTGGACTAGATAGGTCCTTTCCAAATCTACCATTCTATGATTCTATGAAATAGGCATGAAAATCAGCAGCACAAAAATTATTGTGATTGCAAGAAAAAATATCAAAGTTCTGAGTCTAAAGTAGCCACTGAAAACAATATTTTCCATTTTCTACATGGGAAATTCCAAGATAATAAAATCTCTTTATGCCCCAGCTTCTCCCCATGCAATATGTAGATGCAACAGTACATTTCTCCCCATTTATTCTCTTTTTAAAAGACTTATTATTGTAATTGGCTATAAAAGCCAGACAGATAAAGTATTTATGTCTCTCAATTAAGCTAGTGAGAATGATTATTAGAGCTATTTTAAAGTTTTCTTCTGCCACTCTACAATTAAAATGCACTCCCTAGCCTCCCAGTCACCTTTTAAAAACCTCGTATAATGACAAAGATATATGTTGGGCTCTCAATCCTTGCCATTTGGCTAGTACATTTTACTATTATTCTTCCTTCAAGGGGATGGAGATATTCAGTACAACATCATTAGAGATGCACATTTAAATGTCTTTTACTGAAGAACAGTTTACTAACTTTTGAGAGGATTTTGTTTATGGGGGTTAATTGTCTTTGCTTTTATTACTGGAGGCTGTACTGCAGCAAAACTCTAAAAGACAAACCTGAGAGCAGATTAGTTATCCAAACTGTTCAGACCTTCCAGACCCACACTGGCACTTGCTGAGTTTCATTAACCTTCCTAGAGCAAGGAAAGCTTGAAAAGCAAACAGGTAATAAAACCAAAAGCCTTAGTACACTCTGGGATTAAGAGTGGATGGAATGGAGGGGGAAAAACTACAAGGCTTTTATGTTAGCACTGGGATCATATGGGACAGACAACTCATGTAATACGTGCTGTGTCAGGAGAGAGAAGTTTAGCACTATTATAGTGGGGTCTCAAAATACAACTTGGGGTTGAAGAACAGGTTCTTGCAACTTTCTGACAGCAGAATGTACAAGGTAAGGATCGATCTCTTCTCTCTAGTGATGAGTGATAGGACACAAGGAAATGGGTTCACGTTGCACCAGGAGAGGTTTAGATTGAACATTAGGAATAACTTTTTAACCGAGAGGTTTGTTAAAGCATTGGAACAGGCTGCCCAGGGAGGTGATGGAGTCACCATCCCTAGAGATATTTAAAAGATAGATGAGGTGATGAGGGATATGGTTTAGTTTAGTGCTGGGCTTGGTAGAGTGAGGTTAGTGGTTTGACTCGATGATCTGAAAGTTCTTCTCCAGCTATAATGATTCTATGATTCTATGATATGATAAACAACGTCACCTGGATGCTCTGTGCCTGTGGACTTAGGAAAAGTTAGAAAGCACAGTGTAACCCCAAATGAGCAGTACTGCTAAGAGATAGAGCTGGAATTTGAATCTGAGGATACCATCCTGTACAAATCCTCACATTTTCAAGATAAAGAAACCTCCTCTCTAATCTTGAAAAATAATCATACAATTGTGCATGGCTAAGTAAAATTCCCAATCCAACTGGTGTCAGAGGAGGAGGGATTATGTTTTCCAGCCCAAGTTATTTTGACATGTTGGTCAGTGCTGGATTTCCACATATTAGTTGGTTACAACTTCCTCTGAAGCTACAGTCAGCTCATTTAGTTTAACATCTCCCCATGCCACTAGGAAGTTAAGCCTGAGCTGTATTCATTTCAACAGAGCTGCTGGCAGAGAAAGTTAATCCCTCTGTTGACAGGAGCTATAGTCAACCTACTTGTGTAAGGCAAGCTGCAGTGCTCTGCCAGGTTACCATGCCTCAAAGTGAAATGCTGGGCAGTAATTTCCTCCTCTTTTCTGTGATATTTCAGTTGACATTAATTTTATGGATGTGTATTTTCTACTGAAAGGTTAAGTTATACAGCTGACTCCAAAAGGCATTTGGGAAAAAAAATACCTTGTGAGCTTTCCTGAGATTTGTAGTAATCTGGCAATGTACATGGACATCTGAAATGAATACTGAGCTAAGACCTCTAACCCCGCCTCAGCTGTAACCAGCCATACAATATGAATAAGCAACGTGTGAATGTGAAAGAGAAAACAGGAAAAGTAAATCCTTGAGCTGAGGTTCAGAAGTGTTTCATAGTTTCACAAGTTTCAGGCCTTTTTCCTCCTCCACTGTGATTCCTGATTTCTTGGAGAGATATTTCCAAATGAACTGAAAGACCTACTTTACTCATTGACCACAAATCACAGAATGTCAGAATCTTAAAGGCTGAAAGGGACCTCGAAAGATCATGTAGTCCAACTCCCCTGCCAGAGCAGGACCACCTAGAGTAGGTCACACAGGAGCTCGTCCAGGTGAGGTTTGAATGTCCCCTGGGAAGAAGACTCAACAACCCCTCTGGGCAGCCTGTGCCAGGGCTCCCTCACCCTCACAGTGAAGAGGTTTTTCCTTGTATTTCTTTGGAACCTCTTATGTTCCAGCTTATACCCATTACCCCTTGTCCTATCATCAGTCATCATTGAGAAGAGCCTGGCTCCATCCTCCTGACACCGACCCATATACAACCCATATACAGTGATTGATTCACTAACATAATGATTGCTTCGATGTTTCTATCATTAACCTTCTACTTTTTACTTTGTATCTACTTTTCCCCGCTCTTAGTTTCAACTTTCCTGCCACATCAGCTAACTCTGCACTTGTCTTTGAATACCCTCCTGTGTGTACTTCACACCTGTTTATGACTACCCCATTGTTATTTGAATATCCTACTGTTCTCTATTCTACACTATCCCTTCTTATCCCTTTTTAGCTGACCTTATATTTGTTGCTAACTTTCTTACATATGTTACTAACTTTCACTAATGCAGGCCAAGCATGAACACCTCATTGTTCCTCTGACAGTAAGCATTGTGCTGCACTGACCTCTGTCAGTATAGCCCAGGCCTCAACACTTTATTATTTTTATTATATTCCAAAAAAATCAGTATATTCTCAGTCCTGGTCTGATATAAAATCTAGATGAGTCAAGTTCAGAAAGAAAAAAGAAAAACTTGCAAAAAATGCAGGTAAAAAGGGATAAAAGTCTGAGGAGATAAAAAAAAAAAGTCTTCCATAAATTGTGAGAAGCAAAGAGCAGACAGCTGCCAAGGGAAAGCCAGCCAGGAGCTAGAGTGACAGTAAGGTGCCAGGGGATCATCCTCACTTGCAAGGGGGCAGTCTCACTGTCCCAGCAGGACAGGTCTGGTGATGGTAACCAGGGTCAGTCACAGCCCACTGAAGGCCCCAGTGACAATGCACGTCTAAGATCAAGTCAGCAGGTCAGGATCAGGCACATGTCCAACATGGCTCAGGCAAGAAGCAATGTGAAGGGCCTGGTCTTAAATGTAACTCCCAAGCAAAGAAGAGATCCCCAAAAGAAGCACCTCATAGCTCTCTGTGTTCCCAGCAGCCTGAACCAAGATGGGAGCAGGGTAAGCAGACCAAAAAAAAAAAAAGGATATCTCCATAGTGATATCTCCATCTATTTCATAGCATAGACCTTGTCTTCTAGTTACATACTTACCCATACATTTTCTTTCATTTCTGAGATTATGTGTGTCCTTGGAGGGCTGTAAAATGATTTCAGAAACTGTAAAGAACCAGTGTATTTGCTGTCACCAAACTAGCCTCCAGCTAAAATGCAGAAGTTTGGACTGGCAAAGCTGCATACAAAACAATGGCTTCCATTTTCAGGGGTACTGTCCCATCTGGAATAGCAGCAGCTATGCTCAGTGTTTTGGATGCAGATAGGTCTGTGATGCCAGACTCCACCCATTTGCCCTAGACTATAGGATGCTGATGGTCCTCAACTAGTTCTGCATAGCTGAAACCTAGCCAGCCTCACTGGCAGCCAGCACAGCAAGGGCAAATTAGAAGCCAAGGTGCAGTGATAGGCATGGGACCTTTTACAGAATATGATGATACCGTCAGAAGGCAAATGCCATTCAGGTGTTAAAGAAACAGAAAGTGTGATAAAAATCTCTGTAGTACAAGGGTGAAAAGTTTAAAGAGTTAAGCTGTCATATCACAGACTGCTCGTGCCATCACGTTATATGAGCTGTCTGTCCCCAAGGACAGTGAGATAAGAACACTATGCACCACTCGCCCTAGGAGTCATCATCTGGTGAGCTTCCAGCCTCACACAAAGCATGAGGCAACATCTTGGCAGTTCTTTGTGCTTACTTGCCCAGTGCTTACAGTTACAATTGGAAAAACTGAAATCTAGTTTGCATTCCTCTTCTGTCTGATCAAACTCCAATCTTTTATCACTTTAGTGTGACCTTCTAGCATATTGGTAAAAAAGTGATTTCAGTCACTTGGGCAGAATGACCAAATGACATTTTACCTCAATTAATGCATTCCCACAGTAAATTACACAATTTTCCATTGAAAAAAAGTCCATTTTACATTTAACATCAACACCAATATAAATACACTTCCCTCCAAGCTCATCAGGTTGTGTAATCATAAACACAACAATTCCTAACAAATCTATAGGTACTTGATGGCAAATGTACAAAAGCCCGGTGTTATGGAGAAGACACAAAAGATGGGTCAGCTCTGGGATATATGAATCATTTTTTTAAATCAAATAACTTGTATTTGTTGCCCTTTCTGGCAGCTATTTAAAACAAGCCTATAGCATGTTAAGCTGTTGTTGCATTATGTTTCTATTACAATTAGTGACTTTACATGTTTTTGTATTCTGTCAGATGTTACAGTCTTCACTTTTAATCCAAAATAAATTAGTCTTAATTAATTGCAAGCTTAGTAAATACATGCCACAATACCTGGCAAAGCTTTTGATAAAATTACATGCAGACAAGATATGCTTTCTAGCTCTCCTTCCTCTGCTCTGCTCCCAAAACAAACCTGTGCCTCAGTTTTCCAGGTCAAGTATCAACAACACAAGTTAGCTTCTGAGTCTCAGCTCCAGTGGCTCCAACAAGGGAACATAATCCAGAGAGGTCACTTTATCCTCACCCCATGTCAGAGGCTCAGTTAACACTGCTCTGCTTTGGTCAGGCCCTTCAGTCTGGGTGAAGAACCATTTGAAGTTCTTGATGGTTGACTTGTGGTTGTTTTCCCCACAGGAATTAACACACTTCAGCTCAGGTGACTCTGTTCAAACCATAAGAGTTTAAGAGAGCTTCAGAGAAAGTTAGATCTTCATTATAGAGCACTAAGGCAGAGCCTAGAAAGGACATCTACACAGCCACGAGTGAAGCTGGAACGAGGAAAGGGTGCCATGGACATATAAAAGCTACCAACAGTTTTGTTCTGAGTAAAGTCAAAACACTTGGTACTTATTTGTCTGTACAAATAAAAGGTTTCATTTCATTTGCAGCACATTAATTCAGTATAAATAGAAGTAAAATTATATAGATTTCATAGCAAACTGACCTATTATCCTTGCATCAGTCTTCTTGACAATTCTGCCTGAGAGCGTGATGATTGCTCTAATGCAAAATATCCTGCTTCACTCCTGTAGAGTGTCCTTTTTGTCATCTTCATTTATGTTTACCTGTTTTCTTTGTGCTTATGTAAAGAAAAGGTCAATAAGTGGAATTTTTTTAAAGAGTTTCTGTTAAATTTTGTAAATATACTTACAAAAGCATCTAAAAGTCAATCAAAACTCAGTCCTGACATACTTCAGGAAGCAGCTTTTTTAAATTCCACATCGTTACCAAAACCATGACAAGGCTTCAGACAATTTCTCTGCTTCTGGGAAAAACAAATCCACGTTTCTCTAGAAGTCTCAGTAGAGCATTTTCATCTCTACCAAAAGCATCCTATTTGATACGTAAAACATTTGCATCTATAAACTTGTGTATTAGGACACCTTCATCTCACAATGCTATGAAGTTTATGACGTAACTGCAGATGGAATGCTTTATTAGGTACCATCTGCCATACAATCTACCAGTAGCTGGTCACAGCATCAGGAATACCTTACAGGTCTCCTTTAACTGCAAATGTGAAAATGGGTAACATATTAATAATTGTATATTTTCATTTGGTTATAAGGTCTGCTAAAAGATAACTGTCTACAGAAATATATAAAGTTAATAATATCAAAAACCTACAGATGTACATGAATCTCAAAATATTTATCCACAGTCTCTTTGCTACAGAGTTCAGCAATTACTTTTCTATATATTTGGAGTACAAGACAGATGGCATTTCACAGTAGAAACCAGATGAGATATCACATAGGCAAATTTGTAACATATGGTAAATGCAAGTCTATTCCTGACTGTGGTGGATCATAACAACATTTTCCCCAAATACTTGTGTTGTTTTGGAGTTAGTGCAGCATTTCAAAGCTTTATTCAGATGGCAATTTCAGAAATCTCTGTCCTGAAACAAAATTGGTTTATGATAATCTCAATCATTTAGCTTGTTTCATGTTATTTTTTTTGTCTGAAATGGACTAAACTCCACAGACTGAACTGGAATAACACATTTAAACTGCTTTCTAGTAACAAGTGTCTACAAAGACGCTCGTCAGCATGTAAAATTTGTAATGTGGAGAATTAATGCTTCCAAAAATAGGGATACAAAGATGCTGACTACTCAATACAGCAAATTCACACCTTCTGTCTAACAGGGCAGGTTTAAAATAAGGTTGCATCATTCTCACATAAGACATTTACTTACTTCAAAAATAGTTTGCACGCATATGACTCATTGTACACAAAGCTGATTTTTTTCCCCTCCTGCTAATGTGACAATTCTGACTGATTCCAGTTCCTGAAAAAGTTTCTCAAATAATAGAAATGTGGCAATCATCAGGCAAATCCATCACATGCCCAACTCCAGGGATCCACATGCCCATGGGCTTTTTTTCTCTTATTCCTGCCACTGCAAGTTACAAATGCTATAACACCAGTAAATACATCTTACTGACTGGCAAGACTGGGACATAACACAGACAAGGTCACACAAAGTATTTCTCAAATCATCATTTTCCTGGTAAAGCCTTCAAAAAAAGTAACTCAAAAAAGAAGTTGAAAAATGTAGGGGAAACTAAATGTTAATGAATTGTAATGTATCCATGAGGAAAATAAGCAAAATACTGCTTTTGTAAAACTCCGAATTGTCTCCGGGAATGACCACACTTAACTCCAACTTATTGCATTCTGGCGATTCCATTTCCTAAATGGCATTAATTTACCATTAGTTTTGTACTTCCTGGGAACATTTTCCTCTAATTTCACATGAGGATTAAGATACAGCTCTGCAGAAAGTCCAAAGAGTATTTATAAATGACAGTGAGTGGCAAGAAAAGCCCTTCACAGCTTAGGGCTCTGAGTAGCTTTGTTTTAATTAATCTTCCCCTGTACTCAGCTTTGGTGAGTCTTTACCTCAAATACTGTGTCCAGTTTTGGGCCTCTCTTTATAAGAAGGACATTGAGGTGCTGGAGAGGAACCACAGCTGGGCTACCAAGCTAGTAAAGGATTTTGAGCACATCTCCTGTGAGGAATGGCTGAAGGGTCTGGGGCTGTTTAGCCTGGAGAAAAGAAGGCTCAGGGGAGACCTTATCACTCTCTACAGCTACCTGAAAGGAAATTGTAGCGAGGCAAGGGTCAGTCTGTTCTCCCTAGCGACAAGCAACAGAAGGAGGGGAAACGGCCTCAAGTTGTGCCACGGGAGGTTCAGGCTGGATATGAGGAGGAATTTCTTTCCTGAAAGGGTTGTCAGGCATTGGCATGGGCTGCCCAGGTCGATGGTGGAGTCACCGTCCCTGGAGGTGTTTAAGAGACAGGTGGATGTTGCACTTAGGGAAATGGTCTAGTGGTTGATAGGGCTGGGACAAAGGCTGAACTCAATGAACTTGAAGATCTCTTCCAGCTGAAATATTTCTATGATTCTGTGAATTAATTGTGTGTATTTCATAGCAAGTTCTCAAGACTAAAGCAATAAAGGTGTCTGCTTTTTTCTGACTTTAAGTAGACCTTTTGCCTTTATCCTTTTGAATAGCAAGCTAATTTCCCCACAGTAACAATTGCTGATATTATTTCTTTCTCTTTTTTTCCTGTTAGACATTTCAGAGTAGTGCATTGGAATCTTTCTCATTTCACAGCATTACTGTCACCTTCCTTATATCTTGCTTCCATTCTGCTTAATTCGTCCCAGAAATGCTGTCAAACTGTTTGTTCATAAAATACACAGAAGAAATGCATTTTCACAAAATATTTCAGTCAAGGTTTACACATGTACCATAAGATATATATATATATATGTATCTGTATGCATGTATGTACATACACTGGTAACAGTTTTCTAGGTTACTCAGACTCTTCAGCTCCACTGAATTTCAGGCAAGCTGAAAGTCATCACTATATCCAAAATCTATACAGCCTCTGTTGCAACGTTTTAGATGAACTCAGGTGCATAAATGTTTACACTCAGAACTTGAAACTTTATCACTCCAAATTCTGTAAATTCAGATGTAATGCTCCAATAAACAACATTCCCTGAAAATAAAGTAAAATAAGCTAATCACAGAGTCTTAAAGGCTAGAAGGGACCTCAAAAGATCCAACCCCCCTGCCAGAGCAGGGCCACCTAGAGTAGGTCACACAGGAGCTCGTCCAGGTGGGGTTTGAATGTCCCCTGAGAAGAAGACTCAGCAACCCATCTGGGCAGCCTGTGCCAGTGCTTCCTCACCCTTGCAGTGAAATAGTGAAATGGAAC
>WBNH01001494.1:0-36958 GCA_013401255.1 Urocolius indicus | reverse complement strand
CCTCCCTGCGCGGCGCCCCCGCTCCTGACGGCGTTTCCGGGCGGGGGAGCCGGGATGTGCGTCCGGGTTGGGGCGGCCGCAGCGAGCGGTTTCCTCTCGCCTTCCCTCCTTCCCCGCTTCCCTCCCTCCCTCGCCGCCGCCGCCGCTGAGGTGGAGCCGCCGCCGTGCCTCCTGCCAGGGGTTGGTGAGCGGGGGCCGTGCGGGGCGGGCGCCGGAGGGGCCGGGGGCGCTGGTCCGGGTGCCCAGGTGGCGCGTGTCAATGGCTGCGCGCGGTCGCTTGCAGCGGCGCTCGCGGGACGCGCGGTCGCACGTGCGCGTTGCGCTCCCGGTGAGTGCGGCCGAAGGCAGCGCCGCGCACAAGCGCGATCCGCCCGGCTGAGGCGGCGCGGGGTAGCGGGCAGCCTCCGGCACCGCGCGCGTCCGCTGTGCGGGGCAGAGTCTGTCCAAGACGTGTGCTTTCCCTTCCGTTAAAAGGAGGGTTACCTCCCTCCCGGGAGCAGTTGTGCCGCTGTGCAGATGCGGTGTTGCTGCGATGCTGTCTGTCCCACGGCAACAACATGTGGGCGCGTCGCGGTTTCTTCCTCATTAAAAAAAACCCCCATCCCAGCAGAGCTCCCATGAAATATCTTTATGATAAGCCAAATACTTCCATTTTCTGTCTTTCTGTCTTGGACTCTTAGTTTATATAAAAGCCTCCCTGTCATCTCTAACCACTTGTGCTGTGAATTCTATCCGTGTACTTGACTTTGTCCCCGGTGAACGCACAGTGTACACCGGCAAAAATTAAATCTGAGCTGAAAACAAATTGTACTGTGTTTGTGAATCCTTTTGTGCAATCGTATTTCCTCTTGCCTTCTGTTCACAGCTTGAGCCTATGAACATAAGCTGTTTGCTTTGTTTGCAGAATCGGTGTTTTCCTGAACAAGCCAAAGAGTCACTCGGGGCTGCAAAGATGCTGGAGGAAGATATGGAGGTGGCCATCAAGGTGGTGGTGGTAGGAAACGGAGCTGTTGGAAAGTCCAGTATGATTCAGCGATACTGCAAGGGGATTTTTACAAAAGACTACAAGAAAACTATCGGTGTAGATTTCCTGGAGAGACAAATCCAGTATGTATTAAACAGATGCCATACTATTGATTTTTTTACCTTTTTGCTTTATTTCTTTGTTATGTTAAAATCTGAAGATTTGCAAAGGCGTAGGAGACACGGCCTGCTGTTTCTGAAGCACAGCAAAGGGAGTGGTTTTCTCTCTTGCACTGTGAGCTAAAATTATGTCACTCTATTTCTGTCCAAGATTTAGAATTATGAATAAAATTTGGAACCTCTGTCGTACTAAAGCTTTTTGACATGTTTCTTTTATATTCCACAGAATCACAGAATGGTAGGGGTTGGAAAGGACCTTTAGAGATCATGTAGTCCAACCCTCCTGTCAAAGCAGGCCCACCTAGATCAGCTCACACAGGAACACGTCCAGGCAGGTTTGGAAACCTCCAGAGAAGAAGACTCCACACCCTCCCAGGGCAGCCTGTGCCAGGGCTCTGATTGATATTGTTTCCTATTTTTCACAGTAATTTCTTACAGAAAATGGAAGGGCTTTTGGTAAAACAATTACATATAATTATTAGCCAATAAAAAAAAATGACTGTGGAAAAGATTAATGAAATATGCTATAGAATTAGTCTCTTTATGCAATATAAGCAGGTAGTGCACAAAAAGGTCCCTCCCAACCCTACCATTCTGTGATTTTATGATTCTATGATAAAATGAAAAATCCTGTGGTAATTAGAAGTAAGAAAATTCTGTGAATTCTGTAAGCTGCTTAAAAAGACCTTTATTTGGGCACCTGAGTTTTGTTTTCTGCGTTTCGTCGTTCAGGGAAATGTAGGGGACGAGGAGGAAAAGAAGAGAAAAACTATAACACAGATTGTCAGTAAAGAGCATCTAATGCAATGGAAGAGCTATTGCCGTAGTGTGTTACAGAGATGAACCCTTGCTTACGTTAAGTTACATTTAAACAAAGTGACATTTGACTCAGGTTGCTCTTAACGCTGTAGACTTGAAAGTGTTTTGGTTGTTTTGAATCGCTCTTGTTCATTGTATTGATTACAAAACTGTGTCATTTATTTCAGAGTGAATGATGAAGATGTCAGGCTAATGTTGTGGGACACGGCGGGTCAAGAAGAATTTGATGCAATAACTAAGGCCTACTACAGAGGTGACAGTATCGTGTTTGTTATTTGATAGTCGTTGGTGAGGTTTTTTGGTCTCCACATCTCTCAGACGTTCTCCAATCTTTGTGTTAAGAATTTGATTTACTTCCCACGTATGCAAAGCATGTTTATGTGGCCTTTTTGCAATTCTTAATTCTTTTTCCCCTTCATGCAAGATCCTTGTCTTAATTTTAAGCGCCGCTTTATGCAGGATGCACATTAGCTCCCTTTAAAAAACATGGAGCAGAATGAGGCATATCCACACAGAAAGCAGACAGAGTGTAGCCATTCAGTCAAACGCAAATGGACATTTTCCTTCTGTGAGATGTATATTTGTCGATGTTCCAAAACCTAAGGCTGAGGTAAGTTAAGAAATTAACCCAAAGGAAAAAACACAATCCAACAGTCATCCTAGAAAGATAGTTTACCCAGCACAACAGTTCTCTTGTTAGTAGAAGCTGCCTGGAACACGTTAACATAACGGAGTAATAAGGAAAGAGTATTCACTTTAAAAAATACAAACTATACTATTCTGTCATATCAAGGCAGTTTATCTATTTACCCAGTTACAAATTGCACGTTTAGGCTTTCTTTGCATGTCATTTAACAGTGGTTGTGAAAATCCTTCCTTTCTGTTTTTTTTTTTTCAATGAGATGTGTGAGTGGCTTGACAAAGATTTGGTGGTTCAGCTCTTGTCAAACTAATTACCCAACAGCTGGGAAAAATACATTGCTGTGGTGTAAAGTTGCCTGATTTAGAGCAAAACCAATAGTTACGCTGTGCTGTTTCAGGGTGGTATAGTCCTCTGACTTCTTTGTATTTCATGATCATGTTGTCAATTAATAGGGGAGTTTTGGTAATACTTCTAGTTGTCCCTCATAATTTGTCATTACTGTTTCTTCCGAGAAAGATCTTTCTTATTTCTGTCCTCATCTGGAAATGGATCATTCTGTTATTTGATAGCTGATGAGTATATAAATTTTAGAAGGCAGTACTCAATGCTCTCAAAGCTTCCTTTTTGTGCTCCTGGCCTTCAGTTCTCCTGTGTGCTTTGCTCTCCCTGCTTGTTTCAAGCCAAAGCCTTTTTCTTACCATTACTGTGACTGATAGTCTAAATATACAGTGTTCAGAAGAACTTAGAACCACAGTTAGTAGCCTGGTGCAACCTGGTGGTTTAAAGAAAGCCAAACCGACTGCCTAAGTATCTTGAAATCTTGCTCATGACTCGTGCCCAGCCCAGTGCAGTGGGATCTCTGCCTCCAAGGTCTTTGTACCAGAGAGGCTGCTGTGAAGAACACAGTTATCCTGTGGAAGCACTTTGTAGACAGTGTGATGGATATTATTAACGGTTCAAGCTGTTAGATACAGTGACTGTTCCGCACTAGAGTTTGACTCATGAGGGACAAAGGAAGATTCTAATAGCCTGGAATGCAATTGTGGTTTAGCATCAGATCTGCAAGCAGAATATTACAGAAGCAAAAAGTGAAGCTTGCTTTAGAAATGCAAGGATTGCACTGCTGGTTGTTGCTGATAAGCAGAGTACACCTCTACGGCCAGAGAGATGCTCACCATTACTTTAAGGTCTGTCTCTCCCACAGTTCCTTGTCCCGCTATCATTACCCTATGGCTTATGTACTCTCTTGGAATGTTGTGAGCTGTCAGTTCTTCAGGGAGCAGCTGCTCATCCGTGGTCACACAATGAATGCTTCAGAGCCTGTTTCTGAGCCCTTCCCATCCAGGGACCAAACTCGTTCAATCTCAGAGAAACAAAATTGGAGCCGATGGTGGATTTGTCATGTGGTTTACTGTGTGCAGCCAGTGTAGGTGCCATGCCCATGATCACACAATGCAAGGAGTCAGCAGCCTAAATTCAGGAGTTGGAGACAGATATTTCTCAAGGCAGCATTTGATCACTTCTTCCTGCGTGCATCCTCTTCCATCAGCTGCCACTGTTTGTTAAGGCTGTTACAAAGTCATAACAGAAGTGGTACAAAACGTTTTGTAGACTTTATCACAGCACTGTGATAGAATGAGCATGAATGAGAAATACACTTACGTTCCCCAAAAAGCTACTGAGCAACCTACTTGAAATAGACACAGCTTTCTCTGAAAACTGTAGCACAAAGAATAACATGGAGTGTGCTTGACAGATTACTGCATACAGAAAAATATTATTAGCCTTCTGGCCTCCATTAATCTGTCTGGGAGGCGGCCAGCAATGAGCAAACCTCACTTTCCCCTTTCCACGTTCCCTCCTGTTCCTTTCCCCTGCATACATGCACCATGCTGGTCACAGCTCGAAAGGTTACAGACTCATAGCTGTCATCAAGAATGGGTAGAATTATCAAAATAACACAGTAATCTGTTTTCAGTTGGGGAATTTATGACCGTCGGGTTGACACAAGCTTATGGTAGAAGTGCACCTTTATGGGAGAAACCTGTAAAATCCATCGTATTTGAAATAGATTATAAATAGTACTTCTTTCTTTTCAGTGTTTCCTGACTGGCTTGTATTTATTGGTATTTGTCATTGATCTGTATGTTTTCAGGAGCCCAGGCTTGTGTTCTTGTATTTTCTACAACTGACAGAGACTCCTTCAAAGCAATCCCTACCTGGAAGGAAAAAGTTGTGTCTGAAGTTGGAGACATTCCCACAGTTCTTGTGCAGAATAAAATCGATCTTCTCGATGACTCTTGCATAAAGAAGTAAGAGTTTTATCTTACTGCTTTTGAAGAACAATAAATGCCCACTGTATGTACACGTTTTAAAGTAGTTTATGGGAGTTTGTGGTGAAGACTTAGGATACCTAGTTTGCCCTGCATCAACAGCCCCTAGAAGCACAGGTGACAGGTATTGGTGCATGAGTGTAGTTACCAGAGCAAGTGTGCTTGCAAAGCTAGGAGCTTTCTGTTTGCCTCACTAACGCCTTCTTCTGAAGTGCCTCCCCCCCCCCAAAAAAATACAGATTACATGCAGACTTTCATTGTGCCACGATGTGATTCTCTTGTTTTTTAATCAGCAATGCTAAAACCTTATTCTGTCTGGTTAAAAATTCCAGTTCCTGTTAAACTGTGCTGTGCACTTGTGAAATTACATTGTCTAGTTGGGCTACTAAATGCTTGCTGAAATGATGAAGAAGTATCAAACAAGCTGTTTGGAAAAGTCCCTTAATATTCTTTGCTTTGCTTTTGTTTGGTTTTTATTGCTCATTTTTATCAAAGCATTTTAAGTGTGTAGACATCTGAGTCTGGTGGTGTTCTCAAACTGTGTGGTGCTGGTCCTTCTCTACTACGATTTTTCTCTGCAGATTTTACTGTCTGTTTGTTCTGCCTTTTTATATATAACCAATTTCATTCTTGCCATAAAATCAGCTTAACAAATGTGAACTCTTATTTACCACAGCATGTCATGTAAAAAATAACTGCATGGTGAATTCACTCATTCTCCACTTCTTTATTTCTGCCATCTTCCTGAGATATTTAAATGGTTTCTTCTTTTTGTTGTTTCCTGCACTGCCTTTCTTTGTTCTCTGTGTGCTATCATTGATGACGTGTATCAGCTTCTACTTCCTCTGCAAAGAATACTGAGGATTTTTCAAAGGAAAAGCAAAATTGCGTTTGAACTCCTCCTGTATCCGTGGTATGTCACTTGGGCTTTGTTCTCAGAATACTGGGTCTGCCTCAGTAACGTCATCTTGCTGATGACGTGATTTCCTCTTGGTGAAATTTGCCTAAGCTTCCTCAATTTTCCTTAAAATTTAGCACAAGTTCTCTTTTTGCTTCACCAAAGAAAATTTCACTGTTCAGGTGAGGGAGCCCTGGCACAGGCTGCCCAGAGGGGTTGTGGAGTCTCTTTCCTTGGAGGCCTTCAAAACCCACCTGGACGTGATCTTGGTGAACCTGCTTCTGCAGGGGGGTTGGACTAGATGATCTCTAAGGATCCCTTCCTACCCTATCATTCTATGATTCTGTGATTTCACCTCTGCATTCATCTGATTGCATAGTCTGCTGCTTCATTAAAATATACTTAAGGATTACTTTGTTGTTTTGACTTTGCAGTGGTAATTGTTGTGATTCTAGTGCCGCTAAATACACCCTCTTTCCCTTTGCTTTCACTGACACCTGCCTTCAAACCCTTGGGAAATTTTAGTTAATTAAGTCAATAAATATTCAAAAGCAATTACTTTTGGTCATAAAGGAACTGCTTGTAAAGTGCTAAGAGGTTAAGGATTTTTTGACTGAGTTTCTTAACCCACCTTTCCGTGTTTAACTTGCCAGGAAGCATTTTGCGTAAGAATAAATGCTGACAAATAACATGAGTTGGTATTTACCAAGTGTTTTTCTGTTGTGCAGTGAGGAGGCAGAAGCACTGGCAAAAAAGCTGAAGTTGAGGTTCTACCGAGCATCTGTGAAGGAAGACTTAAACGTAACGGAAGGTAGGAGGTACGGCAGAGGAGGTGCCTGTCCTTCCTCTGCTCACATCACTCGGTGTCACAGCTGGCCCTTCCCTTGCCACGTTCCTGCATGCTATTGGCAATCTTTTCTGGATTTCTTAGCAGCACACTTCAAACACAGCTCAAGCTACTTGGTAGCACTGTGCTTGCCCATTTCTTCCTGTACATCTCTTCTTCTTTTCCACAAACAGCGCACAGCCTCGGTATTTGGAAGTGCCAAGGTGCTGAGGCTGCTTGATGCCAGGGACTGTCACTGGGCTTTTAAAAAAAATGTATGTAGGAATTTGGTTGTTCACAATATACAAACTGCCAAACAATAGTTAATTCATTGATACAAGCAGTTAATTCATGGGTTAGTTATATTTAAATAAAGTGCACAAAAAGGTTGGATCTCATCAAGCCTTTTGTCTACTGGTGATACTTTACTAATTCCCAAGTATCACTTTTCAATGTATAGTTTTAATTTCTTAACACTAGTGTTGCAAAATTCAGTGACTGTCTTTTGTGGGGTAGGTTTTGAGTAATCGTGAATGATGTTCTCTAATAACTTATTTTGTTATTCGGTCAGGAAAACTTAATAGTAAACCAGTTGTTTCTTCTCTGTTAACATGGTTTTACCTTGGGGGTGGGGGGAAAGTCTACTAGAGAAAATGTAAAATGTTTGTGTGTCATCTTTACCAGAGTTACTAATTACAAAAGTAAATGATCATAACACATGTAAGTTATGAACATTTTCCCATAGTTGTGTGTTTTCTCAGAATCCTAGGAAGACTTTCTGTACCCTAATACAAATGAGGGTGATAATAGTTAATTAGAAAAATGTTGCTGTCCAGTTTTCTTAGTATACCATGACTGCTATATTCTAAGGCCTCTTACAAGAAATGAGTATAATAAATTCCTGTGTGACTTTAAAGAGTTCCAAGTTGCATGAGTCGGAACGTTTGGTAGTATGAGTGTGCCAGTTGCATTACAGGAGTATTGAGACATTTCTCTCTGCTGTGCAAGTCTTTAGCACTGCAGACTAAGACTTGGGTAGACACTGGACTCCTCTGGATTCTGCTCCAGGAGGCAGGCCTGCCGAGAGGGGATCCTTTACCCGGTTGTGCTAAACCTGTGAAGTCAAACGTGCTTTTGTCACCATGCAGAGCTTTGATGCAGAGGGAGTATTATCGATCTGAAGATTATTTTTAAGCATACTCTAATGTCCTTTTTTTCTTTTTGACATTCCAGTTTTTAAATATTTGGCTGATAAATATCTCCAAAGGCTTAAGCAACAAACAGCTGAAGATCCAGAACTAGTACATACAGGCAGTAACAAGATTGGTATGTATACGGTAACAAAAAAACCCAGAAACGGTAGTTTTGTGCCATCAAAAGTTTGTGGTCTCACCTGTTTCCTTAGGAAGTTAAAACCAGGTGAATTGGGCTGTAATTATTACCTTCCTGTCTGGGGATAGTGTCTCCTTTCCTTCTGAAAAATCACTTTGTCTCTAAAGTTACCAGACTGCTAATTAGTTTCTAGCTAATGTTTGGCAAATGCCCTTCTATTAAATTCATCCAAACAAACATTGTGCAAGGAACTGAGAAAGGCTGCTTGTTGGGTTTCTAATGTAGTTGCTATTAGTGTTACTCATCTTGGTGCAGATTTTCAAGAGGCTCACAGGGAGAGAATCTGGCATGTAATCAGAAGGTCTTTGTAAACTGCCTTTTGTAAGGGAAGACTGGGCTTCTGTAGTCCTCCTTTAAAGCATTTCTGAGTCAGTTTATTTAT
Organism: Urocolius indicus; assembly: GCA_013401255.1. Lineage (NCBI taxonomy): Eukaryota > Metazoa > Chordata > Aves > Coliiformes > Coliidae > Urocolius > Urocolius indicus. The sequence continues at coordinate 28,522 of WBNH01001494.1, read as the reverse complement.
TTTCCTTAGAGCACTCCCTTTTTACTCAGGCATTTTCCTTACCTTTATCTCTGGAAAGTTTCTGACTTTACAATCTTTGTGGTTTTATTATGTTACTCAACTAACCGTAACTTTGTTACCATGCAATTAGTAGCATTTGCAGATGAGTGCAGATGCTGCCCTTCAATTACATAGATGTGTACTAACTGTACATACTGCCTGGCTACTAATTCCAACTGTCTCTCCTTCAAATTGAGCTGCAAAATTGACCTGGAAATAGATAAAAAACCTTTAAAAACCAGAGTATGCATTTGAGGAGCACCACTGTTCCTTAGTAAGTGTTGTGTCTTAATGTCTTACGCTGCAGGAAGTAGAGAAACAAATACTTTTCTTGTCTTGAAACTCTTTAGGTGTTTTTAATACAGCTGGTGGAAGTCACTCCAACCAAAATTCTAACACTCTTAACGGTGGAGATGTCATCAACCTTAGACCAAACAAACAGAGGACCAAGAAAACCAGAAATCTCTTTAGCAACTGCAGCATACCTTAGACCACTTCTGGAGGGGAAAAAAAAAAAAAAGCAACCCAGTGACTTGAAGTTGTGCGATTGAATCGAGAATAAAGCCAGCTGTAGAGGTATTTTCACCAGTGCTTTAGCAGATCTCGTGCCTCTGAGATCCTTGATAGAGGGCGGATTTCCATCAGCTTGCTGATGCAGCGGGTTTGTGAGACACCTGGTGGCAAAGCACACAACCCTGCCTGCCCCCTCCCTTCCCCGTGCGCTTGGTCCACATGAGGCAAGCTGCTCCTTTCTTCAAGGAATTCTTCCCAGAGCTACGAACCAAGTATTGCTGAATCACAGAGCACATTTAACCTAAGGGTAGTACTTACAAGTGTAGGTACAGACCGTAACACTATGGCCCAAGGTAAAGTAGCAACCTTGCAACTGAAGCGCACAGAAACTCAGAATTGGTCAGTCGGTCAGGACACACACAAGAGACGTGAAGAGCAAAAAGAAGACACTACATTTTATGGCTGACTGTATTAATAGAGATTCTGGCAGTTGTGTCGGTGCAATATACTTGTATTATATATATGAGTGCTAAGGTTTGTATGTAAACATTTGGTATAAGTATTTAGGCTAAATTCCAGTGTGTACTTTACTGAGAGATCAGCTAATGATCATAAATAGCATCTTCCAGAAAATAACGTTTCCTTTAAAAATGTCGTGTGTCAGGTGAGGCTTTCCCAGCCGCCTCCGTGTACGTTTCACATGCTCTACTTTAGGCCTAAAAGTGTAGATTATAAAATGTATGGTGCCAAAAAGCTCCTTTTTACCTAACGCTGCGCTATGGATGTTTAGTTTGTTTTTCTCAGTCGTAACACATTGAACAAATAACAGAGTCTTTGACACTAATAGCTATTCAGAAGGAACATACAGTCATATTCCTGCTCAGATTTGCTCGTCGCATCCGATGTTGTCTGTGAAGAAGAAACTTGCAAAGTAGTGTCACAAAATCATCTTTGGAAGAAAAAAATTGTCTTAGATACCAGCAACTTAAGTTATGGAGGATCCCAAAAAAATGCAGCTGGTGACTAAATGACGTGAATGAGACATTCTCGAATGTTGTCTCAGGTTCCAAGTTAGCTGCTGGTTACAAAAAAAATCTGATTCTGCAAGATCAGAGACAACTATTTAAAATGCTTGAAATAATTCTACAGAATTTAGATATTTAAGAGCCCGGGTCTAAATTGTGTTGGACTTAGGCTCCTAAATCACTAAGGTGCTTTTAAAAATGCTAAGCAAGCTATCTTTTATTTACCAAAAATAAACACTTTTTAATCCTCTTCAAGAGCATGCCTGCCTTTTAAAAAGTACCCATTTTGTTTACATGGGTTTGTATGGTATAATTTTAACTTTCTAGGATTTCTACAACAAACCTGCCAGTGACAAATGCAAAATATGCTGCCTGACAAAAAAAAAAAATCAGAGATTTAATAGTTTTTTAAATGGTGTATGAAAATGAGTCGAGTGGCCCAGTGTATTTGTGGAGGGAGGACTTGGCACTGTGTGAATTCCTGTAGGAAGCGTGACTGACCGTGTTCTGAAGCGAGTGGTGCACGAGAACTGAAAGGTACTCTTTCCCACTGTCTTCAGGGAGAGAAGTGGGTGGCAAGTTATGCACAAACACTTTAGATCTCTGAAGATCCGTATCAGTGTATTGTACAGGTCTGTGGACTCTGTACTTTGTTTACTGTACTAGACTTTCTGCCGAGTTGCTGTTGTGTCTCTGAAACACTGTTGGAGCATCTGCTGTTGCTGGCAGGAAGGCGGGGGCCTTCGGGGCACTCAGCCCTCCTGACCACTGCAGCTACACTCGCTGTTCTCTACCATCACCTTTCATCTGTTTTATCTTGGACAAAGGCCTTTATTTTTTAAACAAGTGCATTTAATCACTTTCCGTGTGGGTAAACGCAGTCAAGTCCTGTCTGTCTGAGCAATGTAAGTAGTAAGGTACTTGGGATAAGGCTGACAATTGTAGGTCAGGGGGATGCCTTACAGCTTCGGGATGCAGGCTGGAGTGTGTGCAGGGAGAATTTTGACAGTGGTTTTTAAGATGGAAACTTGTACATTTTGTTGTATGTCTGCCAGATTCACGGGTTTTATTAATTTTTATTGATAAAAAAACCACCAAGTGTCTGAAACATCTTTTCTGCCTCATTTGACTTTGTATGGCGTACTGAAAAATAAGCGTCTTGTGTACAGTGACTTGTTGCCCTGTGGACTTTGTACTGTCACTTAAGCCATTAGAGTTTGAGGTCTGTCATTACAGACCACTGTTCTAAGGACAGCTCAGCAGAAATTCTCATAGGTGGAGACTTGACAGACCTGCTACATCTAGGATATGTTGAAATTTAGGATACACACTTTTACCTTAGGAATATCCACGGCTTTGGGTAGCAGTGAGTTTTCGTTTCATTCCCATCTTCACCTGAAGTGGCTGTGGCTTTGTTGTGACTTTGCAGTGCTTGTTCTCCAGCACGGCTGAGACAGCAACTGTCCAAATGAGCATTTTTTCCAGAGAGTGTTCTGCATGTACACTGCTTGGAAATGTATTTGTTATCCTTCTGGGGTTAGCGTGTAGATGTACGCCAGATGACTTTGCATATTGCAGGAATCCTTAGGCATCACTCTTCAGTGGGAGTAACTTTCACCTTTTGGATGAATTTGTCCCTTTTGAATAATTACAAACATGGCCCCGCTCTACACTCTTAAGCGTTCTTATTAAAATAACTTACGTTTTAGTTAGCAAAACCTACAGGTGCAGAGCTGGTCATCTAAATGCCCTCCCTCTCTTTCTGCATCTCTTTGGTGGTGTGGGAGAGGATGCCGCTCTCCATCACGCCTGTGGCAGGTCTGCATCCCGTAGCAGGAGCACCAGATGTTCCTACCACAAGACACAAAGTTCTGTTAGACTGAGCTAATTGCTCTCCTCTTTACCTGTTAATGTCTCTTGAATAGCTCTCTGGCTGTGCTGTCTGAATCTGACCAAAAGTCTTTGCTCTTGGCTGATAATGCCACCACCAGGAGGAACCTTCAGTCTGTGTTGATGCCTTAGTGAAGTGAGTGTTTGCTGATTGATGCGTCTGGCGCTCCCTGCTGCATCCATTCAGTGAATGGGTGTTCTCCTGGTACGTGGGGCATCATGTGGTGCACAGCACTAACGCTAGGGATCTATTTCCAGCTGGAAATAACTACTCTCAAACTTGTAAGCCTTATCACATAAAGATTTTTGTGCTTTTGTGTGTGTGGTTAAATTAAAAAAAATAAATAATCAAATATTCCACTCAAGACCATTTTGGAGCTTTCTTGTCAGTGTTTCTTAAGGCAACACCTACCATTTTCGGACAAAATGCCTCCGTTACCATACCGTCAGTCTGATTTCCTGTTGGGATTCTTTTATGCTTCAGTGAAATTTGTCATCTTTTTTTTTTACCCCTCTCCATTACTGGGCTCCAGCCTATCTGACACGGAGCTTTCCTTTGTGTCACTTGGGTAGCGATGAGCGGCACGTTACAGGGGGCTGAGCGGGTGTGCACATTGTGCTGCCTGGAAGCTTTGCAAGGGAACGTGCCCAGCACTCAGTGGACACGTTGCTTTGAACCTGTTGATTCATCTGTTCATTAGCTACCAGTTAATCACAGAATGAGCAGTTTGCACTGCAGAGCCCTCTCGTGGGAACTGGGTCCTGCGGCAAACGAACGCGCACACTGCTCGGCCAGTACCTGAGCCCCTGTGCCTTTCCAAAGGCAAAGGTGAGCCTTTGGCTGCAGCTGCAGTGCCCAAACACTAATTGCACACACAGCAGAGGTCAAACGTGGCCCAACGAGCTTCATTTCATCCAACCTACCTCACTGCCTTTGGGTAGGAAGCAACAGTTCTTGTTAATGCTCAGATATTATTGACCAGAAGAAGATACTTCTTTGGTACCCAAACAGGTAATTGAAAGCATAGAAGAAAAAGCTTAGATTTAAGATGAAAGCTGCTACAATGGAAGAAGGGAAACTTTCAAATAGTTCTGTGTTACAGAAGGGTTCAGTAGGAGTCTCGAAGCCAGGTGAGGCCTAGTGCTGAACTAGCCTCATTCTCAGGTTTCAATTGGTAGGGCAATGCTGGTAACTAATTTGTGGAGTGAGTCTTCTTCCCTTACCGAGATAAGTGTGGTTCAACAAACTGAATAAAGCTGAGCAAAGAAAAAAGGTAAGAATTGGTGTGGACCAGGAGAAATGCTGCCTTTTTTTGCTGGAATCGAGGTGCATCGTTACTAATGAATGACTTATTTGCAAGTTCCCGTGAGCCTGAACGGTTAACACAGATAATGCACACAACTGTATTTATCACCAGCAACATCTCGAGTACATGTAATGTATTTTTAGAGAAAAGTCACCATAACTTCCCGTACACCCTGAAGTGGAGAAATAAATGTTTCAAGCAGAATGTTGTGTGTATGCTCTTCCTGTACCACCCCTGCGAGTCGATTCTGCTGTTCTCCTGCAGGTGCCGTTACTTGTGCCACGCGACTTAACCGTGCTGATTGGTCTGATACAAGTCACTGCTTTTGTGCTCGTGTTCAAGGGACGGTGTGTTAAATCTCCCTAAATTGCTATAACCCTGTAGCTGTGGAACACGCATCTGTTGGAGAAGCCCGTGTGCCTGATTCTAGCTCAGGTGTTGCCAACAGTTGAGGTCCAAGGCAGTAAGTTGGATGCCCTCCAAGGAAGAGCGGTGGGCTCCCCAGCCTGACAGAGGTGTGCTTTCAGAGCTCTTGCCTCTCCTCTGTTCACCACGTGGTTCAAATACAAAATTGGGGTTCTGTCCTGCTCTTTCTGGTCATTTTGTTTTACTTGGTTGATCTGGCTAATACCAGGCAGAAGCAAATGGTGTAGGCACTGGAAGAGGCATTAAAATGTTACTATCAAAGCTGCCTGATGCATTTGCTGAACAGAAACAGGTCACTGGTGGGATTTGGTTGGTTTGGGGTTTTTTTTAGTAGAACAACTCAGCATCTGGATCAGCCTCTTTACCCATGAATCTGGGAAGTAATACACTCCTGCTTTCTCTTGCTTTAAGTTGGGCAATGGGTGCAAGCTGGAACATAAGAGGTTCCAAAGAAACAAGGTAAAACTTCACTGTGAGGGTAAGGAAGCACTGGCACAGGCTGCCAAGATGAGTTGTGGAGTCTCCTTCTCTGCAGACATTCAAAACCCACCTGGACGAGTTCCTGTGTGACCTACTCTAGGTGGTCCTGCTCTGGCAGGGGGGTGGACTCGATGATCTTTCAAGGTCCCTTCCAGCCTTTAAGATTCTGTGATTCTGTAATGTTTTAGGCAAGAAAACATCTTGAAACATTCAGGTCTGGGAAGCACATAACTGCTTGTGAAAAGGGAAGGTTTGGTGCTGTGGAGGTAGAGGTAGATGAAGGGTGTGGGCATGTGGGTTTCAAGCTTCAGCCAATGGTGCCCACATCAGGGGCTTCTGCTGCCAGCCCGAGCATACTGCAGGCACCTGCTTGCTTTTGGACAGATGTGAGAAAAGGTTTCATACCCACAAATGTCCCTGTTCTGAGCAAGCTGAGCACAGCCTCTTGTATCACTCAGGAGACAACGGGACCAAACATTCATAGTTTTTCTTTCTTACACCTTCATTTTCCCAGCCACCTCACACCTGCCCAGCTTGACTTGCTCTGTTTGGATCCTTGACAGCAGCACTTACAGGGAAACGTTCTCATTTGTTGTTTTGTTGGTCTCCTTCACCTATGTGATGTTTAGCTACTTTCATTTACCTTAAGAGAGCCAGAATGAAACCATGGGGAAAATAATATGCAGGTGTTTCTTGCTGTGTCTGACAGGTGTGACTGTGTGCAAGAAACTTTGACAGCATCACTGGGTTTAAAAACAGACTGTTCCAAGTCCGTTGGATCATTAATGCTTGTGACATGTCAGTATGGATCTGAGAGCATAGGGAGGGTAGTGATAGCTGTACTGCAGACCTCCCACAGCTCAGATAACACGTCAGAGGAAAGTGGAAGGCCAACAAGAAGGAATTTAGGTCAAAATAGGTCTAATCATCACTGTTACCTCAGCTGGAGACACACAGGTTGTAATAGCTTCATTTTGTCCTTGAGAACAAAAAGTTGTACAAGTGTTACAATAATAAAAGTACTTTTAGCTATTGGTAAAGTGAAGAGGACTAAAAAAGAAAACAAGAAATCCTTAATGCTTTTGGCCTGAATAACTTCACAATGTCCTTAAAACCCCCAAATATCGAAGGAATATGCTAAGCATCAATAAGCTGTGTTCAACTTACTTCACAGCTTGCTTTCTGAGAACAACCCCTGCTTGGATGTTACTGTCAAGGGGTTTCATGTCATTAAGGAAACAGGTGGAAGACTTACCTCCCTTGTTAAAGTTCACAAGGCTCTAAACCGTAAGAAAGTAAGCCAGTTATTTTTAAGTGGAATTACAGAGTTAATCTCATCGAATTCTTAGGAACTTCTCCCGCTCTGAAAGCTGAGATGCCGACTGTTGTGCAAGCACAGCCCTGCAGTGGTGTTTCGGAGGGCACCCTGCCCCAGCAGCCTGCTTGCCTACCTATCAGGAGCCTGAAGCCACCTAACTGCAGAGCTTCAGTTCTCAGGAGGAGCCTGACATGAAGAGCTCCTGCCTTGGGCTGCCACTCGTAGATTGCCCCACGTGGGATGCTGGGCCTGGGACACTCCAGGCAGCCCCCAGCCCTGGCATAATGGCACCACACGGCCCTTCCAGCTCCTGCCAGCTGAGCTTTAACCTGAGCCAACTTGGGAAGGCCAAGGGCTGGGCCACAGCCCCCCCGGCTCCTCAGGTGCCCACCACCCTTCACTGAAGGGTGACAGGCAAGGCTGACAGGCCATGGGGGAGTGCAAAAATTCCAGGCTCACCCTAAAATCTGCCACTTTGGAGACACAGCTGCAGAGCAGAGCAATGATGAGCAGAAACGGGGAAAGGTGGGAAGGGGAAAATAAACCAAACCAAAAAAACCCACTCAAAGAGTCAGGAATGTTAAAGTATCACCCTACACAAGACACAAACAGGGTGTCTGCCAGCTGAGAGTGTGACTGTTTTGTCCTGTGGCTTCACAGATCATGATGCAAAGCACATTTGCAGAGCAGTAGCTGATGAAATACGATTCCCCTTTACATTACCTTTAAAAAAGCCGGCCAAGACAGCAACCTCAAGCAAGCTACAGGCAGGTTCACCAGGCAGGTGGCCAGAGCCAGAGCTGTGATCCTTGGCTGGAAGTGTTGCTTCTCCTTCCCTCAGTTACCGAGTGCAGGTATCCGCCCGTCTCTTGGAGGCACCGTCATCTGCTTCTGAATAGTGCCCAATTATTCAAGTTACAAACGGGAATGAGCAGGACAGGGAGCTGTTTCTGAAAATACCATATACAGGTTATTAAATGCTTTTGATTTATTGCCATGATTTGTCTTTTGTCCCCAAAAGTCTGGTTCACACACTATGTATACAGCAGAGGAAAGCTGAAATCTCACAATGTGACAAAAACCCCCTTACTTTAAAAAAACAACAACAACCACCCCACCCAGGAGAAGGGAGGAAAGACTGTGATGGTTTCTGACAGTTCAGCAGAAGCACAATGACAGTTTGCAGCAGCAGAGCAGTATGGACTCTACAGGAGAGCCGACAGCATTCTTTATTGCCCAAAGAAAATGCCGATGCTACCAAAAACCCATTAACTGCTGGCACCTCGCCCTCAGAGACGCTTGGGAGCGTGTGCGTGGCATGGAGAAGCGTGTGCTCGCGCGGAGGATTCTTCCCTTAGCTTCTTTCCCTGTGCTTTTCACGGAGGTTTGCTCATCCCGCGTCGTGCCCCGAGTAGCCAGGAGTGTGCTGCTTAATCCTGTTTGTTGTTGCAAGACTGTCGGACGGACGATTTCTGATGCTCCAGCAACGTGATGGACTTTTCGGAATTCTCCAAGTTTCGGAGCAGAGTCTCTAACCGCCTCTTGATCTTCTTCTGATCCTCGATGGCACAACCGATGACCACGGACTGGAACTTCTGGTCGATGGGTCCCGCGGGCACGTCTGACGTGCAGGCGCCGTACAGCGACATCAGGCGCATCTTGGCGTCCTCCAGGTCGTCGAGGAGTTTATTGACGATCTCGTCGATCATCTTGGTGGCGTGCTGCAGGGACTCCTGCTGCTGGGCATTGCGGATGGTCTCCACGGAAACCTCCACGGTGAGGGTTCGGCCCATCAGACGATTAGCGGTTAAATTAAGTTCTTCTCTCTCGCCTAAATAGAAAACAATAAAAGTATTCCAAGGTTACAGGCAAATGCTCTCCTGCGCCAAAGAAAAAGACGTTCAAACTGCTACGACACTGCAGTAAATGAGGTTGTTTTTCTAAGTGACAAGCAACAAGACTTGCAGAGGACAGAAATGAAGGTTTTGTTGCATTTGCTCCAAGTCCTACTTATTTCACAGAAGTCTGCATCTCCTGACTGGAAGGGAGGCACTGAGCTCTCTTAAAAACCTGAGCAACGCCTTCCCGCTTCCACCATGACGTCTGCTGAAAGCAAAGTGTATGGTATGGGACTGTCAGGAAATGTCCTTTGGCAACAGAACTGGCGTGTTAAGGCCCTCTTGTGCTGCTCTGAGGGACAGGTCTAGACAGTGCCCAGGAAGGCCATAAAGAGAAAACTGGTTTGTGACTGCACTAGTGAATTCAGTGACTGACTGAATTAGTGACTGAAGAATTTCTGAAGTAGGGGCCACGAAAAACATAGTTTTCCAAAAAGTTTTTTTCCTAAAGCTTGGACGCAACCTATTTGACGTGTAGGCTCCTGAAGAGCAAATAAGGCAGGAATTTAAAGCAGCTAATATAAAACAAACAGATGCAAGGGATGTATTTAAAACTCTCACACAACCAGGACAGTAATCGTGCAGTTCCTGCAGGCTGTGCACTGCCTGGCTCTCCCACCTGTCCCAGAATCAAAGCCATTAAAATGCTGCGTCTTGTGCTGTGTTTTACATGATCAGCAACTTCTCTCCCTCAGCTGAGCCATATTAACCCCGATTTGGAAAATGAACTGTGTGTGGGGCTCCAGGACAGAGCAGGGACACCGTGCAGCCCACCCCATCCGGAAGGAAAGGTGACCCCAGGGTTGCGGCTCTGGCACCGGTTCCTGCTCCAGCGGCCACCCGAGGGAGCTGCTCCCTCCGGCCCGGGCTGCCTGGGAGTCTGAGGGTCTGAGGGAGGGTATGGCAGAAGCAGCCTCTCACCTTCACTGATGTGCCTCATGTCCTGGCTGTTCTGTATATTGTGGATCATTTCCAGCAGGGTTTCTTTCTCTTGTTCCATAGCAGATGCTGCATCGCGGAACGCCTCTACCCTGAACGTGGTTGAACCAAACAGAACATGTAAGTAATAAAATAGCTGTTCACTCACAGAGCTGCCAAGAAGAGGTTTTTTAGACTTCAGCTTAGGAGCAGACAGTTCTTAATTATCCACGAGCCAGCCTCTCTGATCATCAGGAGTTGCTGGGCTACCTGCTCCCACCAGCACTGGTGTTCTCCCTGCAGCTTTGCTCGCTATGACCCACACAGGCAGGAGGCTTCTGTGGGAGCAGCTCCTATTGCTGGGCTTGCAGGGAAACACCAAACTTGGTCCCTCTTAACACTGGACCCCTCCTCCAGTCCTGCTCCCTGTGTAGTGGGGGTGAGGAGAAAACCCATGAGAAACTGCTCACTCGGGAAACTCTGTGAGCTGTGTGCCCACAGCCTGCCATCCTGCTCGTGGCGTAAGGTACAGGCCAGGAGCCATGTGAAAATGTCGTCCTAGAAATCCTTAATGCAGGGCCACCAAGATGATCAGGGGACTGCAGCATCTTTCTTATGAGGAAAGGCTGTGGGAACTGGGGCTGTTCAGCCTAGAGGAGACTGAGAGGGAATCTCATAAACACAAGTACTTAAAAGGTGGATGTCAAGAGGATGAGGCAGCACTTTTTTTCTGTTGTGAAAGGACAAAGGGTAATGGATAAAAGCTGGAACACAGAAAGTTCCACTTTTAAGGAAAAAGTGCTTTACTGTAAGAGGGAGCGAGCCGTGGCACAGGCTGCCCAGGGAGGGTGCGGAGTCTCCTTCTCTGGAGGTCTTCAAAACCCATCTGGACATGTGCCTGTGTGACCAGATTTAGGTAGACCTGCTTGAGCAGGGAGGTTAGACTAGATGATCTTCAGAGGTGCCTTCCAACCCTACCATTCTGTCCTTCTGTGAACTTATGTCTTATTCCCCACTGTGGTTTTAAGGAGGGAACCTTCTCCATCCAGCTGAGTAATACAGAAAAGCACACTTGGGAGCTGTCAACTTTGGAGACTGGGGACAAGAGATAACCATCCCCTCCTTTGACTTTACCACAGAGGCTTGAGGGCAGGGACTCACAGAAGATTTGTCAGGCTGCAACTGGCTGCAAGAGTTGTGCCAAAAAAGTCATCAATTCTGCATTCCCAGACGCCACAGAAAAAGCAGAATATCACGTGAACATGGCTGATGGTTTGAGATGCTTTCAAGGCACAGCTCGCGAGATCTGGCTGCTGTAAGCAGCACGGGAATGTATTCCTGGGAGACCTGATCTAGGTGAACCTGCTTCTGCAGCGTGGTTGGACTAGATGATCTCTAAAGATCCTTTCCAACCGTGCCGTTCTACGGTTCTATAATCCATCTGTCCCAAAATGTTTATTAAACCTGTCCAGAAAAGGTGAAACTTTTGTTAAGTGTCTCAGATGCTCTGTGCTCTTCAACATGACTGGATGCAGCCCCAAGGCAGTGGTGGCTCATTGCTGCTTCTGCAGGCGAGGATTTTATCTCCCGAGACCAGTACAGAGCTGCTGCTCCCTCCTCAAACGCTGTCTGAGGGCAGGCAACTTCGGAAGAACAGCGAGGAGGGAAAAGAGGGCCAAAGGAGGCAGAAGAATGGGGCCATCTGAGGATATAAATAGTCACACCTTGCAAGCAGCCTGCTCATGAAATGGTCCCGTCTTACCAAATATCTCGCCTGATGATTTAGTCAGTGAAAGCACAAGCTTCAGGCTTTGCCTTTAATGTTCATTCTGAGGAGGAGTGGTACAAGGTAATGCAATGCAAATTCTTGCCAAGAGCAAACACGTTTAATTATTATTTTGGACTGGTTAGTAAGAGCAACAAGGCAGGTGGAGTCATACTTCAGATGTCTGCACTTTATAATTTAGGAGGTCTAGCAATATTTTCATAAATGCCTCACCGTGCCTTTGTTAAAAAAAAATAAATGGAGCTTTCACAATCTAAAAAAAAAAGTACACTGTGACTGCTGGAAAGCTTACAATTTGGACCTGCAGAATTTCAGCTTAAACATTGTTTTCAAATGGGATTCGGTCTGTCACCGCACTGGCTCAGAACCCTGAGGTCTGCCTTCAGCAGATGGACCAGCCCTCCGCTTCCCAGGCTTCGCTGGGTCCTCTGAAGAATGTGGCAAACCTGCATTGCAGAGATACATCCTGAATTGGTGCAATTCTAAAGAGAGTGCCTCAAAAGCCAGCTACTGGTATGAGGTAGGACTCAGCAGCCGAATGACCCAAATTAATGACTGCACGCTGCCAGAAACAAGCCCCTGATTTACCAACTGGAACGCTGACCGATGCAATTTTACAGGAAGCCATGCAACCAACGCTTGGCAATTATTTTATTTGCAACAATTGCTTCTGGGAAGTTTTTCTAACCACTTTTTCAACTGTAATACTGAGCGCTCTGTGCCTCGAACCTACTGGGATTTGGATTTTGGTGCCTTTGCTCCCCTGAATGGCAGCGGGAACACGGGCTGACGCCGGCACTGCGTAACGGCACGGGAAGGAGGCGCAGCAGCTCCTGCCCCTCTGCTGTCCCCTCTGCAGATTTCCATCTTGAACAATTATCAGCAGTGCAACGGGGCTAAATGACCCTAAAACAGAAACCACTTGGCTCTCAGGGCCCTCTCAAGGGCGAGGTGGATGGATACACAGCAGCAGAGGCGGCACCTCCACAACCTGCGAGCTACACACCCGAACAGAAGAGGAGGGGAAACGGTCTGAGGAAGGCGAGAGCCGGCAGGGAGGAAAAGGACAGCTGTCTGGATTACATGAGGGTGAAACAAGGCAACAGGGTCATCCCAGATCTTTGCTCTAGGGGGAAGAAACCCTAAAAATAAAATAATAAGGTAACCACTCATACTAGCCTCCAGGAAAATAATAGTGCTCCAGAGAAGATGCTGGGGAGCTTCATCAAGGCCCCCAGGCCACGGCCTGGGACAGACCCTGGCCGGGACACACACCTTTCCTTCCTTACTCGTTCCAAGAGTGTCGGTGCACGGTCAGCTCTCACCACTTCTTTCCTAAAATGCGCTTTGTTTGAGAGCTTTGTGTAAATCTTTACTTTCTTGGTGTGGGGAGGAAAGAGATAAACCTCTAGCAGAGGTGGCTGCTGTGGAAAAAGGTGGAAACACAGTCCAGGTCTCAAAAATCCAACCGACCAAAGAAGAGAAAGCAAAGCAAAGAGCACACAAACCACTCATGAATGCCCGACTATCTTGATGCAGCGGCATGGTCATTTCCCAATAGATGAACACAGGCAACCAGACTTTTACTTAGGAGCGTACTTGTCCCTGTGAACACCAACTGAATATTCCACCCATTACCTAAGACTAAAAAAAACATTCCTTCCTTCTGATGTTCCCTGGTCGGGAGAGTGATCAGGCAGGCAGTGCCTTTCTTTCCTACATACCATTCACATGAGCTGAGCATTCCCCCCGAGGAACAGGTGGACCAGCCTGTGCTTTTGTTTCCAGATGAGAAACTCGATACTCGCTTCCTTAGGACAGCTGCAATAACTCTGTCCTTTAAACTAGGGACTGCCTTAAAGAGCTGACTGCTACAGCGTGCATGCTGGAAGGGCTGAGAAGTTTTCAAAGGAAATCAGAAACATCTGAAGACGGTGCAGCTCTTCTCCTGAAACTGAGCGGAGCAGAAAGAGACGGAACAGAACGTTTCACCCCACAGCCTCAGCTGCTCAAACCGAGACTCCATTCTCCAGCCAGAGGTCTCGTGAAGCTACAATCGAATGGTGGGGGAATAGGGCTGTGCTGAAGGAGAACAAAAGGGAAAGTACAGACTACTGAGATGGGAAAAAACAAGCACAAGCGCCTGACTTAGTTATTGTTACACCTAGGACTGTGTGTTCGCTTCACACAACCACCAGAACGTTGTGACACCCGGGCAGAGACTCAGGTCTCACTTCCAGCTGCACCTGAGATGCCATGGCGCTGGCCAGCAGTCAGGGCAACACGAAAGCCCAACCCTTGCTAGGGACAAACGTGCCATCTGCCCCCTGTGCCGCAGCCAGATTAACCCCCCTTTCCCTACAGAGGAAAGTCCCCCTGCAAACACCTATCAGGGAGGTGTTGGCTCCGGACAGCGGCAAACACAGGTAAGGTGGTGGGAGGGAAGGAAGGAAGGAAGGAGAAAAGGGCGGGTGGCTCAAGCCAGAGCACTTCTGAATGAGGGTTACCACAGGGTTCGGCTGACCTTAAGCAACCTGAGAACTGAGCGCTGGTGAGGAGATTCATTAAAGGCTGAAGTTCACACTGACCATTTTTTTGCTTTTGATATTTACAAGCAACAGCTTGAGGGTCTATAGCTAAACTAAACTGGGTAGGGGAGAAAGAAGTGTGGAAGCTCTTCCTCCCGTCATTCAAATGACTTTGAAGTGAGGCATGTTCATTACAGAAATAAACCAAGTGATTTTAATCCAAGTATTTCGACTCTTTTATCGTAACTGTTCCAAATGTAGGACTATGCCTAGACCCACAGCAATCTGGGAGGTTTAATTTGGGGTTTGATTTCTGGTTAACCGAACCGTCTGCTTTGTTTCAGAGCCGCTGAGCAAATTCAAAACACGTTTTTGCATATTCCGATGCTCATTCTGTGCCTACACGCTCACAGGCTAGACCTGGGTGTGAGCGAGCAGAGAGACCAGTCTGCAGACAGTGGCTTTGCTCAGGCAAATTCAGAGAAGTCTGTGAAGCACTTCAAGGAGGTTTAATCAAGCCAAGTGAAAGGCTGCTAATGGAACGGCATACAAAGTCCACTCCCGAAGAATGCAAAGTGAGGCAGGCAGAAAAGGGAAAAGCAACTCCTGTATCCCACAGACCTCTTTTAATTACAGGGAAGTCCTAGAAACGTTCTGGGTGGTTCCGTGAAAGCTGCTGATCAATACGCGGCTCTAATGAAGGAAAGGGTGCGTCAAAACGGTGAATCAGGGGTACACCCAGGGCACCCCGCGCGTCCATCACTGTGTAATTAAGCAGAGCTGAGAGGGCAAGGAAGGGGATTACAGGCGAGGAATCGCCCCTCATGCGGCTGAGCTGGTGAAAATAAACAAATGAATGAATGAGACGGGGCTAGCTGGGGAAAGCAGGAGGAGAAAGGCTGCGCTCCCGGCACAGCGGTGAGACGCGCGCCGTATTCACAGCGACTCGGGACAAACGCAGCCGAGGCGCGGGACGCAACGCCAGCTCGCGCCGCGGTGCAGGGGGGTTTATTACACTTCAGAGCGGACAGACGGACGTAGCGTGGGTCAGAAAACCCCACAGCCGAACCAGCAGGCGCGAGGCGAGGCGAGGCGAGGCACGGAGCCCGCACGCCGCGGCTCAAGGAGCGCGACGGACGGACACCAAGCGCCGTCCTGTCCCCGTCCCCGTCCCCGTCCCCGGCTGCGGGAGGCGGCGGCGGGACGCGGGCTCGAGGCGCCGCGGGTGCAGCAGCCGCCGCCCCGCCGCCGCCGCCGCGGCCGCCCCGCCGCCGCCGCCGCGCAGCGCCCACACCGCCAAGAGCCGCGGGGAGCCGCAGCAGCACAGCGCGCGTGCCCCCGAGAACGCGCCGGCGCACGCTCGCGCCAACGCTGTCGTGTCCACGCGCTTGCGGGCCGCTGGAGAGCCGCCGCTGCCGCTGGTGAGCTGGCTCTGGGGAAGGGGGACGGGGTCCGCTGAGGAGACGCCCCCCGCAGCGCACGGCCGCGGCCCCTGCGCTGCCCTCACCTGAGCTCCAGCTGGTCCAGGTTCTCAAGCAGGCGGCTGGAGCGGTCCGCCATGGAGGTGGAGCGGTAGAAGCGGCCGCGGAGCTGCCCGCCGCACTGCTGCTGCTGCTGCTGCTGCTGCTGCTGCTGCGCCGCCGCCGCCTCGCTGGCCTTGGCGCTGATCTTAGCCTGAGCCATAGCGCCCGCCCGCTGCCGCCGGCGGAGCCTCGCTGCGGCCGCTCCCTCGCCGCGTCCCGCGGGCGCCGGCGGCGGGCGACTGCCGGCCCGTCGCTCATGGCCAAAGAAGGAGCCGCCCCNGATGCGCCGGGATGATGCGCCGGGATGCGCCTCGCCCGGGCCGCGGGCTGCGCGGCGGCTCGCGGGGCCGGCAGGGACCGCGCACCGCCTCCCCGCCCGCGGAAACGGGCTGTGCGGGGCGGTCGAGCTCGGCAGGGGGCCGGCGCTGACACAGCCGGGGAGAGCAGCCGCAGGGCGAGCAGCGGGTCCCTGGGGCGCCGACCCCCCGGTGCCACGCTGAGCGGCCCCTGCGTCTGCGCTCCGGGCTCGTGCGCGCAACAGCAGCGGCCCCCAGCAGCGTGAACCCGGGCTCTTAATAAACGAGGAGGTTTTTTGAATATCCATATTAACTTTATTGGAGAGGGTATCTGCGAGCATTTGCCTTCCACAACTCTCCTGGGTGGCTGTTTGAGTGGTTTGCCATTTCATTAGGGAAAACAAGACCCCCCCCGCCCCCCATCCTTCCCCAACTGTTGTATTTTTATAGTAAAGTTTTGGAAAAGTTGAGCTACAAAGCCAAAACGTTTGAAAACACAAGAAACAGCAGGAAAAAATACAATGCTTTAAAAGCCTGCTGGAGAGGAAAGTTGAAGAAAAGTAAATCAGAGACAATGCGCACTGTAAGCAGAACCTGAACAGCGTTCCTGAAAACAAGATACGTGAGATAACAGCAGAAGGATCTGCCATCAGTGGCAGTAGTAAGAGCACTTATTGTCCAAGGTAGAAAACGGCTTACTAGAAAGAAAGGTGTTTGATCTGCTCTTTCTGTGCCAGAAAGGAAAAAACCCCTCTCTTTGATGGTAGCCAAGGCAGTGGACCTACATCTATTAATGACTTGTTCTGAGATGGCATTTAACCCTTCCCTCCCACACACACCCACCGCACCAACCTGGCAACACCTCCCACTGAGGCCTTTGTGCTTCAGGTTCCTACTGGCAGGGCTGGCTCCAGTGCTTCAAGTCACACAAGGGCTTCACTTCCCGCTCCTGTGAGTGTTTAAAAAGGAATTTGCTTATCCCGAAAGTCCTGGTTTGGGCAAATACCCCCTGGCTCTAACAGATCGATTTTTGGCACCCAGGGACCGAGGGATTGTGTTACACACAGAGACTGTTCAGTGCGCTCACCCTGCTGGGATTCAAAATAGCTGTGTTCTCAGGCTTGTCCATTCAGAATGATATCATATCCCAAGCCCTCTCGTTAAATTAATTACCCGAGTTTTCTTTGGTTTATGGAGTTGGATAAGTAAGGCTTGTTGCCTGTGAGCTCATGGAAGTAACTTCATTTGAAGGATTGTTCCATCCAGCTCCCTGCGGTCTTTGTGGAAGGTAATTAGAAACTGCTTCCCACCCCAAACAGAAACCATTTGTGGCCAGGACACACAGTTGGCAGCCACTTTTTCCTACAAATTTTCTATTCTTCCCCTGCCAAATTATTAAGCATCAAACCAATTGGGTTTAAAAAGCATAAAGGAAAATAGCTGACCAGCTATGAACATGATTTTTACAGGGGTGTAATTCCACGTGGGTAGAAGCAGCCATGGAACAGAGGCACAGAACAGCTGTAGTTGTGTCCAAACTTATCACATATGACTTATCCTCTTCAGCAGCAAAATGGCATTTTATCCTTGGAGTGAGTCTAGCACAAAGCATAGAAAAAAAAATGCGGGTTTAAAAGCCAAAAAAAAAATGGTCTTTGGGGACAAGCCTTGACCTTTCTGCCTGTACAAGTCAGGATATTTTCCCATTTAGAAGCTTGGAAGGACCACGACAACTGCTTTTCCTGCTCTCTAGAGGGGCAGATTGCCCTCTGTGCCCTCTGCTTCTTGCTGAGGTCCGTAAAGGGGTGGTTGTCATCACTTTGCCAAAATAATAATAGCTGGGCTGGAAAGAGTTCAGCTGCAGCAGAAAGGAAGTAACTCGCAACTGATTTGGGACAAGTTTTGGCACACAAAAGGCAGGAACTGTGGCAAAACAGGAGGAGGAATGGCCCTCACGTCTGAAGCAAAGCACAGCTTCCATCCTCCTGCTTGCAGTCTGCCGTGAGGCAGGGTGATGGCTGGGTCAGGACTGCCATCGGGTTCTGCCATTCCTCTGTCCCCCTGTCCTTAGCTTCTCCACAGCTGGGTTCACATGACACTGCACAGCCCTGCTCTGTCTCAGGGCACCACTGAGCAGAACATGAGGAGAGGGTTCTGCTGCGCTCTCGCCTCAGCAGTGAAGCTGCTGTCTGGCTCTTGTTTAAAGCACTGCATTGTAAAATATGGGTACCACCTCAAAACAGAGCCGTGTGTCTCATTCACACACACAAGGTCCCTTGAGGCAATGGAGGGAGCAACTGTCCCAGGTCTCCTACAGCTGTACCAAGTGTCTTGAGTCCCACAGTCAGGGAGATGATCTACACCAAAAGCACAGAAGTTGTCACATCACTAAACAGCACCTTAGTTCCAGCTTTGCATTAATTCCATACCCTGACATATACCTTGTCACATGCCCTAACGCTTATACATGAGCTGTCATGGAATAGGATCAAAGAGAAAGTCCACACCCAAGAAACGCCATACCAGATCATTTTCCTCCCTTCACCCACAGGAACTTCATCTGAAGAACCCTCTTCACATGCAGGTGTTATGGCAACACAACAGTTGCCATATATAACAGGAGGATACAGTCTTGGTTTGGGCCAGCCAGCCAAAGCCAGCTTGCAGGCTGCCCAGCACTGTGGCAGCTGCAGCAAAGATGGGCCAGTACACCGTGATCAAGGTATGTTTCCAATCTAAATGCACCCCTTCTGTCGCTGGGGATTACCCTCTCGCTCGGCTCCTGCTCAGCCTACGCTGCTGTGCCGTGGCTGCTGCTGCTCCCAATGCTCACTAACAGCCCCCTCACTTTGTGGGCTCAGCACAGCAACACTTGGGCTGGAGCCCTCTGTCTCGGGCACAACCTGAATGCTGGTGTGGCTGTTTCGGGGTGTGCAGCAGCTCACTCTCACACAGGCAAGTTGTCTACTCAGGGAATTCTGCACAGCTGAAGGTGCTCAGCTAAAGGTCAGCAGAGCTCTGAGCTAAAAGCCAAATGGAAGGAAGGACTCCCAGAAATTAGGATACTGCAGTCAGCGAACTTGCATAGATTTACAAAGGGCTCTTCACATTACATTTCCACACACGCAGAGCTGTGCTGACCAAGTGCACACTTTGCATGTACTTGCCGCTTGCCCTAAATGTTCTGACTTGTTTACATCAACTTTTACAACATCTCAGACTGTATTATTTGTTTGACCTAGATTCTTACAAGTGGGCTCTAAACAACTTGAATTAAGAACTTCTACAGGAAAGGTTCTCCACTTGAGAAGGTTTAGAAGCATCTAAGAAACATGCAGATGCAGGCTTCAATAAAGCTCCTTAGCTGGAAAGAATTGCCCCAAAGTATCTTTGTGCTCACGTCAGCCAATTTTTCTAAATCAGTGTTGAAACACTTCATCATCCATCCTCCTCACCTCCTTCCAATTTCCAGCAGTCACTGTAAACACTGCAGGGACAGCACAAGCAGATGATAGAACACTTTCCTTTTAAGAAAGAAGACGGCGTAACTTCATACCTCAGTAAACTTCACCATATTTGGTAAAGATTCAGCAAAAGTTTGCAGTCTGTGACTGCTATAGGAAGAGTAGTGGTCATTTTTGTATACTTTGAAGAGCCAAGAAAATTAATCCACCACCCAAACCCACTTACAAAGCAAGTAGCTCAGAAACTGCTTTTTCATTTGCATTATTCAACTACAGCAGCAACCCAGGCAGGCACGACGTTTTAGCAACTTCCACAACACTTGCACTGACTGACTTGGCATCTCATCTTGACCCTGAATACGACCAAAAGAGGGATTTCATTTGACATGAAAGAATGTCACACAACACACCACAGAGACAAGAGCCTCCTACCAATCGTGACCTGTCACGACTGTTTGTCGCATGCGCCACACAAATGAAGAGCATTGAAGTGAACAGTTGCTAGCAGCCAAGTGGAGATTGGACTTTTTCCTCATTACAGACACGTATGAGAAAAAAACCTCAGAATTACTTTAGACTAATGAAGGGTGAACACAAACATCACCACAAAGGCAAATTCTCTTAAAAAGGGCAGGGCAAATCACTTCCAGTACAAACACGAAGGATGCTGGGCAAGCTCCTTAACAGGCACAAGTCATCTGTTAAAATGCAGACAGGTCTCTCAGCATATGCAGAGCAAACCTCAAAAATTCCAGCCAGTTAAACAAGACTCTCCAGCCAGAAACATTAAATTCTGAAACAACCATTTACCAGACACCTTTTCCAGCTGAGGAACAAGGTGCAGTATCACAAGATGCTGGTAACAGGTCACATGTCTGTACAGGCAGTGCTTCAAGAACCAAATTTTCTCTACTCCTCTGGAAACAAGTATCACAAACATAAAGAAAACCTCACAAAGTTAAGCAGAACCTCAAAGAGACCAAAGAAGGTGAGGACAAATTTCAAGATGTCAGTAATTCTGACGACTACTTTAAACACAAAAAACATACATAGACTAGAACTCCAAGAAGCTGTTTTATAAAAGCCACAGCAGCAGTGGTTGGGATTCGCTATGTGTTTGGGTTGGCAGCTGAGGAGGACGATGCAATGTGTTTAACAATTGGTACAGAGAATGTTTGTGCACACTTTTTTGTTTAATGCAACCAATTAAGTCATGGCCCATCAGGTACAAGCAAATGCCACATTTATGACAGAACAAAGTGTTCTGAGGAGTAAAGCACATGGTTAAAATCTACCATAGCAGATCTGGAGAGGACCAGCTACCCAGCTTTTAAACATTCCTTGAAACAAGCAAAGAACTTCCTCAAGCTGAAACATCTTTTCACATGAAAAGGATTTTCAGCTTTAGGGTCTGCACTGAAAAGAAAAAAGCCTCTACAACTTGGATCAAGATGTTTTTGATGAAAATTGTTTTCTGTCTCATTCCTCCCTTTATTGGAAGAACACATGGTGTGAAAAATTCTGGATCCGATTTAGCTTAAGTCAGTAGCCAAAGGCAACTCAAAATGTTCCAGGAGAGCGCTTTACAGCAGCAGCAGCAGAACAAGCTGCTACACACCCAGATTTGGACAGAAGTGTGACTGGTCTGAGACTTGCTGTGGGAAAAGAAGCAGCAGGGAAAAACCATTAAGAGGTCCTGCTCACTTTGGAACGCTTGGGTGTCAGAGTCAAATGCACTGGAAGTGTTCAAACCTGTTTTCTGGTGTTTGAACAGTTTCTTCAAGTTGTATGATAGCTAACGTGTGCCAAGATAACTCACTAAATCCTTCATTAATTCTACTTGTTTCAGAGTTAGCAATTATATCAGAATTGCGACTGGGAACAAACCAGTGCTGGTTTTCCAGCTTTTCTAACCATGGTGACACACAGCTATAATCATTTTGACTCATTGGAATCAAGAGTGAGAAGTATCTAGCTTTCCTCTTGTCTGTCTTCCCACTAAAAGTATTTCTTTGCTAATAAATATTTATATTTACAGCAGTTAGAAGCAAACTCACAGGCTAATGAATAGCAAAATCAAGCCAGCATTTTATTATATTGAGATTTCTTACTGATTAACAGCAAACATTAAATGAAGTATAATAGGCTGGTAAAGCTAGACAGCTTGCATAGGTACTTTTAAACAAAGGAACTAAAAAAAGTGACATAGATAACTTTAAACACAGAAATAAATTTTCACCTTAAGATCTGTACAAAAATTATTAACACATGTACATTCATTTATCCAAGGCCACCTCTTCACAAACAGAAGAAGCAAAGATGACAGGAATGATACAGCTTAAACTTTACCACTTCTATTCCAAACAGGAACTAGAAAGTTTAATTTAGTTTCTGTTCCCTCAAAGAGTTGTTCCAGTTGTTCCATGTTCCATCATGGAAAGGAACCAAACCCGTCAAACTTCAAGCCACCGAATCCAACACTCTGCCATTCTGCTACTGAAAAAAGAACACACACATTTATAAAACAAAGCTGACAAGCTAACTGTACAGCCTGTGGTCCTGACGCTGACATTTGTGACAAACGGGACATAGACAAAATTATGGTCTATGAGGTCAAACTGGCCACAGGCAAGAGTTAGGCCATATCCTCAATTTATAAACCTGGGATCTAAGTTCTCTCTGGAGAACAAGGTTAGCTAGGCAAACCTGAGACAACTTTACCTTTTTTTTTGAGAAAGAGTTTACTGTTTTTATCTGGTGCAAAGATCACATGAAAAAAAAATAAAGACAATGACATTTTGTGACAGAAAAATACAAAGACAAACAAACAAAGGGAATGAACAAAAATTAAACCCCTCAAAATACCCAGTAAGACCAACCTACTAATTAGGCAACAACTTACACACCTAGACTGGAGACACTCAGCCGTTGCCCATTAGAAACAGAATATGCAAAGGCTTAAAAAAATTCTTTTTATCATCCACAGTATCCTGCAGTGGACATTCATAAATGCAGGTGCTCATTGGCGTGACAGAGGGCATCAGGTTATAGATCTAACAATTGAAGATACAGACGTGTTTTTGAAGTGGTAGTTCTGAACCTTTGTCAATAGATGAACAAGCTTCCGTCATTGTAAGGAGCTCTGATGATATGGTGTTAGTGTACCAAAGTATCCTCATTTACATCTCCTCAAGGCTTCTCTTGATAGCTTCTTGCAAATCTGCATCTTGCTCTGTATAAATACAAAAAGTATTTTATAAACATCCCAAACTATGGTTGATAACCAATCATGAACACAACTACATTAATATTACCACATAAAGCAACAAGTTACTTGTGTGGGCAATGTCATCTGACTGCAAAAAAAAACAAAAAGGAGAGAAAGAGAATGAAAGTATTTTTCCTCTTTCTGTCTTATGCCATCTTTTCAACACTTCAAAATACAGGAGTCACTTCTACAACCTTCCAATGTATTAAAGCTGATCGGGCTGCCCCTAGTTAAGAGTGTAACGTGTCTACAGATTTACTGGTCTAAATAATACCAAGATTAGAATTTGCGCATATGCACTAAGAAAAAGAAAGTATTAAAAACAAAGAGAGACAAAAAACAAGCAGAGACAATCAGAGAGATTTCAGTATTTTCATTCCAGTTCCTTATCAACAAACATTCCCATATCTACATTTTAACTTGGCATCACTGTTGTCACTCTTACTAGGAAGACCAGATGTAAGTAGAGGAAAAAAACCAACCTCCTATCAACAGCAAGAGTAGTTGGTGTCAGGGCTATAACATTCTTGATGAGGGGGGAAGACTGCATTGAACTCCTCTGACTTGTTAACCACCCCTCAAACACCTTTTGTAATACTGAAAAAACAAACTCTGTTTTTGCATCATATTTAGGTTGGTTTAGGCACCAGTTGATTAATGTTAGTGAATGAAATACCACAAGTTAAACAAGGCTTGCATGTAAATATTGATACCAACAGTCAAGTTGGAGAAGTTAAAGCAGCTTTCAGACATGCTGTCATTCTTGAATTACTAATCATCTGCATTAGGAGGACACAAACATTCTATTAAAAAAAAAAAGCTATGTGTTCTTATGACACAGGAAACACAACAATTACACATATTAATGTAACAGATTTTTAAACTGTAATTACATGGGGATGTTTCACACAAGGCCTAGATTTGGAACAGATATAGTATCAACGAATGCTCTCTCATGGCAGCAGAGCCATATTCATTCCCCTGGACTTTGCTGTAACAGCCAGTAGTGCTAATAAAAAGAAGCAAATTAGTTTCTGAAAAGAAAACATGACATGGTCACAGAAACAAAAAAGGAAGTTTTGAAACCAAAGGAAAGCAGAAAGTCATTTGCAGACAACTGCTTGCATTAAAATATGTTGTCAGTTAGCCTCTAAGCACTGCAAGAGCTGAGAATAAGGCCCAAACTGGGACTCCTGCCAATGGCGTGCTGTTAGCTCCACAGGAATACCTGAACTGTCCCTTTATTCCCTAGAGCTGCTGAAGCAGCTTCCTCTGCCCCCTATACTTACTTTTTGCTTTCTCCTTTTCCAGTATTTGCTAGTACTTTTTGCATTTTACCCTTTTATGGTGCTGATTTTGCCACGTCACCCCCTTTTACCCCATGACAGAGCTGCCATTACCCTGGCAGGCAGCGAAGAGAGCTGGAGCCTGGCTGCTAGGTAAGCTGAGGTGCCTTCAGTATTGCAGCACCAGCACCTCCTTTAGGCCCTGCAGGCCGCTGCCATCCCCCATGGCAGTTCCCAGCACTGCCATGAATATGCTGGACATCTAACAACAATATTTACTAAGAATATGAATTTGGTAAATTCATAACTGAATAGTTTCTGAGACTGTAAGATTCAGTTACTGGTTTTATCACTGACCTACTGTCTATTGACTTTTCTTTTTAGCTCATTTTATTTCCATGAGGTGGAAAGGCAGAGTTAAGCCTTGAAACAGTAAATTACTTGCAAAGGGCACTGTAGTCTGTCACCAAAAATTAATGACTGCACTGTGTGAACACCATTGCTAAGCACAACAGCAGAAGGATCAAAACAATTTCAAATAAGGTAAGATATGATGTGATCAGACAGCTACACTGTTGATTCAAAGTTGTACATAGATATATAGCTCTTTTAGGAGACCAGAGTGCTTTGTTGAGATATAATACCTAATTTTGAACTATTTATTCAGAAGTTCAACTACGTAGTCAGTTGTTCTACCCTGAGTCACCAGACTCTCATTAAAACTGGTACAAAGTGAGCTCAGTCAAGACGTTAATTGCATGATACCCTGTGGAGCACCAATAAAATAGAGGTTGAGTCTGCTGGCATACTTCTCAGGTTAGAAAATTACTTTTTATTTAGAACTCACCAGACTGTTCTTAACTACTCAAGATTACCAAGTGTATTTTAGAGAGTATTTCCTAAAATGTCGCATGCCTCAAACCAATTTTAAGTTCAGTTTCTGTACCTTCCATAAAATTAGCAGCACTCCAGAACATAGAAAAATAAAGATTTAACAGACCTTCTTGTTTCCTTGCTTCTTCTAAGCTCCTCTGCATTGTCAGTTTCATATCTTCATCCTCTTCACTATCTGAACCTTGAGTGAAGAAATGAAACATAAATTACACGTTGCTCCTAATAAACAAGTTACCAGTCCCCTCCTGCATTTCTCTTACTGTAACAGCATTACAGGTTGGATTTGAAAAAATACTCTTATGATCTGAAAATTAAAAATACATTATAGACATAGTTTAAAACAGTAACACAAGACAGTTATTTTTTCCACTTACCTTCTTCCCCATCTACCCAAAATCCAGAGACAGACTACTTAATTTTTCTATTATTTTGAAGTGGTAACAAGAAATAACAGCTGCAGAAGCTACTGTTATAGTGTCTACTGCATTCCTTTTTTTTTTTTTTGTAACAGTTATGGAAGAAAATAATGCATTCTGCAAGGATCTAATTATGGGGAAAAGTGCTGCAGTGTGTTTCTGCTTATACATGACCTTAGCTGGATCTTGTTGTCTAAGTATTCCATTGGAGTGTAACAACTCAACTGAGCAGTGCAACTCAGTAGATGTTGTTCAAGTCTCACAGAAGAAAAAAAGCTGATACACTTAAACTGGTAACTCCTCATAGCCAAGCCCAGCCAAAAATCCACCACCTTTCTCTTTCCAAATAACACTCTTCATAAGGCTGGTTTCCAGCTCCAGAATGACATCTGGTGTATCTAAGGTTGGGGTTTTTTTGTTGTTCGTTTGTTTTCAACAGAGGCTCAGCAAACTGCAGTTTAAAAAATAAACAAGTGAATGACTCACATTTTGTATTAATTCTCCTGCTACAGGATAGTGCTATTTTGGGAGATAGTCTCTGTAATGAGGTCTTACAGTATTTGCAATCAACTAGTCTCCTATGGTCATACGAACAGAAAACTTCCCTTGGAGTCATCATGTGTATTAGCACATCAATGTTCTTCTGATGGTGTTTACTGGTAAAGAACATTCCCATATGGGTGTCTAATTTACTGACTGTGTGACCTGAGTTAGGTATTCAAAGTGACAGGCACACTGTCTAAAGTTTGTTTTCAAACCTGACACGTACCATCTTTGAACAGCAACGTCGCCAACTTTCCCCATTCCAGGAACACAGACTCCAACAGCCAGTATCAAACAGATCAGGAGCCCACAAAGATGCCAGAAATAGCTGGATATACACTGCAGTGAAAACGATCTTTCTCCAGTCACTTGGCAGACTGACTGTGAATCCTTTTAGGAGCTGCCTACTATCTTTGAGTGGTCTTTTTTTTTTTTACTTCCAAAGCAAACAAAGCAAAAAAGAAAAATCTACACTAACTCCCAAAACGTCATTATGATCACTTAGGAAAGGGAGGAAGAAAAAAATGCAGAGAAAACGCTTTGTCCATGTGGCTTCTCCCTTATTAATCATCCTTTTAATCTTCCAGCCCAGAAGACATCACAGACTGCTCTAAAGTTCTGTACATGTTAAGAGATGCTTGAAGCAATCACTCCCTAACTCATTTCTAGGCATAAGTGTAATGAGAAATGAGTTCTTGTGAGCAGTAAGGCATCGTACAAGAGGGTCTCTGGTTTGCTACCATTTCAAAGATGTATTAAGAGCACTTTTCCAAATGGTTGTGGGTTTTTTTTTAGGTGACAACAGAAGATGCTGGCAAACGCATAAAGCAGCCTCTTCCTATTGACATCTTGCATAGATGGTTAAACAGCAGAGGACAGGAGTCAGAAGTCCAGGGGTCACGATCTCAAGAAGTCAGCTTTCATGGAACTGGTTGTATCAGTTAGCATTCACCACAGAAAAGGCCACAATGGCAACCCACTGACACACTATTAGAGGACAGTGCTTTCCTGCTTACACCTGGGTTCCCTGACACAGGCAACAGGCTCTGTTGAAACTCATTTCTATCAGAGTACGGCAGAGCAGCAGCCACCTTGACTTTCCTGTCAATTAGGTCAGTTATGAATGCTAAAACGAGATTTGTAGATGGAATTATTATTTCAGTTTGTTAGGAAAGTTTAGGATTCATCTCTGTCTATTGCAAGCCTCATCTTGCCAAAATGTTTTTCTAGTCACACCACCTCAATTACATCCTTGTAATAACATGGGGTAGGCACTCACATCGGAAGAGCTAGATGCAAACTGGCATGCAAAACAGTGAGACGTTTTTCAAACAAGCTGCCTGCCCCATCATTTATCACTGCACCTGACACGCAGTAACTAAATACCACTTGATTGATAGTTACATCATCAGAAAATGGGTTTGCTTAAGACAACATCAGAATTGTGATATTTGAAAACAATTAGTACTGATGATCTGTCAGTCTGGGGCAGGGAGGAAGGAGAAAAATCAGTTCATGAGCCAAACATGAATATGAAGCATGTTGAAAGTCTCATGAGCTACATTCTGCCTTCACTGCTCATGATTTGCAAGACTTCTCTCCCTTCTACCTGAATTAATGTACGTTCAGTTTCCCATGAAGGCAGCTGCTGGATTCTCTGAAACCTGAGAGTTGGTGAAAGTTAACCTTCTCAGAAGCTAACAGACAAGTCTTATGCAGATTTTCATGCAAAGGTTTGTCTGTATCAAATTACACTGAGACTTTCCTTATCCAAAACCAAAAGCTTGTCTCAGTGTTTACCCTTGTCCCTACCCTACCCAAACTTACATAGAGGAATGACTAAAAGGCACAACAGCAATAAAGATGAGAATTTTAAGGTGTTCTGATAGCGTGCTATAGGAATCAGGAATAAGACTGTAACAGTCAGAACAAAAACAGTCTGCAGGCAAAAAGTCCTTGGCAGAAATGTTTCAGCAAACACAGGGCAGGGGACAGGAATTCAGCTTCCTTTGGGGGCTAGACAGTAAGAACTCTTAGCGTGGAACTCATCAACTAAAGAGAAGGAAAGGCCAACTGATGCATTTTTCAAGTTACAAGCCACCATGCTGCTCTTCTACATGGGACAAGTCACTGTGCTTGATCTAATGTTGCCCATAGCATGTCTGTACCCTGTGACTGTGGCAAGGGCCATTGACGATTCAGAAGTCAGAGAAACACCTGAGAAGCATCTAGTACGAAACAGCCCTCACACTTACAAAGGTGTTGGGATCATTAGCTCATCTGAAATGCATCTATACCAATGCACAGACTATGATGAACAAACAGGAGGAGCCTGAAGCCATGATGCAACAGGAAAACTATGACACAGGGGCTATCACAGAAACATGGCGGGATACCTCCCATGACTGGAGTGCCACAATCGATGGCTACAGCCCTTCAGGAGGGATAGGCAAGGAAGGAGAGGTGGTGGGGTGACCCTGTATATTAAGGGCTGTTACGAATGTTCAGAACTTACGTATAGCGATGAAGGGGTTGAGAGGTTTTGGATCAGGTAAGGGGCAATGCCAATAAAACAGATCTTGCTGTAGGAGTCTGCTATAGACCTCCCAACCAGAGTACTGAGGTAAACAAAGCATTCTATAAGCACTTGGAAGAAATCTTGCAAACCATGAGGTTCCTGTAATGTGTGGAGGATAACTTCCTC
>WBNH01001493.1:48266-155209 GCA_013401255.1 Urocolius indicus | reverse complement strand
CTATGATTCTATGAAATATTTAATAGAAATGTGTCAAAAATTGAGGGTTCTTCTCATTCAGAAAAAGTATGATCTTGTGTAGTGCCCTCTGCTACATTACAGCTTTCAACACTCACCCTGCAGTTTGTAGCTGTTATTATGTATCACAGTACTGCCTAGTGATAGTGTGGCAGAGAGATCTTGAATGTTTCCTACTAACATCAGCCTTGAGGCCTCTCCGAGAACCAGGACCAGCTGCTGTGAAGGCTACAGGGCTGCAGATGCGGTCCTACAAACATCGGGGACACCCCCTACTGACTATAAGGGACCCTGGACGCCAGAGAAAGACTGATATACTAGAATAATGCTAGGTGGTTTTGGGTGCAGGCTACACACAGACCTGAGACACAAATCTAGAGGTGAAGGGTGTACGGTAGTTAAAGCACACGGTAATCACAATTATTCTGTAACCTCAGGACTTTTAGATAGAAAAAGGCTCTGCTCCAGAGAATTTGTATTCTAGGTGGATATTAAGCACCAAAGGAAAGACAAGAGAGTGCACTGCAACAAACTTGTTCCCCTTTCTCTCAGTGAAAGTAGTCTAATGGGCCAACACCTAGCATTTTGGGAGAATTGAGTTGCTTGAGGTCACATAGGGCATTTGAAGCTTATATGGGTAGACCCCATGATTTTCCTTCTGCACAAAGGTTTGACAAAAGCCAATGATCTCAGTGCAGTCAGCATTTTCTCCATACTCCTAAAGCCCAAGCTATGCTTTGGTAGTATTTGTCTGTCCTATAAATGCTTCTTGCTACACTTCATCCATGGCTAAATTTCAGAGACACAGTAAGTCGTCTCTATATTTAGCTGATGAAACACTTTGGGATCTTCTGACAATGTCAGTTGTTACTATAAAGCCAGCAAGGCATTTTTTCAGCTCTTTCTCCATTTTGTTTCCAAACCTGTAGTTTGAAATAGTACACTTAAAGAAATAAAATTTAAAAAAAAATAAAGTATGCTAAGAGTATGCTTAGCTTCTGTGTAGTTCATATCACCACACAAGTAGCACAAGGATTTTTCAGAGTCAAAGTTTGTGCCTCTTCATGCTGGATGTGGGAGGTCTAATATCTTCAGTGCCCACAGTGCTCTTCCCAAGCTCAGATAAAAATCAGAGTTTTGGTTCCAAAAAGTATGCTTTCTTTCTCAACTCTCTTTCTACCTTCTTCCTGTATGTGTTCATTTCAGGTATATGAAGTGAATTTAACATTTATTAATATTATCTTTACACATTGAATTTAATTCCTTGGAGTTCTTTTTGAACTTTCAAAACAGTGTGTTTCTTAAATTGTAGAAGGTGAGTTGTATTTATTGAATTGGGGGAAAAAAAGGTTATTTCTCCAAAACAATTATAAAAAATAAATACACATTTGGTAAATTTATGCATAATTTTAAACAGAATCCAACATTTTGGCCCAAACTAAATTATCAATGTTTTCTTTAAATATTTTAGATTTTTCTCAGTTAAGCTTTAAACTAGCAGATGTTTACTACAAGCAAAAGCACATTTTTAGTGACAGTTATGACATGCTTTGAAAATAAAAGGACTTTTTGATCTCTCCTTTAAGATTCTGTTCACAGTTTACACAAGAGGACAATCACTTTGAATTTATTTTCTTTCATCTTGCATTGACTTCTCTCTTGAGAAACCATCTTACTGCTGTTTTTCACAAAGAGGTAGCTTTAGTCTATGGAAAGATGATTGCTTAAAGACTCGCTGACTTACTGAACCCTCTTAAGGCTCTTTATCTTCCTGTGGCCTAAGACACTTTTGGCCCATGTGAACTATTGTGTTACCACACAGAAGTGTTACAGCTGAAAACTAATGGTGATCATTTTCATATCAGTTGATTGTTTCACAGGCAATTATTTAAATAGAGAAATCTGGGCAATTACTCTTTCTAAATCTCACTAGGTTCAAGTAGAAGACTACTCTAGGAAAACATTGTCAAAGTGTCCAGGATTTTTTAAGTTTTATTAAAGAGATGGGGTATTATTCTCATTCAAAGGCTTTGTGAGCGGGAAGAATAAGAATCTGTTTGAAAGGACTGGGAGTCCAATGAACAGTGAAAACGCAGAGGAATAAGTTCTTGGGAGAATGATATGATGACTTTTGGGGAGCAAATGAATGCTAATATAAACCATGTAAAACTTTTTTTTTTTTTTAAATTATAAATGTTGACAAAGGAAGTGAAAACTGTGCTCCCTTTAGTTAGAAAAGCCCCATGATTCTCAAGGACCTTCATGTATAGCATGCCAGGAGGCCTTTTCTTCGGTGCTATTAGATTCAAAGTTCCTTCATGTGTTGGAATTGTGATAAGAAACAGAGCTGCTGCTTCTCTTTGGAAAGTTCTGGCTTTTTTGGTGCAACTTGTGCAAGGGAAGTGATATCTTGTTGCTATAGTGTTCTCCTGTGGTAAAGGCATTCTCCCGGGTAGGCCCTTATTAGCATTTATGTTAGCATGAGCTCAACTGCATGCCTTTTACTAAAAAGTGAGATAAACATAGTTGGTAATTCATCTCTGCCATCTCCATTTCTGATGTCCCTGTACCACCTTATTTTTAAAATATGTCTGGGAGTCATGAGTACTCTTTTTGTCTTATCACTTTGTAAGCCATCTGTGTCATTTCTACCCCAAATGCATGTGCTGGCTCTTGGGTATCTTACCATGCCAGCTTAATTCAGTATCTATATGGTTCACTGTGTTTCTTCCTTTTTCTCTGCTTGAGACTCTTATCCTTTATTTCCAGCTCTGCTTCCTTATTTCTGTTTTGATTTTATTTTCTTTCTCCTTAGGCACACTTAGTTTGTAGCTGTGCAGCTCTGCCAGTAGGGATAGTCCTAACCTACCTCCAATGTGAGAATAAGGTGACTTCTTTATTCATACTACTCTGCTGGACAGTTTTCCTTTTCTCTAGGTGGACTGGAAGAGACAGCTCCCTCTCCACTTCAAGTTTGGCATCAGAGTTCCATTTTGGCTCTCTTTCCACTACAGACCTCCATTCATATGGTTCTTGTTACCATCCACACAATTTGTTTATAAAATTAAATTAAAGTAGTAAACAAAATACCAGCTACTCCTCCTAAAGCTCTCTCTATAAATATCTCCCCTGCCTACTCATGCTGTCTGGTTAAGGGGCAGTAAGCAGTTATTTGGAGAACTGAAAACAGGTTAGATTCTATCAAGAGAGCCATTTAAAAATATATTTATACTTCATTTAACTTCCTGTTTTATAGGTAAAAAGCTCAACTATTTCAAAATGCACACTGATGCTGAAGCCCCGTATTTTCACATTTTCAGTATTAAAACATTAGATTTTGCATTCTGATTTTTTTTCTTTCCAAATGAACTAACGTAACCTACCCAAAGTAGATTTTGAAGTACTTACCCCTAATAGAAAGATGTGAGTTTATTCATATTTAGAATTAACTTGAATTTTTTTGGTCTCTCAGACTAGCTGAGAGATACTATGCTTCTAGCGGTTGGTTGCTTGGAACAATGATGACATTTTTGTTTTACTTATTTTGTTATGAAAAGTACTAAGATTGCCTATATACCATATAAACATGAAGAAAATGAACAGTACCTTTGCAGCAGTGGTTAGTTATGTTTTGAGCAAATCCAGTTATTTTATTAAAACACTTTATAACCTTCTTTCAGAATTCTAGAAAAATCTGGGTAGGTTTCCCTTTGATTTCCAGAAATCTTGGCATGGATCACGCTACAGGTCTAATCCACAGTGTGAATGGATACTCTTTGTCATCACAATGCCTTATTTTTTATTTCATGACACAGGCCAACAAACAAAATGTGTTTTTTAACTTGTACCTCCCTGTATGAAATTACCAGGAGCCATAAGGCTCACCTGTACTGCACAGCAGTGAGTGGTGCAGGGCCATCTGGCTTCATCCATGTAGGACTGCAGACAAGGCCATGATGAGGAAAGGTGCAAAGCTGGTTGCAATGGTAACTTTCAATGAGGTAGTGCATGAAAGGTCACAGACCTTGTCAGTGCAGAAGAGCTCTTTGCACAGGAGACAGGTTTGGTTCAGAGCATTACAGCTATAAACATACACTTCTGGTACTTTTCTGACTTCTTCCTGCTGTGCCTCTAGAAACTTCTCCTGGCCTGTGTGCGCTGAACAAGAAATGGTTTTACTGACTTCAGAGGCTTAAATAGTCATTTAGGTCATTGAAATTGGACATGTATTACAAATCACAGACAACTCCCCAGCTTTAAAAAAAACCCACACAAATTATACCAGCATACGCATAATGTGTACATACATGAAATATTTTGTTTTCTAAATGCTAATTTATTTCATCTGAGAGTATCCTAAGAGGATGCTCATCTGCAATTGAAGGGAAGAGTCTAGCTAGCGTTATCAACATTTGCTCCACTATACAGGTGGAAATGTACCAACCTTGAGGATATTTGCATTGAGCAGGTGAAAAACATGTGGTTCTGACTGTGCTGCTTAGATTTTTAGTCCCTTTATCTTACTTTGGAAGCACATTTTGGAAGCTCAAATTGCTTTGACTGCATGAAACCTGTTGCAATCCTCTTCTGAATTCTAATTTGCAACCTTAGTGCTGCATTTGTGTAGTTATTTTGAGCTGATGTGTAGGTATAAGTGTACACACATACATGTTATTCTAAATTGCATAGATTTATGGGACAGAAGGTGACTTGACAGAAAGCAGAGCTTTAGTTAGCAATATGAATTGCTAACTTAGCTGTGTAGCTGTTAATTCTTCTGGTTATTCATTTGCATTTACTTAGAGATCTATGGTTGCCTTTAATGAACATAGCTCTCCTTTATATCCAACTATGTGTTTTATGGCTTCCAAAAGCTCAGTTTTGATGACCTTTTTTGTTTTCCAAGTAAGGTTTGAATTGTATCCAGTGTGGACACCGTTGGAGAGGATGACCTTGGCTGATGGTAGGTGCCAGCATTAATGACAGGCTACATGAAGAACACAGTAAACTTGCCAATTACCAGAAGAAACAGTGTCACCGGGACGACTGAAAAGATATGACATGGGAAATAGGGGACATGCTTGCCAGAATGCTTTATCAGAGCTCTCTTTTCAAGTTGTATCCTGTGGAAAGCACGGGTAAATGGTTCCTGTCACACATTTGTAAAGCTATTGGCTTCACAGACCTTTGTATGTGCTTCTTGATGCCTGTATTTGGGATGTATTGAGTGTGTTTCCTGGATGAAATAGAGATAACATTGCTTTTCTAAATGGTGTTTCAGTACTTCCTGGCTTAACTACAGACCTGATTCTGCTGGAAATCGTTTTAGCTTTTGAGCATCTTTGTCTGCGCTGTGATCTTTCCTGTGATCTTGCGACCCTTCATCTGAAAAGGAAAGTGTGAAGCCACTCCAAGGTCCACACAAATGGTGAACAGCGTCAAACTACATTAGCAAATCACGGACGGCTCTTGAGAAGCAGAAATGCATGTCAGTGGTGGGGAGGGGGAAGAGAAAATAATGAGAGGTATTTTACCTCTCTGGGAGGGACAGGCAGACCAGCCGGCTGGCAGACAGCGATTTTCGGCCGGAGCGCGTACGGGGCGGCGGCGGGCGCGGGGCTCCTGTCCCGCCCGCGCCACGTGACGACCGCCGGGGATAATAAGCGGCTGGAAGGAGCCGCGGCGGCTTCGCCGGAGGGTCGGGCGCGGGGGAGGAGGGCAACGCAGTGCAGTGCAGTGCAGTGCAGCTGAGAGCAAGGGAAGGTCACCGCAAGTCAGAACTTACCTGACAGTTTCAGCCTCTGCTCTCCGCAAGACTCATCCATATTCACTCCCTGTCATCTTGGGGGGGGAGGGAGAAAAAAAAAAAAAAAAAAAGAAAAAAAAAAAAAGGAAAGAAAAAAAAAAGGCACTGCTACCTGCAACCATCAGCAAGTAATCTTTAAACAACAATAAGTTAAACGTAGCAGAAGCCACAGCAGCTGAAGCTGATCCCCAGGTAGCATGAACAGCATGAACCAGATAGAAACAAACATGCAGTACACCTACAACTATGAAGAAGATGAATACATGACCCAAGAAGAAGAATGGGACAGAGACCTCCTCCTGGATCCAGCATGGGAGAAACAGCAAAGGAAGGTCTGGAAATAAAGTAATGTGTGTCTATGTTTATGCTTCTGCGTGGAATGATATCCTACCTTATTGCTATGCTGCATCGGGCATTACCAGGGCTGTGCACTAAGGAGTTCTAATTTTGGAAAAGAACATATTTTACATTGTATAAAGCATGTATTGAATATATATTAGCTATGCCGTCTTTTGAGGATGAGGCGTTCATGTGAGAGATTCTTAAGTGAAACTTCTATGTAAAATGAAATAAATTTATGAGAGTTAGGAGTTTCTTTTTATATGCTGTCAGTATCTCTAGATTTATGGATGAGTATTTCCATAATTTTAAACTTCATTTCCTGGTACTTCCTTTTGGAAAGCAGACTCTGAATTGGTGTGTGTGCCTGACTGCTTTTCAAAAGCAATAAGTTGCATTTACGAAGAGGGAGACGAATAAGATAAAAATTGGTGTGCAAAAAAAGTTTACAGTATTTCTGAGAACACACTGAGAGATCATTTTTTAAATTGACATCTTGTGAGTCATCTCTTATTAGAATTTACTCTTATTTCCGACTGAATGATCTGTCATGGAAAATATTGACTAGAAATATATCCATTTTAGATTTGGAAAATTGTTTCATTATTAGATTCCCCCATGCTAATCCATGTCTGGGAAAAAATGGGTCGGTTAACTCCTTGGAATTTAGCATTGTAGAGCAAATGCTTCTTGCCTTTTAGGTGTAAATGAACTATTATGCCAGCAAGTACTGCCTATGCTCTTTTTTTTTTTTCTTTTCTCAGTTTAGTCAGAAATTATAATCCCATCAGCAGTCTTGTCAATAGTTTGATATTTCAGTTATATTTGCAATATCTTATTTCAGAACACCCAGTTTTAAGCAGAAAAGGTAAAAGAGAAAGATAAAATATTGTAAAGGATTTGTTAGTTTCTAATGTAAAAGGTGATGTTGAAGTCATAGTTGACAGATCTGGGATGAAAAGGTTATCTGCTGGTTACAAGAATGAAAAAAATAAAAGAGAAGGGACAGAAAAAGGGAAGTGGTGCTCTAGACAATAAGATGCTTTTTGCTGTAGGTGAAAACAACACTTCAAAAACTTCAGTAGAAGTTGCCACTTTATATCTGGTGACAGAGTATGGCCCACTGATACATCCAGAGTTTCTATAAAAGCTGTCCTATAAAAGTAAGAGCTGTTACAATTGTTGGGGTCAATGAGTTTGCTTTCGCATTAAAATCAGTAAGGTCACTATTTTCCTCTCAGCTTTTTCCTTTTAGCCTTCCTCCTTCTTCGGATTCTAGCTATTTTTACTCATTTTTCTACATTCACACCTGTTCAGATCCTGCAGCAGGCGAAGTTCTGGACTAGGCTGAAGTTCACTTTCCTTAATCTGTCAACTACTGCAAATCTGAACCTATTATTAATCTGTATTCATCAGCATTGACGTTAATTTCCATTTGACCATCTTTAGATGGTGAACTATTCTTTAATGTTTTATAATGAGGGTGGAAATTAGCACTTTAGTGATTTGAAACTGTTCAGCTGTAACAGTTTGTGGTTAGATCTGGTTTTGGATTCAAATTGTCTAGCATTTTGGAGAATGTGAAAATAAGGAAATAAAGAGCAGGTTACTAGATAGTCAGCAGTCTAATGCAGTTTTACTACAATGCAGAAAAATTATAAAAAATAAAGAGAATTTTCATCCTGTAGACTCTCTTCACAGACAACTCTTCAACATAAAGTTGGGTATCCACATTGATAAATAAAAGAAGACCCTACTTTACTTCCATAGAGTAAAGCGATTGTGGATTTACAAGGTACCAGGGCTTAGTTGTAATGTTAAAGTGATACCACATTTAAGTAAAATTTAGGAGAGGGGATCCTCATTCCATGGCTTGCAAAGGAGTCTAAATTTACTGGTACATGAAAAATAAGTACTCTCATTTTAAAGGGCCTGATAAAACTTTACGAGTTTTCTCGGCCTCTTTCTTTTTCTAATTGTTGCTAAGACATTTGCAGAAAGTGCTTTCTTTATTTCCCTATGTATTAGGAGAAGGTTGGAGATACATGGGTACAGATCTTTGTTCTAACTAGTAATATAATATTGTGAAGTGATCTCAGTGGAGCCCTGGCAGTTGGCAGCATATATTTTCTATTAGATGGTCTTGGAACAAACCAAAAATAAATACCATTGTTTCTATTGTGGGCTGCCCTATCCAGACTTGCCATTTCAGTGATATGCCTGGTATGAGATCTGTCAACAGATGCTGGTAACACATGATGACGTCCATCGGATTACAATGGATGTGATGCCTAATTATAAACCGTGGTTAGTAGAGTATTATGGTCTGCTGTGATTTAGGCTCCCTGGTGTTTGCAGATATCAGAATGAATATGAAGTATGCTATAGGAAATGAAGTTCTGCTGCTCTGAATGTGAACAATAATTTAAATGCTATAGTCAGGGTTACATTTAACCTTTGTCAAATCAAGAAATTGAGAAAATACAACCATTTAACCATTTGCTGCATTAAACACTATTGGTAAAAGCTCAGACAAGATCATACGTTTGGGAGTTTTATGCAGCAACTTTAAAGAAAGAATAAATAATGAATAAAAATTGTGCTTTTGATGGGCATCCTGTCTTCAATAGGAACTAGTTAGAGCCTTAGTGTCTCTAACATGTAGATGTGAACCATTGATAGGAAGTACACTTCCACTGTCCATCAGCACATAAATTGCAGTTGAAAGCTATGAAAGTGGCCTCAGGTTTCTTAAATGCTACACAGAAATAAAGTATTATAAATCAAAAAGTCTGTCTGCAGGGTGTAGGATTCTCTTCTTCACTCTGCTCTATAACCTTAAGCAAGGTCAAGTCACCTCAGACCTCAACTTTCTCACTGATAAAAGAGGACATCAGTGATATTTGATAGAAGTGATGAGTTCTATCATACACCAGACTAGTGATTAGCTGTCTTTCAGTCACTACCCTGCTGGACTTGAAGTAAAAATCATACTAGCTCATAGTAGAAGGCTTAAAACCTGACTTTTTTTCTGTGATAAATTTATTTCTTAAGTTTCAAAAAAAGTTCAACAAACTCCACAAATGTTGTAGTTTTCATTAATTTGTAGGAACATAGGAAAATGCATTGTCCCTTGGCTTCAAAAACCAAGCACGACAATGCTACTCAAAATGCAAGCATATTGTATTGTTTGATGTGTTTGAATGGCCAACACTACTTCATGGGCTGTGTTAAATGGTGCTCTTTCTTATTTGCAACCTTTGCTTTAAATATTATAGGAGCATGCCTTTTAAAATTTTGTCATCCAATGTGGTTTGTTAGTTTATCAAGGAAGTCATAAGCCTTCAGGATAAAGATCTGAAGTTTGTGAAACAGGTGTGATCCCTTCTTCAGGGCAGTTGTAAAGCACTAAAGTGGCTCCTATTTCATATGTGTCTTCAGACATGTCATTCAGACATGTCTTTGACACTGTTGCACTAACACATGTAAGGAAAGAACTGGAAACACACTCCTTGTCTTACTGACATGAATGATCTTACTCGAGCTTGCTGTATGGGCCTGGAACCACTGCTTTGTTATGGCCATTTCTGACTTGATGTTTTTTTTTTACACTGATATAGAGTAAACAAGAAGACTCAGACTATTTATTTGCATTGATATTGCACTCTTAGTGGATGCAAATCCTATTGATGATATTGACTGCTGTGTGTGAGTGAGGACTGTGGAGAAAGATCTTTAGGAAAAAAAGCCGTATCTTTCCAATCTTCAGTGGTACATATCAGATTACATTTTCAGCGTGACCTGTGACACACAGAGAAACCATCCATCTCTTGAGGGTTTTTAATGAGGTGACACTTTTTACCCATGTGGAATACCAGGAGTATTGTTGAAAAGCCACAGGGATTCTCTTCTGCACATGAACAGTGTGATCAGGGTTTGAGTAAGAAGCAGCAGTGAATGTAGGAAGTGCACTGGAGACAAAAGGTATACTCCTTTCTAAGGGAATATCATTCTTCTCATTACTTATCCCTAGTACTTAGCTGTTAACAGTTGGATATGATCAAGATGGGGTGCTGGGTTGAGTAGCTTTAGGACTAATTGCAGGATGGGCTTTCACATGTTAGGAAGAACATCCTTCAGAGTCAAAAGCAGAATGATAGTGGAAAAATTTAACTCTGCTGAGTCCTATACTGCAATTCTATGCTTCCCTTACCTCTACACACAGAATTGGGATGATGTAGGTGTCTTGGGAATTCTGGAGGCTGAAATGCGTGGTTTTCTATTACTATTAATAAACAAGTAAACAAGTTCACCATTTAGACTTTTTTTTTTTTCCACTATTCAGCCAGTACCTTGACTGTCTTTCATAAAAGAACAATGTCTTACCAAATGATATATGCCACTACAGGTGCAAGATGTGCCTTATGGTAACATGAAGTTCAGCATTCCAAGGCCAAATGCTTCTCCTCCAGGTGCAACAAGAATTTAATTTTCCAACAGTGGATGCCAAAACTACCGATATTAGGAACATACATATAAAACATCTCTCATTTCCTTTTAAATCCTGAGTGCGCTTTAAATGACCTTCTCAGTGGTAGATGGGCCCGTATAGAGTCTGACTCAGAACTTGGTAGTCAATGGCTGGATTTTGTTATTTTCTGCCACCGTGTGTCTAGATTTTTCCACGTATACTACATGTTACACACTAATGCAACAGAAGGACATGGAATTGCAGTTTCTCACGTCCTACAAAGAATTGCCATGAGGGTGAAGGCACTTTATATAGAAATATGGGATGAGTTTATGGCTTGTTCTGTATGATTGGCCTCTTAGAGATTAGTACTTGTTAAAATAGTAACATGTTAAATTCCTCTTGCTGATGTTAGTTGCATGGAATGGTGCTTGAGAGGAACATGCTGAAAGGATAGTGGAACAATCATATTTTGTCAGTGTGCTTCATATTCTGTCTTGGAAGCCATCAATAAAGCATGCAGCTAAAGAGGGCCCTGAAAGTTGTTGTGAAAATCACTTGACTGGAAATGTTTATGGAGGTTTCTTTTTGAATGAGGTTTTGTTTATCAATACTAAATGTGAGTGAGAAAGCAATATATTACCCATTATTATATTTTCTATTTAAACTCAAACAGGCCTCTCAATGTTGACCCTTTTCAGGCTCTGTATGCTTTTGTTAGTGTTGTCAAATGGATAATTCCTACTGTCCCAATTCAGCTGTTGATTGCCACTCACTCCCAAATATCTGCCAAAAACAGAACTGTATTTTTATAAAAAGAAGTTATAAGAGCCATTTTATCAAGGGAAGCAATGGCTATCTCCTTCCTACACTCACAGGTACCCACCACAGCTTCCCCTGAAATTCATATAGTAAAATGTCTGCAGATACACTGATCCAATTAGTAAGGCAATAAGGATGGAAGAAAGTTTGGATCTAAGTATGTTGCCATAAGCTGCAACCAAGGTGCTTAAGAGCTAGAGAAAAGCTGTGTGTTAAGCAGTGCACTTTACTATAATCTCTTGGTGGTGGGAGGTCTGCACCTTACTGTGGATCTGTGTTGGTGTCACTGGAAAAGCTACAGAGAGGCAGGGGATGTGTTTGCACTGAGGATCTTGAGCCCAGAGACTGCAGTCAATAGGGAATCAACTGTCAAGCAATTTGTGGCCTTGTGCAAAAGTATCTTCTGTAAAATAATGAATCACAGTAAGAAATATCATGATGATATCCTCATTTTCAACATCGAACTAAGACAGTTTTGCAAGCTGAATTTTGACTGCTTTTTTCCGATGTGGTAAGCCAGTTCAAAATCTTGTAGCAAAGCCTGCCTTTCCTCTTACTTGTAAGACAAAAGGGATGTCATCATTGTGATAGAAAAATCATATACCAAATGCTTAATATAACTTGCATACATTCTGATCCATTTGATTATGTTTAGGTAGTCATTTCTGTATTGCACTGTACAGTTCTACTGAATTGATTTTGGTTACACTAAGCATTAGGATTTTCTTTAGCCATGAATAATGAGTAAGTATAGATATTAGTGGTATTTTAGAAGTTATACTGCAGAGTCTACTTACAGAAGAATACATTGGATTTGTATCTAGATTGCAAGTGGGCATGATGCAAGAAGAAGCTTGTCAGGGAAGTAAAATTACATAGTAATTTGTGCTGCTTAGCATTGTCCCAAGTCAAAAGATGCCCCTTCTGCATGTTATTTTATGTCCTTGCAAGCAAACAAATATAAAATTTCTTGCACAGTTGGCGAAGTTGCCACATTTTGGATGGCTTTGCTGCTAAGCATAATTTATTCTGAGCCCTAATTGTTAGTATAAACAATGTGTAACTGATGCGATATTCCTCTACTGTGAACAGTGGAAAATTGCTGACTCTTGAGTATGTCTTTTATGGATTTACTCACTGCTGATACCAGGAGAATGTGTTCACATCAAGCAGTCCATTTCCTCTTAAATAAAATTACAGAATCACTGAATGGTAGAGGTTGAAAGGGACCTTTAGAGATCATCTAGCAGGTCTACCTAGATCAGGTCATGCAGGAACATATACAGGCAGCTCTTGAAAATCTCCAGAGAAATTGACTCCACACCCTCCCTGGGCAACCTGTGTCAGTGCTCCTTCACCTCACAGCAAAACAGTTTTTCCTTATGTTTAAACGGAACTTTTTGTGTTCCAGCTTCTTTCCATTCAACAGAAAAAAATCCCCAACCGCCTGACATCCACTAACCCCAGTTTAAATTCCTAGTAGGGGTGATTTTCAAGTCTTCAATGTCTGACGAACATGATTTCATGAAATATTGTGGGCATTTCTTCTTACATCACTGGTTTTGTTTTAAATAGGCCTTGTGTTGAGAGACTCGATGCATAGAGCTGATCACAACCATAGAGCTTCTATGCGATGGTCTTTTTCTATCTAATAAAATTGAGTATGTATTTAAAGATAGAAGTTACCTCTTTCCACATCATTTAACCAGCAAACACAATGTTATGACAACCTTCTACAATTGTTTCTGTAAATATTTTGTAATAGCTCTTCCTGCTGGTAGTACAACTGCTTCAATACAGATCAAGGTAGCATGATTCTAGTAATTCTCAAACTACTGTCGTGAAAGAATTACAGGGCAGTGGTTCTTGCTCTGCAGGATGAGAGCGATTGCAGACCTAGAGGTAGAACACGATATTCTCCTTTTAGATCAATGTCCCACTTGAAATGGTAGTTTGTAGAAATACAATTAATTCTTTAGAAGGCTTGTCCAGAGGGAAGCAGAAACTGACAGTTGTCTGTCTAAAGTTTAGTTAGTTTCTGTTTCCCTTCAACCTGAAATCTCATCCTTGTTCTTGTTTCTCTTCAAAAACTTGTAAGCAAAATCAGGCCAGTCAGTCATTACTTGATAACTAGCAGAACTTAATTTAGAGCAGATGCCTCCTAGAAAAGCCTTGCTCACCTCCACTACCATAGCAGGAGTCTGCAGAAAGTGACTACCCTAGTCTAAAATTAGCATCTGTGGCTACTCCTTAAGTGTCTAAGGAAATGCTCATATTTTTTATAGATGTTGAGCACCCAGGCATTTCCACTGACGTCAGGAGGAACTTCTGTCTATTTTGCACCTCTGCAAATCAGCCTGCTATTTTAGCACTCACAGAAAGGCTTAACCATCTAGCATTGATTTTTTTTTTAACTCCTTTTTATGTTTAATTTTGGCACAGGTGCAGCTTTTCACTGCTGCAAGACTTAAGGCATTGCACTCTTTAAAATGAGAAAAATTGCTACTGCATCAAATAAAAAATAAAAAAAAAAAAAAACAACATAAATGACTGTGTAGCTCTAGGATATTATTTCACCTTGAGGAGTTTCTTTAGGCTATGGAAAACCTCTATAGGCCAAGTTCATCTCCAGCTGTACTTTGGAGTGTAGTTCTACAATGTGTTGTTTTTGTCAGTGCAGCTGACCACCTTTTGCTCATATCCATAGACTTCCAATCCACTTCATATGCTGGTATGGTCATCTTCTGTTATATAGCACATAATTGAAATTTGAAACAACCCTTCTTGCCACTTCTTAATCACAAGTCTTTTCGGTAATGTAGTTTGGAATGTAGCCCCACAAGCATCTATATCTGTACATGTGTATATTATGCATAATGTGCTTATCAATCATCTGACATCAATATTAAAAAGACAAACAAAACATTACATGAGAGGCTGAAGCTTGCTTCCCTTCCTTTCATCTATGGCCTTCATTTCTGTGACTGACCATAGGCCCCAGCATGGCTCCCACTAAGAACAGATATACGTTAAAGAACTGTATGTTTAATTGACAAAGCAGTTTGCGTATCACAAAACCTGTTGGTCTAAAACACAGGTGGTTTTGCTTTCAGCAGTTATAACCATCACTGTTTTTTTCCTGTCTGTTCTTAGTGAAGTGCTTGAGAACAAGTTACTTAGTTAATTTTCATACTCGTATATAATCAAGCCACTCAAAGATCCCAAGTAATATTTTGCTTTTTATTTGATTTTTAAAAAAAAAGGTCAGTAGTTTGGGAACCTGAGCCTCACTAAAAACTATTTAGGAACTTGAAATCACACAGAATCATAAAATGGTAGGGGTTTTAAGGGACCTCGAGAGATCATCTAGTCCAACAGCCCTGTTAAAGCAGGTCCACCTAGATCAGGTTGTACAGGAAATCTTTCAGAAATTCTGTGAGACTACATGATATTTAAAATGTTTCTGAAAATGTTACTCAGTAGACAGTGTTTCACTTAAAAAATCAGAGCTTAAAAAAAGAGTTAACCCAACATGTTTAAGTAGTATCTTTAACAGCAGAAGTTACGCAATTCTTTAAAAACCAGGTTCATAAAACGAACATGAAATCAAAACTGTTTTTTTTTTTAAATCATCAGTTACAATAGTAAAGAGAGTAACATGGAGAGATTATATATGTTGTGCATTGAGAAATATTGCACTGAGTAACTTGGCATATGTGCCACAGAGGAGCTTTTTGTTGTATTATTGGGAATTAATGCATGAGGCTTTCCTTACCCTGTGAGAATCTCAACAGAAACTTTAGATTAGATTAGATTAGAAATGTAACTAGATTTTGTGATCTTCAAATGTACTACATAACCAAGTGCAAAGACAACACTTACTGTGTAAAAATCTTGTGATCTGACTATTGCCATACTTTTCCCATCATTTGTTAGTGCCAGGGTCTTAAATATGTGTGTAGAACTGAAAAAAGCTTTCAAAGTCTGTTTTAGCTTTGTCAGTCAGAAGACATGCTTTTCTAATTATGGAAGTGTTGTAAAGAATGTTGATGAATTGTGTAAGAACATACTTTTATCCCACTCTGATGGACTAAATTAAACAATTTGTAATAGATTTACTTACTCCTCTGGCAATGTAGTATATAATTACTGGATAAAGACAGTATGGTGAGGAAAATCAACAGGGAAAGCAAGGGAAAGACATTTGGAAATCCAGTCAACTAAATCCTGGATTAGCCTACTTTAATTAATCCTTCTATTTGCAGAGGGCATGCCTTTAGTTCCTGCCATGCTATAATGTGTGGATACTTCTTTAATCTCATCCTAAATAGTATTTGGTTATTTAAATATGTATCCTTTGAAACAAAAGTGTTGGCCAGGACTATATGTAATAGTTTGGAAGCTCTTGGGAAGCCAGGTGGAGGACTGTAGAGCACAGCTGGTGGAAGGACCCGAAACCAGAAAAGAGAATGAGAGATATGATATAGAAAGATTCATTTGGCACTGATGTTCTTTGTTTATTATACTTGAGAGAAAGCTGCAGACATTATAAAGAGCATAGACTTCACCCTTAAAGCACACCTGCATGTTTTTCCCTTGCAGATCCACAACACTATTGAAGACCCTTTTTGGATTACTTTGTTTTTAACTCTCCAAAGGAAGAGGCAAATATAACAGAGATTATACTTTTGTTCTGTAATAGCAAAAAATTGACCAGTTGGAAGAGAATACAGAGGGAAAAAAACCAGAAAAATATCTCAAACCTTTTATCATTGCTGAAACAATTCCCTCCAAACCTGTTGGCATTTTTACTGTGAATCCTTTTCTGAAGAGGCCTTCTAGTTTTTT
Source organism: Urocolius indicus (assembly GCA_013401255.1). Taxonomy (NCBI): domain Eukaryota; kingdom Metazoa; phylum Chordata; class Aves; order Coliiformes; family Coliidae; genus Urocolius; species Urocolius indicus. The sequence continues at coordinate 138,905 of WBNH01001493.1, read as the reverse complement.
TATACTTTTCTGAAGTAGAAATGCTGAAGATGGAAGGTGGTGCTTCAGATTTAACTCCTTCTGAGCCATTTAGAAATGAGTGATTTTCTTTTGACCCCATAACATTTCAACTTTTGTCAGATATTTTGGCCCCATGACATACTAAATTCCTTTTTCTATCCTTGTGATTCCTAGTTTTTCAGCAGTTAGATCAAAAATGTGTACCTTAAATATAGCTCTTTGTCTAATTAGTGCTTCCAGTCAGACTTCATTGGTAAACACTAGAATGGAAATAGCTCACTGTTCCATTAATTCAGTATGCCTTGAAAAGTGCAAGACCTTGAAAAGTGTCTTGATTTTGTTCTCCTAAGATCTATATCTAAAAACCTGTAGAGAGTGAGAGAGAGAGCGTGCATGCAAGAGATGTTCGGATCAATACTTTGAAGTTTCTAACAGAACCTGCACACTTTATGCTTTACAGGTTCTCTGCCCTAGGTGCCTAATGTCCTACCTGATTGGCTGGGGAGAGCTGTCTTTTGGACAGCTCTTTGAGACAGGAATACATATTTCTGTATAAATGCAAAGGTACAGCCTTTATTGCATGGGTGGTAGAGTCCATTAAAAGCTTTTGCAAAAATGTGTACGTTTCTCTGCTGCACTAGTGGCAGCATAGTGGCAAATCTGTTTTAATGCTATGACAATCAACCATGAATTTGTTTAATTTGTAGATATGCACTGTAAAGTTTTGTGGCATAAACTGATTAGAAATTCTTTGTAAGATTAGTTGCTGTAGCCATACTACTTCAGATTACAATGTCATAATTACTTGGTTATATAGGGTAAGTATTTGGTTAGAATGCTCTAAAGGTAGGTTACCGTGTAAGAGCAAAATAGTCTTGTGTGATGCAAATAGTTGACAGTCCTCAGAGGTTCAGTCTGGATGCTGTACATTCACAGTCACATTGTGTGGGAGTACTGTGTCTCTGTCAGAAAGGCATGGGTCCTTGTGGGTGATACTTCTCTATTTCTACAGATTTCAGCAGGAGACATTTTGAAGGGCAAAATTTGGCAGTGTTACATGTAAAAAAACCCCAAAATTACCATGAACTGTTGATTGCTAAATTATTAAATGCTGGAAACCACATGACCTGTTGAAAGAGATTGGTATGTCGACAAACTTTTCTTTTGAGGGAAAAATGAAATGAACATCTGAAAATAAAAGAAAACAAAAGCCATTCATCAAAAATAGGTTATTCAAAACTTCATATTCACACTGTTCCATTAGCCCCTTTTTTATTTGCTTTTGTTTTGGTTTTAAAGTGTTTCTTCCATTTAAGAACTGTGCTCTGGATATGCTTGATTCACAGGGTTTTTTCACCAATATTTTGGCAAGGTATTGACATACTTGTTTTACATAAAAGGTAAAGAGAGTAGAGCCATCAAAAGGTAGTATATAACTGTAAATGTTGTCTTGTAGATTGTTATTGAAGTAGGAGGGAAGATGAAGAGGTAAGGTCATTGCAAACAGTAAGAGTTTGCTCCCCAGTACTCTGTGTAGTGACAATGAATTGTCCAGGGCTGCTGTAAAACAGCTGGGCATTGACATTTGGACAAAGGTTTGTTAAAGAGGATTGCCTGGATGCTGTCTGGGACCACCTTTCTTTCAAGGATTTGTGCATACAAATGAACAAAATATACTGCATAAGCAGTCATTCACACCCAAGAGAAAGGTGACATGCAAAATCCTAACTTTTGTCACCACTTAGCAAGGGTGGTGACAATATTAATTACAAGTCTCAATACTGCAGAACCACCTGTGTGAAATATTCTAATAGCTCCTACACCTCAACTCAAGATGAAAGATAACCTTGTACTGAAATTGGACTTCTAAATTCTTGCTTGGGAACGCATGGCTGAGGGGAACCTTTCACTTTTAGGTCAATGTTTTGAACTCAAGCCAGGTGAATAAGTGACAAGGTTGCTAACACATGCAGGCTGTTGGTAATGTCTATGAGGTGAGTTGTACTCTCAGTTTAGCTCTCAGGGAGACAGGTGTCCCCATCACTTAAACTGCCAGAAATGGCAGCTTCGTTGGAGATGCACAAAACAGACCTTATTAGTGAGAGGTAGGGAGAGTGACTTTTGATCCTAGAGGTGAAAGCTAAAACAATTTCTGTATGGGAAAATGCTTTCTCAGATTGCATCCATGGGGTTATTCACAGTCATTGCTATTCTTATCAGTTCCCTGAATGACTTCTTTCTCCATGCCTAAGTGGCTGGCACAGTTCATAATTTGCTAAGAGTTTAAGGAGGGAAGGATGACTAGCATGCAACTAGATTTACAGTAGCAAGCAACTTGTTTATGCTAAACAGCTTTGCTTTTTAAATGTAGAATTAACTTTGGATGGCTGAGAACAGATGCTGGAGACATTGGTAATTGTTATGTGTTGTTTTCTGTCTGTTCACAGTAGATTCCAGTTTTCATTAATTTTGCAGTTCTGCATTTACAAGAATAGTTTTGCCAACTTTCTAATCATTCATGCTATCATTTCTTATTGGATTTTTTTCAGGGTAATGTTTGTGCACCTAAAAAGCAACAGTGGATTTTCCCTCACCGTAGTGCAGTGGGATATGAAGGGTTTATCATTCTCATTATCTTTGAATACAGAAGTAGGACTCTTAAAATTACTCAAATATGGCTAACATCTGCTCCTATTATTAAAAGGCTTATAGTCCCATATGAGGAATTGATCATAAAATACTCAGTAGTTAGGATAATTAAAACATTTTAAAAATTCCTGTCAACTTAAAGGCTGTCACAAAGTTGGGGAGAAAACACAAGTGTCAAGATCTCTTCTCCAGGATCATAATACAGACTTTGAGAAATGTATGTACCCATAAAACAGGCCATCGAATCCACTTTAACTTGGTTTATGTTTAACTTTCCATGAACACTCTTATGTCCATTGACTTTGAATCTTCTTTCCCATGTCTTGTTAAACTTCTTCAGGTTTGTTTCTTTATTACTTTTTGTCTCCAATTTTGTGCTTTCTTTTTCTCTGGTATCCTTGACAAATCTCAAATGTTACATTTCTTTTTGCTAAGAGAAATTAGAGGGCATCATATGAAAGTGGGAGAGGGAAATGAGGATCACCACAAATAGAACACTGATAGAGACAAAATTTACAGCAATCTGTTGCACACCAAGTGCTTTGATTCCTAAAAGGGAACTGTTTTCTTTTGAACAGCTTCTTATTTTGTAGTCTTTGGATAATATATGTCCCTAAGTTTTAGAGCTTCTTAGTAACAGAATCTGGAAGGAAAGAGACTTCTTACCTTCCTTTTCAAGGCTGCAGTGTAGATACCATTTAGAATGGGAATCTTTCTTGAGGATTATAGAAAGTATGACAGAATCTGGGAAAGCATTTAGTCTGTTCACTCACTTTCAAGCAGAAGCATATATGCTCATGGTGTTCTCACACATGCATCTGACATGTGCTTGATGATGTTCAAGATGAGGGATTTCACATCTTGTCTGGTGCTTCACTGCTTTTAGAGTTTAAAAGTCACCTGAGAACTGATTTATTCTCTTCTCTTCTCTGTTATGACTTTTGTGACAAGTATTATTCTCTTTTCAAACTTCTCGTGATTAAACCCACACAATTGTGCTATATTTTTCATATATCAAGTTTTCTAGAATTTTATTCTTTTAATGCTGCTTTGTGGATTCTCTCCAACTGATCCATATTCTTCTTGAATTTTGAGCTCCCCAAAGGAGGTATTATTACAGCTAATTACTTTCTAGCACTAATGAGACTGGAAGAAATTATTCAGATGTTGACACATCATTCTTCTGCTTAGACATTCCAATATTGTATTTGTCTTTTGTGACAGTACAATCTTTTTCAATCAGGTTAGGTTGCGATCCACTATTATTCTCAAAACTTCTCCTTCAGTGCCTGCCAGTAGTTCTGTCCTGTGTTTCTGCAGTTGTTACTGGAGGATTGCAGTAGGTCAGACTTCTTGCTAATCTGCATCCATCTTTCTTCAAGTACTTTCACTAATCTGTCAAGATTAGTTTGAACTGTAGCTCTGTCATGAAACACGCTTACAGACCCATCATTTTGCTGTCATGTTCAGGTGTTATAAGCATACACTCTATTTTGTCATCTAAACAAGTAAGCAAATTGTAGTTCAGGACAGATTCTTGCAGAACTATACTTAATAAACCCTCCTGCTTAATAATGAGCCAATACTCACCATTAGTAGGAATACATATTCTCACTTGCTAAACACTTATTTTTTATTTTTTTTTAAAATCATATGGTTTTGTGTTTAGAATAATGTGTTTAGATAAATAGCTGTCTGCTGTTGCAACCAGCTTGATTATGTAACATAGGAAATCTGCTTCTGTAGAATCCTGGTGGGAGGGGGCAATTTAAAATACTCAGGCTTCACTAGTGGAACTAGGATGAATGGTTTAGAGTTTAGAAAGGCAAAACAATGAGGGAGGGAACATGCATATATCTAAATGCAGGCTCAGAAATGTAGTACAACACAGGTTTTTGCTTTCTTGTCCTTGGATGTTTATTGTTTTAAATATAACACTGGGTTCAGCAAAAGTTGATGCTATGTGTGCCTAGCAAAGTTTCTCGCTTCTGTGTAAATAAAATATCCTAAACCTTTTATCACCTGCAAGATTGTGCTTCTCCCTTTATTGTTAAATTTACCACATGTACATTTACTGCAGAACACTCTGGTCTGCTTAATTATAGGAATGTGTTATAAAACATTCAGAATTAAAACAACATCCCAGAAGTAGACAGTAGGGTTTTTTTTTTTTCCCAGCCAGTTCCATTGCTTTTCTATTTCCATCACCTTAATAAATTGAGTAGGTGCCAGTTATATTGTCAAAATAAGAATGGGTAAAAATGTCTTACAATTTTTTAATGCAAGGTAAAACCATGCCCATATCTTTGCTAAATATTTTCATTGGATTCTTGCCTCTTTTATTTCTGCATTGTTTTTATGAGTGAGGTTCTCTTGTTTGAGTGATTCTTGAAATTCCATAAAAGAAAACTAGATTTAGGACAGAATTGTCCTACAATTTCACATGGGATTTTAAAACCTTGCATGTGCTCTTGTTTCTGTAAGATGGACATTTCTGATTGAAAATACATTTAAAATAGGCAGAGTTATTTTGAACTGATGAAAATACACAAGTGGACAGTCTTATGACACTACATGTATGTTGAGAAGTCACAAATTTGAATCATTCAGATGTGTGTTGCTGTAAAGCTTTCATAAATGAGTGTCATCAACAGTAATGAAAAACTGTTGTAGCGTTATACTGATGGTCCATCAAAGTTCTTAATTATCTGAAGATTTACTTAGATTTTCATGCTTGAAACTCATCATTCTGTCTCACATGTCAAGATGGGCTTACGTATCTGAAAATTTCTGTTTTTTCCAGCTATCTCAAGTGATCCAATAAAGACATTATCTACCTACTTCTGATAAATCTTGTGATATTTTAACTGTTTAGCCCCTCCAAAGACCTTCTGAAACCTCTTATGTTCCTTCCTCTTTGTCCTGTTCTTCCTTTAAGAGGAAAAGGCTACTGTAGAAACAGTTCATGCAGTGACCCATACTGAATTTCGCATCCTTGTTTCTGCCTCCTGAGTTTTCTTCCATTTTAGACATGGGACAACATAACTTTTCTCAGTTTTTTTTTCTGCAGAAAGAATAAACTAATGTCACTCACTTGGTAATAAAAGATTCAGTAATATTATTGCCATTTCTCAGAGTTCAACTTTGCCAAATCTTTCTTGTAGAGATATCCAGATACTTTTTTTTAATTGTTAATAGTGAACACTATAAAACACATGTGCAGTCATTCAGTGCTGTGAGGGGGGTGCATGTTTTATAGGAAACCCTAGACTCACATAGGATTAGACCACCTGCTTTGTAAGGACTGAGGTCTCCCCAGGCTCTTCCATGTAAGAAAAATAGAGAACCTCAGCAAGACATATGAGATGTCCAGTATGATGAAGGCATTGCTTTGAGAGTGATCCTGTGAATAATAAAATTAAGGAACTGAGGTGAAGTTACTAGAGCAGATTTGCTGACAGTGCAGAGTATGCTAGTGTACCATCTCTGACACCCAATGTTCGGCTATATGGTGGATGTGCTGGAGCATGGATGGCTTTCCTCAACTTTGGGTTTGGGGACTTGTAATGGAGCTTCTACTAACTTCTTTTGTGAATCAATTCTATGCTATCCTTTCTGTTGTTCCCAGGGGTTTGACTTTGTCATACTGCCTATGATTTGAGAGTTTTCTTTTAATGAACTTTTGGAACACGGTAAACACTTCCCCTACCTTAAACTTTATAGCATCCTTCACTATGTTTTCACTATGATTCATTTGAGGTTTTGCTGTGCTCTGGTGTGTTAATTCTTAAAATCCCACTTCACCTACAAAGGGTTTTGTCATAATTGAGTTGTACTGGTCAATATCTCTCTCATGTTACAGTTACTTTAGTTATTTTACTAACATGCTAATGGATTTAGGCTTCTGCTACGGGGGAAGAGGAGAGCAAGGAGGCAGTTAATAATAATTCAAACCAATAAGCAAAGTGTAAAATTTTATTTATTTTCAACTCAAACATATCTCATGCACCTAATGTACTAAAGGCACAACTGATCTAAATGTTCTATGAACATATAATGATGCCATGTGTATTCATTAGTTCACATCAAGCTCATTTGTAAAGGTGCAATTTTCTGCTCTGTTTCACTTTCATACACATTTCTTTAGGAGCTGAATTAAATAGCTAAGAGAATGAGAGACAGTGCATACTATATCCCAAGCCCAGAGAAAATCCCTGATCGTGCAGAACACTGTGTGGATACAGGAGCTAGGAGATCATGTTGCAGCTTCACAACTTATATTTTAAAACATGGATAACAGACAGATGGGAAATTCTTTGAGGGGAAACCTCAGTCTGGCCTAGCGGGAATGTTCTGGCAGAGCTCGTTCTGTAGCATCCTGGCCATGCACTCAGAGCCCAGTAATGTTCCGTATAACTACAGAGTGAATCACTGTATCCCATTTAGCTCAGAGTAATGAAGACCCACAGCGAAAAGAAGTAGAGGGGAAAAATACATTAGAAGGACTATAGAGCAGAGCTTTAAGAAACAACTCAGACTGAGACAATTAAGACTAACACATGGATACAAACAAATGTGTTGAATGTTTATATTTGAAGTTAATTTCAAATTTCAAGTTTAATTTCTTCAGGTGTGTTCTGCCCTGGATAATAGAATTTAAGCTCTACTTAAATAAAATTATGCTTCTGCTTTAATAACAGATGCAGGAAGTATTAAGTATCCTATTAATGCAATATTTTTCATAACTCAGAGGTTAAAATTGGGTTCTGTCTATATATTCTTATGGAAATGTTACAGAAAGTCTAGAAATCACTCATGTGGGCCAGTAGCCTTTCAGGTAGGGTACAGACAAGCAGACACCTGCCTTTTAAAATCAAGATTAATTTTAAAAGCTTGTAAATAATACAGCAGACTGAAATGTATTTGATTTGGAGTGAAAGGAAGTATTAACATTTGTTATGAGATATATGTACTAAGTAGGATATGTGGGACCAATGCTTTTCTGGGCTGGATCTAATTCTCAAATTCAGTTCTGTGTGCAAGTGAATAAATCTTCCTCAACTTGTGCCATGTATCCTCTGTACATGTCCCTGTGCAAGTTAAACTGCTGTTTTGATGATGTGCCTTTTGGACTTACTGTCAGTGCCAAACTAGAAATTTACCCAGTATCTTCAGTAGATGAAAAAAGTTGTCTTGTGACACACCAGTGGGTATCAGTAGTGGAGAGGGTAGTAGCTAATGATTTCTTGATTCTCCACACACATATAAAACTTGTTATTGTTTTCTGGCTTCAAAGCACTATCAAAAGTAAGTTATCACTATTACAAAAAAGATTTGTGTGTTTCTCAGGAGTGCAAGACAACTGAGCTCTTGGAGATACCACTTTTTCCTTCATTGTTCAGGTGTAAAATAATCTTTCAACAGAGCAGGCATATCCCATTATTATTTGACACTAGCATTAGTGTCTGCCTATTTTCTGCCTATTGGTTGCAGTTCTACTTGTCAAGGACTTGTAAAATTAAGTGGTCTGAATAAATTGCCTGGTAAGAGATTTTTTTTTCCTCAGGTACACTCTTTACCATCACAGGTCTATGAATCCAAATTATGGAGAACATGCTATTGGCAGTGTTCACAGCAAAGTTTATTTTGCAGTAACATCTTTGGAAAGGAGAAAAAACAACAACTGTAGAGCTACCAATGGTAAATAAATTATAAAAAAAAATGTCTAGCTTTCTAGGCACTTATTGTTATCCTTCCTGGTATTCAGCTTGGTGCCTTCATTCCTCCCTTGTTTCTCTTAGCAATCTGATACTTCGAAATGCGCTGAACAGCTCAGCAGAAAAAGGAATTTGCTTTGTCTAAGTCATTTAATAGCTTTTAAATCCCAGTGGATTACAAATTTACAGGGTACTATATGCTAGCTGTATTTTGATCTCCAGGACTTGAACATGCTTTGAATTTTTCCTTAATGACTATGAATAGAACTGTTGGTTATAGTCAAAGCGGTGAGAACAAGTGGTATCACAATAAGAATAGAAGCATGAGGGTTAAATAGAATGTTGTTATTGGAAACTGTTAAAATTGCAAGTGAATTTTTGCAGTAGCTTTAATACAGTCACTTATGGATTGCATCACTGCAACACTTTCTTAAGTAGCATTACTATAACCATGTTTATTCCTACAAAAATAAACCAATTTGAGAGGCACCAGACTGTGAAGCCATATACAGGGAGTCTGCTGTAATGTACTACAGTGACAGTTTCCATGAGGTGCAAGCCAATGGTCACAACGGGATAGCAACATTTCATGATCTGGTGCACTGGTAAACCAGAAAGCTCTGAAAAAATGTAGTTTAGGTAAAAGATCTAAATGTCTTATAGTAGATATAGAAGATAATTGAAACTATCTAGTCTAAATAAACAGTCTATAAACAGTGGAGTGCTTCAGCAAAGCTTATTAGCTAATGAATTTAAAGGTAATTCCAAGTTTATCATCAGAATGTTACAATACCAATGCCAAAACCCAGTACTACTGGAAAGAAGCTTAAGTAACCCACAAGTATAAAAAGGCAGCCCATAAAACCAGTGACTGTTATCAAACTATTTACTGAAACATCTTGACTTGCCAGTAATAGCATCTTTTCCTTATTTATATCATAGCAGCATTTGTTGCTTATTGTCCCATATAATGAACAAGTTTGAGAAGAGAGTTTGTCTCACAACAAATTCAATGCTATAAAAATGTCTCTTTCCAAGAGAAACTGTTTAAAATCTTTGAAGACTTTGGGGTCTTTGGATAAAACATATTTTGTGTCTATTAGTGTGGCTGCTGTAGAAGTAGAGGACCACAGTGGATTACAGGTGACCAAAATTAGAATTTGTTTATGTATATATATCTATATATTTAAATATGTATATATGAGCTAAGAAGTACCAGCTTCCATCTCTTATCAAGAAACTAAGTGAGAAGTATCACTCTTCGTAGTTGGATTCAGATTTGTGTTTTAAGAATGCTTGACTCATGAGGTCACAGTCATTAAACACTTAATTAAATGAAAAATGGAGAAAACTCATTTACTTGAGTCACACAAAGTCAGAAAGTTCACCATAAATATAAAAAAGAATAGGTAGAGATGGCTCAGGTTTTTCTCCAAATTCCTCTCTGAATTTAGCACGGTGTGCTTGCAACAATTCTACATACTGCAATAGCATCTGTAGATAAAAACATCACTTAAGCTTCTTTCATGAAAGACTCATTCAGTTACACCCTTTCTAATACTTATTGCCAAACCATCATGCAAGATTCATGTGCATTTACCTTGGAGTGTTTTCAGCTGTTTTTTTCCTGTATTACTATAATACTGTTCCTTGTTAGAATTCTTAGTATTTGCAAATGACTTAATGCTAAGCCTTTTTAGATACATAGCACTAGAATAAGATGCTGCTCGAGGCAGGTAAATTAGTCTTATAAACTAGATCATAACTCTATAATGACCCAAACCAAATACCATCCTAAGACTTTATCATGTCAAGCCCTGAGGGTAAAGGTGTCTAGTATATTTGTTGTGATGCTAGACACACTCTGGTTTCAGGTCTCCCATGAGCTCAGTAATGCAATTTACCTCAAAATGAGAAAAGTTCTATCTTCCTAAATGGCTGCTTTTCAAGCTAACATCCTTTTATGAAGACAGATGTATTTGCAAAGGTGCTTCAGCTGCAGTCATCTCCATCTGCACACAGAACAATTTTCTTATGCCTCTGTCTGCAACTTATCTTCTGCAGGTGAACAGAACCTCTGCCCAGTACCACTTCCCATACTGTCTTCTTTCTCTCCTTTCTCTGGGTATCTAAAATTGGGGATTTTGCTGCAAGAAGAAGAGCAATTCTAAATATCTGACAATTTTAAGCAGCTGAAGTCTAAGATACCAAAATGTACAGCCTTGTTGTATATCTAGAGTTAAATATGTGGTGAAATACCTAGTAAATACAAATTTGTTTTATGTATATCTTAACAGACACAGGAGAGCAAGGAGCAATAAATGTCAGAAAGCTGAGAAGTAATGGATATTTGAAAACAGACAAATTTTAACTATTAACTTTTATTGTAGCCCATGTTTTGATTTTCTTCATACAAAAAAATGTGTATATGACCTCTATAGTTCAATGCAATTAGTTTCACTTTTCATCTCTTCAAGTGAAAGCAGATTTTGTTATTCTCCATGGAGAGAGAAATGCTTATGGTTGCTTTTGTGACCATTTTTACCCTGCAAACCTGAGTATCTGCATTTGCGTATTCCATGAATTTGTGCTAGTCTTCTGAAAGTTATAGAATACTGTTTCAAAATAAAACCCATGCTAAGGCAGGCCAAATCTGCAGGGTCTGAATGGGAAACTTGTGCACTTGAATTACTGTAAACTTTTAAAATCCATTCCATTCATCCAAAAGGCATTCTGTTTCTCACTGTAGTTAGAAGCAAAAGCAGATGCAATTTTGCGAGTACCCTTGCTGTTTAAAGTATCTGTTCAGTTACTTGAGTGCTCTTGCAATTTTCTGCCTGTGAGAATTGCATGTTACTATCCCTAGCATAGATAATCTAGATATGAATGGTTTATCATGGCATGAGTTCAAGTAGTGTAAGTTTTTGATTCTGTGCTTGTTGCCTACATTTTACTGTTACACATCTTCATTTAGACTATATTAATTTTTCTTTTCAGGAAGAATGTGTAAATCTCAACATAAAATTATGTGCTCAAAAAATGTTGAGTGTAGTGACAACTGTTAAACAAATTTTCCTTTTACGTGGAGGTCTTTTTTTTGGAACACATTTGCAAAGAAAATCTGTGTCAATATTGCTTCTAATCAAGCAACCCTTTGCATTTTCATGAATATCTGGGATAAGAATTTTGAACTCAGTGACATGTATAAGATGAATAGCAGTTAACTATCCAGATTTCTAAGACAGCAGTCAAAATCTCAGATGCAGTATTTACTCACATGGCTTGGCAGTTGTTTTAGAATGTGCCTTGTTAATAAGTAATTTTTAAAATTACTATTACAGACATTTACAGCCTGGTGCAATTCCCACCTCAGGAAAGCAGGCACGCAGATTGAGAACATCGAGGAAGACTTCAGAAATGGACTCAAACTGATGCTTCTCTTGGAAGTTATCTCAGGTTGGCTAAAATAAATTTTGCCATGTGTTTACATCATGCTGACTAGAACACTCTTAAAATAAGAACAATTGTGAACAATTCAAAGTCGTGAACACAAACTCTTAAGTAGGCTAAAAAATGAGAGATTAAACACATTGTAAAACAAAAGGGGAGAAAAAGAAACCATACTCTTTCCTTATCTCCAATTTTTTGTCCTTGTGTTCCAGGATACATGCATCAAGGCATCACTCACATTAGAGCGTTGCTGGAAAAGCCACAGGCATTGAGGACCCAGCCTTAACCTCTAACAATTAAAATGCCTTTGCATTTAGGTTACAAATTCACTTTATTCCACTTTTGGTTAAAGAGTTTTACTTTGTTTTTAATGACTTCTTTGGATGAACCAACACTTTCAAAAGCGAGGCCCTAAAGTAAAGCTAGATCGATACTTAGTCACAAGTAAAGGGTCTCCTTTTTCAGAAGGCTGGAACATCAAAGAACTCCTTTGGTTAACTCATGTAGACTGTGTTACCCATTTTATGCATTATTCAGAAGGGCAGTCACCAGGGTATACACAGAATGCATCTGAATGGGAAGTGAATAGCTCAAGTTACAGACACAGGATAAAAGGCAAGACTTTTTCAAGACTTTTTTTTTTGTGGAAAAGACAATTTACATTTTTGCTGGAGATTTCAGTGGGGAAGGAGAATCTTCAAATGATCACTCTTCATAAAACAGAGAGTCATAGTTTCAGAAGTTACTCTTTATGATCATTTGAAAAGATAAGCTCATAAAAGTACATCAGCTGAAATCACCTGCTCTTCTGTACTGGTTGAAGGTGCTAAAAGCCATTGCTCTTCGTCAGGAAGGATACCATGGCTGATCTCCTGCATAGAGACCAGCCTCTCTTTACAGTCAGGCAGATAAGAGTGATGAGGTCTGAGAGCGTGCTTTCTTCATATTCAGCTACGCTAACATAATAGTAAGTAATTAAGCAGAAATTGAGTAGCAAGACACACTCACATATCTTTCAAATGTTATGGGTAAACATAAAGATTTTGCTCTGCTGTATCAGAAACATCGAAGTCATATGTTTGAGCATTTGAATTTTCTTTTCAGGGATTTACTCAAAGCCATTTGACATTCTTTCAGAAAAATCTCTGAAATCTCTGTTAAAATAACTGCTAACTTTTAGACAGTGCTCAGGACTGTCATTCACTCTTGTATTCTAATCACTTGGGTGTCTGTAGCCGGGTGTGTGCAACAATAAACACGGTACAATTTTTATTCTGCAGGGGAGAGACTACCAAAACCAGATAGAGGGAAGATGCGCTTCCATAAAATTGCTAATGTCAACAAAGCTCTGGATTATATTGCCAGCAAAGGAGTGAAACTTGTGTCAATTGGTGCAGAAGGTATGTGACAGACCTTGACAATGTACTTTACTTAGATCCTAGGTGTTCACAATGCAAATAAGTCTGACAGAGACCCCTGGCCAGATTGCAAGGACTGTTCTCTATATATGGGTGACTCAAAAATCCTTTAATATTGATTGCTGACATAATTGTGAAAGGACAACAGGTAGAAATTTATAGACACCTGGAGGAGGGATAGGCATATAAATGGGCTCTAAAGTTAGTTTATCTCAAAGGTTAAATCTGTATTCTGTTGGGTGTTCACTTGATTTCTTCTTTCAGACCGTTAAGTTTTTCCTATACATTATTAAAAATAAGGAACTTCTCTTGAAATCAGGTTAGATTCTAGGGTGTGCTTTATCCAATCTGGGATCTTTTATTATCTCTAGGAGGTATTACTCAGACAAGATGAAGGCTGACATCACTATTAAGTGTCTGGGACTTAGTCTCTTTTTGTTATGTGACTGACTGTGAATGCCAGCTGTGTTTCTAAAAATTCAGATGTAGAGTTAAGGGAGTGATCAAAAGAAATTGTGGTAGCTGGGGAGAGACTGAACATATGAAGAAAATGGGACAGGAATGTTACTTACTGCAGTTATTACTTTGTTATTGTTCTGTTGTTGAGGTAGTTAAAATGTGCAGTTGGCTAGCTGAATGGTGATATTTGTAAACTGAGCAAAAGAAGGCAGATTTTTGCTGAATTGAACCTTTGCCTCCTATGAAATTCAGTTAATTGTTTAAAAAGGACAAAGGTCTGTCTGGCTGCTCCATGGAGATATTTGTGTAACGCTTTGCATAGCCATTGTCATATGCAGGAGTAATATGGCTAGCATGATATCCACCTACTTTTGATTTCATAGCCTCAAGGATGTGTTTTCTATTCTGGGGGCAGCTTCTAGCATGTCCTTAAAGCAAAACTCTGGTTGTAACCTCATGTTGAGAAGCACTAACTATAATCTATTCACATTGCTAGGCCTTTTTAGATTGATTTATGAGCCTTCTCTTCCTGTTTTCTGATTTTTTCAGACTTATATGTGCCCTTATGCTGGCTTCAAAACCTTGATCTTGGGCAACTTTCTGTATTTGCGACTGGAGCAGGAAAATTCATTAGGTGGGATAGGGGTTGAAGTAATGGAGAGATCTATCATCATTCATTGATTCTACAATGGTTTGCCCTAGCCTTCATGATTCCCCAAGTACTGTTCACCAAATGTGTTCAGTTTCTAGATCTAAAGCTCCAAAATCCTCAAAAATTTATGTTCACTGGGCAGAGCAATTGTTTGAACTCACCCTTTATATGTTTGATACTGATCAGGGTGAGCCATCTAAGTCCAAATCCACACCATCTATCTTTTGGCATATAACAGAGATCTTTTTTGAGGAATATATCATTGGTGAGGGGAAAGGGGCAATTCCCAAAGGCACTTCAGATCTCAGAAGAACTTCACTGCATTTCAGAGGTGTCTTGTCTTTCCATCAGTTGTACAAGCAGTCAGGGGTATGTGGCCCCTCTGCTCAATTGGGTACATTTAATTAAATGAAGTAGGAAAGAAAAATATGCTACTACTATAAACCTCTACAGTTAATGTTATTCTGAGAGTGATGTGGCTTTGAACAGACAGCAGAGGGTATTGAAGAGACAATTTATGTGTGGAAATGAAAACTGAAATGAAATGAAGTGAAATACAGGAGCCTGTTTGATAGCTGGTACAAAAATACTGAAGAGTGTGGAGCAAATGAATGGTAGTTTCTGCTGTGACTCTGAGGCCTCCTGACTGAAAACAAGAGTGCAGCAAAAAGAACATCTTGTTGGGCTTGGGAATTGGACTAGATGATCTTTTGAGCTTCCTTCCAGCCCTTGAGATTCTGTGATTCTGTGACAGAATGGTCATTCTCTCTCATCACAGTTTGCACAATGTACTAATGTTTTCACACATAGATTCTTCAAGGAAGGCTGGAGCATTTAAACTGAAATGCCTCAGCTCTTATCTGGAGCAGGTCTGCCCTGTACATTCCTATCTCCCTCATTTTTCCCTGTTTATTGCTGTCAGGAAATGCATGCATTAGCATTAAGATAACATTTTAATTTCTTGGATGGAAGCACAGGAGAAAAATCCACTACTACTGTCATAGCTTACATGCAGAGAGGAACCTGTCATTGTAAGACATTGCACTATGTCAAGTATGGTTACTAATACCCATTAGATTACATCTATGTGGGCATGAGCAGATTTGTGTGCCTTCCACTCCTACTCTAAACAGCCTGAACAGAAAGCCAGCTCTGGCCCAGACATGCTTAGTGCTCTGTTAAGTTTACCACGTCCTCTCTACTAAACCTGCTCTCTAAAGCATAGTGCTGTGCTGATGCAGCAATGTGGAATCATATCTGACAGGCTACAGTTTCACAGTGTGGGACTTCTGGCACCAGTGCGTGTTTAGAGTCCCTGTACTCCCTTGTCCTTCATACTTGCTCCCACACTTCACCAGCCCTACCCATCACTCGGGCTGACAACTGTTTCTGTAGCTATGCTGGAGACTGGATCAGAAATCTGATCTGATTTTAAAACATACTTCACCTCATTTTTTTTTTTTATTGCATTTTTTGGCATTGTTGACTGGGCAATCATTATAGTATGAAAATGGAATGAATGCCAGCAGGGAGGCAGAGTGCTTAACTCCTTAACTCATGGCCCCTATGTGTGAGCATTGAGCCTATGAGCCTGTCTGCACCCATCTGTTTTGGCATTCTCTGAATGATATGGATGTTTGGAATATTTTTAATTTCCAAAGCATGAATTTTGTATCTACATTTGCTGAGGATCATGTTCTATTATCTGACATGCTGAGTGGTGAAGAGCATGTAGGCCCAAGGGGACCATCTGGCATTTAAAATGGGGCCTCAAAGTTTAAACTGTGATTCCTGTGAGACATCAGTACAAAGTTCAATTTAGTATTTTCAGGGGCCAAGGGTATTCTTTAAAGCCATCAGTACTGTTCTGAGGCAAATTTTCTTGGGCTGTCTGTGGAGTGGAAAGAGAAGAGGTGGTCACTTTTAACTTTGATGCTGAGCAGAAGCTCAATTTATCATAGAATCATAGAATGGTAGGGTTGGAAGGGACCTTTAGAGATCATCTAGTCCAATCTCCCTGCAGAAGCAGCTCCACCTAGATCAGGTTGCATAGGAACTCGTCCAGGCGGGTCTTGAAGACCTCCAAAGAAGGAGACTCCACAACCCCTCTGGGCAGCCTGTGCCAGGGCTCCCTCACCCTCACAGTGAAATAGTTTTTTCTTATGTTTAAATGGAACTTTTTGTGTTCCAGTTTCATCCCATTACCCCTTGTCCTGTTGCTAGCTACCATAGAAAAAAAAAGGATGCCCCAGCCTTCTGACACTCACCATTTATGTACTTGTAAATATTAATGAGGTTCCCCTTCAGTCTTCTCTTTTCTAGACTAAATAGCCCCAGTTCCCACCATGCACATTTAAACTCACAGTTGTAAATAACCCATCAACGATGATTAATCATAAAAATAATTCAGGTAAGGGTTTTGTTTCCAGTCATGATTAACATCTTTGTAATATATTTTTTCACAGATCATAGAATCATAAAATGGTAGGGTTGGTAGTTACACTGATTTGTCTTGTGGAAAAGTCTTTCTCTCCATTGGTGATGAAATGTGAATAGAGTCTCAAGAAGCTAAAGCGAAAGCTGTGGAAGTAATCCTTATGAGCCATTCACAGTCCAGGCGCTAGAAGTTTTCCCTTAAATTTTGAATAAGAGCAATAACTCCATTTGGCAGGTAATTGCATCCTGAATGAAATGAACTGAGATATGGAGAACTACAAAAGATAACTATCTTCTTAATAGGAAACACTTCTGTATTGTTTTCGGGGGAGCAGGAGAAACGTTGAAGACCAAATGGTCTGTGAATCTACTAAAAGAAGATTACATGAAAAAATGAAAAAGGCAGAATAAACCCACAAAAACTAAAACCTTTGACAACTTGCCACACTGCCTTGCTTAGCTTATTGCCTAAGCAGTTTTTATTGTTTCACCTTCCCATTCCCTTCCCTCCTCTCCTGTCCTCATAGTAGACCAATTTTTTTTTTTTTTTTTTTGCAGAAAGGTGTAGCTTTGTGTATATAAATTGTAGGAACTGTATTCCTCCCAGAGCAAACAGACAGTGTGAAGAAAATAAGTTTTCTGTTGATGTGTAGAGGAAAATGGCAGAAATGTCTCAGTATTATTTTTGTCTTTTCCTTCTATTTAGGCATTTTCCCCTTTCTTTTATATTTGCTTTTCCCCCCCGCCCTCTTTTTTGCTAGCAGTAGATAATGAGAAATCAAAATTGGCAAATCATTTGAAAGTTCTCCTGAGGCACAACATAGAAAATTCACTCTCTTGCTCTTTCATTCTGTCTGAATGTACAAATGGATATGTAAATCAAATCAGTGATGTAGCAATTATTCAAATCCATGAATTAATTGCCTGACAATCAGCAATGTCTTCTGAGTATTTAAACTCATTTATTTTACATTTGAATACATTCTTCTTCACTGTATATACATATCAAACATCTGATCAAAATGTAGTTAAATACTTGACAGAGGAGGATGGAGGAGAGAGAATTAGCCACATGCCCTACTTGCCATTTGGTCTTTTTTTGGCTGAAAGGGTTTAGTTTTGAGATTTGAAGATACTTGAGGTCTTTCAGGTCCAATAAAATAGTAGTAATGCCTGATAGGCAGACAAAAATGAGGTAAGAATTCTGAAAAGTTGGTCTAGAACCCAAAGCAGAAGGGGGAAAATAGCCATTTGTATATAAACTTAGATTATCACACTAACAAAGTAAGTAGAGACTAGTGATAGGTGACATATCTCCTACCACATTTGTAAATTCCATGGGTTCAAATGACAGCTTGTCTCACATACTGCTGCAATTTAACTTGTATCTGGAGTCTTAGAGCTAGCAACTGCTTTGTTCTGTAAAAGTTACCCCTGGATTCATGCAACTTTTAAGTAACAGAGCAACTGCATTTTCTGCTGGCACTTCTACTGTCATTTTGTGTCAAGTTGAGGAAATTCCTTGTGCTACGAGTTCCTTCTGCCCCTTCCCTGGAACACCAGTGGGCCCCCAGGCAGCCACAGCTGCTCCACTTTTTGAAGAAGGATGGAAATGACTTTCAAGTAGGAGAGCAGCTGGTGCCTTCTCTGCTCCACTGCTCTTTTGGTGTGAGCTGACTGGAAAAGCAGTCTGCAGTTCTCCTCTCGCATTGTTCCACCTCTTCCCTTTCCAGTGCTGGACCCTCCTTATAATCTTATTATGTTGTTGTGAGTCTCTTGCCATACTTTTAAGATTTGTTTAACATTATTACCACACTTCAATAGTCTGACAATACATTTTTTGGGGGGCTGAGAAATTAAAGTAGTATAATTGTTCAAATTACAATTTGGACCACTGGGTTCTGACTTGGCATGTGAAAGGGGCTCCCATGTATGAGTAAGAACATTTGGAGAAAGCACTTTCCTACTATCTGTATTGTAGGTAGACTCAAGCAGTACTGAAGCAGTATATAAGTTACAATAAATGAGAAACAATACGTAAATAAGCATAGGTATCAGACCTGTAAGACATTAGAATCTCATAGCTGTGTTTCAGAACTGCTTGGTAGGAAACTGTATAGCTCAGTCTCAGAAGATGCTGTCTTTTGAACTGTTCTTAAGATCTAGTGTTTGCTGGCACGACAGGTGAAATTTTCAGAAAGTATAGGGGAACTTCTGAGTACTGTTTTATTAAAAAATAATACTGCTAATGTCCTGTAGTTTCTTAAAATTCAGAGTAGGACTACATTTTCTTCAGTTCCTTTGTATTTGAAAACAGTAAGGCTGATATTATTCAAAATTAAGTATTTCCCCTCAAGATCTCTCTAAAAAAAATCAGTCTAAAAGGTAAAGATTTGAGACAGTTATAACTACCTGAAGGGCTTTTTATCATGGAAGAGCTGAAGTGAACCTCAGTAATCTTCATCCCTATTGCCAGGGTAGCACCAGCATAAGTTTGTTGAAAAGTCAACCCAGATAAACTCTATGTAGATAAAGAACTATAGTAGAAATAAATAAAATGTATTAGATACAATATATTGTTTATAGAAATATATTATTAAAGTAAGAGAAAATGGAAAACATAGTCTAAATACTACTGCTGTCTTTTTTTTCACCTTAGAAATTGTTGATGGCAATGTGAAAATGACGCTGGGTATGATCTGGACAATCATCCTCCGCTTTGCTATTCAGGATATTTCAGTGGAAGGTATAGTAGTGCAACTATGTTAAATAATTAGGAAATGTAAAGACATTTTAATTTGAATTGTGCACAAGTGAGGTGAGTGTTTTCAAAATGAATGATTTTTTTTTTCACAGGAAATAATATTGCAAGTTTCCCACCTGGTGACAAAACTGATTTCTCTTTACCTCGAGAGAGATCTCAAGCCAGCTTTCTAAATGCAGAAGTTCTGGGCATGTTTCTCAGTTACAGAGATAAAAGCATAACTCTATTGATGAGCTTTGGTGCCCTCCAACTATGCTGTACCCTGTATGATGGTCCTATTTCCAAAGTACTTTTTTAGTCCTGTCTATTTCTCATATTTTTTTGTAAAAGCTATCTGACTATATCCTCCTTCTATCTCTTTTTTTTTTTCACCCTATGGCTTCAAGTTTGTTTTTTTTTCTTAACTTTCACTTAGTAACAGACTCCAAAAGTGTGTTTGTAGATACAACCCCCTGTAAGTCGTCTATGCTGTGAAAAACCTAGAATTCTAGAAACTGATCTTAATTTTCAACAAAAGTGGAGTAAATTCAAACTCTGCATACTGTCCTGCCCATAATTTGTGGGACATTAAGTGTGGACCTAAAGATCTATTTGATGTTTTCTGTCCTTTACTAGTGCATTCAGGTGCCCACAGGGTTCAGATAATTAAGGTATTTCATCAGCACTTAAGCCTTCTGATAACTAAGTGGGCTGAGACTGCAAGCATATTTCCAGTAGGCACCAAAATAATCTTTTATGCCTAGTTCTATTATATTAGTATTGTGTATTTTCCCTCAAATATACATTCTACTGTCCAACCAGTATAATTTCTTAAATTTCTAATATCCCAGAGTTATTGTGCAGACGGACACTCTAGTCTGAGATGTTCCAGTTGAGTTTAACGAGGCGAGGCAAGGCAAGGTCCACTTATATCACTTAGGATTAAATGTTAGCTTATGCAAACCAGTTTCAGATGGCTAACCACGTTTAAGATGACAAGAAATTAATTACTTGAGCACTTTTAACATTTTTCCTTTTTTTTTAACTCTCTGGTGTCTTCTACAGAGACCTCTGCCAAAGAAGGGCTGCTGTTGTGGTGTCAAAGAAAAACTGCTCCTTACAGAAATGTGAACATTCAGAACTTCCATCTTAGGTAAGCTTTAAGTATTTTGAGGGATAGAAGCAGTCTAAAATATTTTAGGTCATTTTTTTTCCATAGTGTGTAGGTGTCTATTTCACTCTTCACTGCTAACTAGACTTTCTCATGCTCTGAGTATTATTTTGATTAGCCTGTGACATTTTCTATTTTTCATAGCTACAATTTAAAAAAAAAAATCCCTACTATATACAGAATGACCATAATATTAAGTGTTCTTAATATATGGGAATATCTGAGTACTGCAGTATAGGGACTTAGCAATTGACTGCTTTCAAATGAGAGTCACTGTAGATATAGACTCTTCCTAGCAAAAATGTGTGCAAATGTGCCATTATGATGAATCAGTCTTTATTTTTTGTAACTTACCTATAAATTAGGAGTAAAAAATGCACACAGTGCACAACAGCAGCACTTTAAACAAATTTGTTTTCAGAATCAAGACCATTAGCTGAGTTGGAAAATTTAGTAAAGCTCCAGCTTTGCAGCTCTGTGCTTTTATTCAGGGCTAGAATGGGAGTTCCTGGCCATAGGCAGCCTGCCTGGTTTGGGGATTTCACTGGGCTAGTTGTTGTAGCTCTGTCAGTGACCCACCTCATTAAACTGTGTTACTTGACATTTGCACTGCTTAATGATGAGATGCTGCCTTCTCTGAAACCCTTACAGTACTTACAACAAGAACAGTCTATTCCAGTGTTTTGGTGTCTTGAATTCATTCTTAACATGGAGCACCTAAAGCACATGTAGTGATAGAGAAGGTATGGTTCTCACATGCATCCACAGATGAGAAGAATTTGTTTGATTTACAGTCCCTGTTTTGCCTTTAAGAGATCTGAAATTTGTTGCATGTTATTTTCCTTGAATATATAGAGGTATATTTCAGTACGGATGCAGGGTATACTGTAAGCTACAGTATGAGAATCTTGGTGTGTGCACACATATCTTGAATTAATGTACTTTGATTAATGTTTAGGTGGATTGGCTCTTACAGAATGACTTTACAAAGGGCTGTCCAGGCCATTTTAAACTATACTTTTTGGTGAAAAAATACCAAAAACACACAACCTTTTTGTTAGTTTATTGCTCATTTTGATTCAGTTTTATCTTCTGGATTATTTTATATTGTACAGTGTATATATATTCTGCTTAATTGTATTACTTTGTTATTGGACATGGTTTTGTTATTTGAAGGATCTACCCAGACATCTCAGTGGCAGGGATTCTAACAGTCTAACGTGTTTGTTATTAAACAGTTGCTCCACAGGATAAGACCTCAAACCTAGTCCCAGAAATTTTATGAAGTGTTTACATGAAGAGTTTTTCAGAGTAACTGCTCCTGGCGGAAGGGAACCTCTCATAATCTTTCCCAAATAGATGTTATTTGTAGCCCTGTTCATTGCTTATTCTTGCCTCAAAAGACAGTGAGCCTGAAGTCACACTGAAGTGTAAGAGCTCAGATCAAAGCTGTCATATGTGTAAAGTGTTTTAAATAAACTAAGCTGACTTATGACTTACTTCTATGAGCACAATGTGACTGTGCCATTAAAATTGTCTGAAATAACTGACACAGAAAACAACAGTTACTTCAGCAAATTCAAGTGATTGCAGATTAACTCACCTTTTATTTTTTTTCACAAACAGGCTGTTTAATAGTTAATAGTGTAATAGGAGGTTATGCACTTTAATTGATGAATGTGTACTCTAAGCTATCCGGGAACACTGCACAAATTGAACAATTGAAATCAGGCACTGTTTCACATAATGTACACTGCCTAGATAGTATTATGGAGTCTTTAGGTAATATGGGCTATTGAACAAGATATGTATTACAGGAAAAAAATTTACAGTAACAGAAAAGCTTAGAGGGATGAGAGTTGACAGAATATTGTGTCAGGATTTCACAGGAGAATTCATATTTGATTTAGAGTTTTGATCAAGGATAAAACTGTATAATGCCATGACTTTATTAACTATTTTTTTCCATTCTATTTTTTTGTTGTAAAGCTGGAAAGATGGCCTTGGATTATGTGCACTTATCCATAGACACCGACCTGATCTTATTGACTACTCCAAGCTAAATAAGGTCATATGTCTGGGTAGTACAGCATGCTGTCCTGTAGTGATTTGGCTCGGTTTTGGTTTGCTGAGCATGTGTTCTAAAAGACAAGCTGAGGATTGCATACTAATTCAGAATGGTTTTCTAAGCTCCCTTCAAAAAACCCAGTGACATGTAGGAAAGGACCTTGTGACTGTCCTTTGTCCCTCTTTCCTTCCCATTAAAATGTCTTCATCATTTAATTGCAAGTAATCTGCTTCTTAGCTGCCAGGCAGTTGATGACATCTTTTATGCTGCCCAATATGAATGTTAAATCAAATACAGTGGAATTCTCCATTCACCTCTTGTAGTATTGCATAGTCCATCCTGGTTTGTATCTGGTGTACACGACTGCAGATTGCAGAGCAGTAAACAATGAAATGATGAGAAATCCTAAGATTTCTTAGTGCAAACACAATCCTTGGTAATCAAGAGTACACAATAAGTTACTAGTCTTACATTGAAAATATTCACCAATTCTCAGGTAATACTTCTATCTTTACTTCCAGTCAGCAGAAGCAATGCTGATATCCTAACTTCCTTAGGGAGTAGCTCATGGGGATGATGAAAGTATTTCACTGTAGTGTGCTACTCATGGCGAAATGCATGTTTTCTGAAAGATATCAGCCACTTTGGTTTGAGAGGGAGGAATGAGAAGCAAGTAATAATGTTAGAATTTCTGGATATCTTTACTGAAGAATAAAACCTAGAAAGAAATTGGAATGTTGTCATTTCACATTAGCTCTTGATACATACATGCCATTTTCTGCTGTCTGGAATGAATGCATCTTGAGGCCTCATCTACACATCAGTAAAGCAGAAAAATTAGTCATGGTTTTAACATGCTGAGTGCAACTTTTCATTGATAAGACTGATAAATCATAGACTGTATTTTTGATTCCATGCCTTTCCATTACAAATAGATTTTATTAGTGGAATCAACTGTTATTAGAAAGCCTTTGATGAGAGAAAAAAATAAATGAATGAAATTAAATTATTTGAAAACTTAGTCTGCTTTATACATGTTAAATTTATGCTGGAGTCCCCAAGGTCTGCAGTGACGAAAATTAAATGAACATATTCCTAAACACGAAAGCTTTTAATTTAGACAGACAACTAGTTCAGACAACTGCCAATCTGAAACAAAGGGCAAAATATTAGCCATCAACACCAGCATGTTCTCTCAATCTACATGCAATCTTTCTTATGACTATACAGATTCATGAAATGACTAAGCTACCTGCCTCTGTATACATGTATGTAAAGATGGCACAAACAGACATTAGTGTAATTAAGTTTGTGATTTGAAAGAGTGCACAACACTGAAGAATTTTGCAGTATAACCAACTTATATATACGTGCTGAGAAAACAGAGTAGAATTTAAGTAGATCTGCTTCAGCATTACTATTTCCCTCTTAGGGGTTTCCAAAATAAGAACAGGTCAGATTTCAAACTGAGGCTGAGCCGTGGCACGTAAAGCACATGCAGAAAAATCCTAAAATAGAACTTGCTTTTCTGACCTGGCTGTGTGTGATTGACTGCTCATTTTGGTTATATTAACAGCTGTCTTGGTGTCTTGTTTCTTGGTTTCTTATCTCCTGCATGCTGTCCTTTCCTTTTCTCACCAATGTGTTTTGTGTGAACTTGTAGCTGGAAAAATGGTCTTGCTTTCAACGCCCTTATCCATAGACACAGGCCTGATCTTCTTGACTATGACAAGTTAGATGAGATATTTCTTTAGCTGCTGCAGATGCTGTGGCTTGTAGTTTTGTTTAAAAGGATGAGTGATGGAGATTTCCAATTATTCAGAAGTTGCTAACAAATATGAAGTGTTCATCACTCATCCGTGTTTTATCCTAGTCAATAAGTCTCACTTAGAGTATACTCAGATTTAGAGTATAATCTAACTCTTAGAATATACTCCAAATCTCACTTAAATTTAGCTTTTTTTTCTCATTTTATTTCAGTAAATTGTTGTATAGATGTTTAGTAGATGTATTACACACACTGCCCTGTGTAATAGCAAAAATGTGTTCATGGGTTTTTTTTTGTCAAAGATGCATGAAACTGCTAAATCATGAGAGAGTGAAAAATTAATTAGAGACATTGTATTCTATTATACACATATTATTAAGTATCAAAATTTAACCTGTTCTTCATAATACATTTTATTGTATGTAGCTTTTAAAGGTAAGACTATCTAATACAATATGTTTGTAGAAAGATATGTCATGGGCATTACTACTTAAGATTGTGGTGGTTCAGCCAGGTGCCTACCAAATCATAATATTACTTCCCTTCCTAAACTAGACAGGAGACAGAGAGAAATATAACGAGTGGTTTGCGAGTCGAGATAAGGACACAGAGATCACTCGGCAATTAGTGTCACGTGCAAAACAGACTTAACTCGGGGAGAAAAAGGTTTGATTTATTAAAGAAAAAATAAGAACAGAGAGATGAGAAATAAAACTGAATCTTAAAACAAGTCCTCCCAACCCTCCCTCTTCTCAAGACTCTCCTTCCTTCCCCACCAGTGGCACAGGGGATGGGAGTTTTGGTCAATTCATTACAGATGGACTTTGCTGCTGCTTCTTCTCAGGGGGAGGCCTCCTCACATTTCCAACTGCTACACTGTTGGGTCCCTCCCCATGGGAGACAGTCCCTCATGAACTTCTCCAGCGTGGGTCCTTCCCATAAGCTATAGCTCCTCACGAACTGCTCAGGCATGGGGTCTCCCACAGGGGCAACCAACATGTGTCATCCACCAGGAGAACAGTCCTTCAGGCACAGACTGCTCCAGCCTGAGTCCCTCACAGGATCACAAATCCTGACAGCCAACCTGCCATCTGGCATAGGCTCCTCTCTCCACACAGACTCCCAGATCCTGCCAAGAACTCGCTCCAGGGTGAGCTTCCCACAGAATCACAGCCTCCTTCAGGCTTCTACCTGCTCTGATGTGGGGTCCTCCATGGGCTGTGAGTGAATCTCTGCTTCCTGGTGGCCTTCATGGACTGCAGGGACACAGCTGCCTCACCATGAACTGCATCACAGGTCACAGGGGAGTCTTTCTTTCAGGACCTAAGCACCCTCCTCCCACTGATCTTTGTTTAAAGAAGCCACCCCTGTAGCTCCTCCTGCTAGCAAAAACTGGCCCAGGCAAAACCACTACACTAATGTATGTATATACATGAGAAACAGACTTCTGGGAAATTTATATATTGCCATGATTCTGCAGTAAGTAACTTTACTAAATTAATTTCAAAGTAAGAAAAGAAACATGACTGAGACTAGATGTCTTTATAGAAAGTGTTTGTATTCAAATGGAAGCCCTGGAAATTCCCTATAGAAAACCTGTTAACCGATTTTTTCAGTGCCCTCCAGTGTAACTTTGCTTTTCTATGTCATATTTTCCCAACTGCTCTCTGTAGACAATGTTAGTTTCCAAAGTAGCTATGATCATTTAGCAGTTTGTGAATATGTGAAAATATTAATAGCATTCATGGCGTGAACCTCCATTTCACATAGGGTGTTTTCTCTCCAAGCTGATAGGAGAAAGCTGCCTTAAAAACAGCCCTGATTTGACATGCTATTCCACTGTCAGCAATAGCTGTCTATAGAATGTCTGTAAGACATGAAATGTGTGCTGTTTATCTGAATTGTGCTTACTGCTTCCTTTCCCTTTCCTTTGAAAACCAAAATACAATACTCAATATCAGAAGTTGTTGAATTTTGACATCTCTAAAATTTGATTTGTAGAGGCACTACAGATTTATCTGTGCAACCCAAAAGTGTGAAGTTTTGCTCCTTCTGCAGAAGTGTTTTTCTGTCTGTATTTGCTTCTTCTCAGGCATGCACTTGACTAACAGAGAACTTAATAGAATTCATATCTCTATAATATAACATATTGTAGATATGAATCATGCAGGATTAACTTTGTGATGGATGGTCTAGTATAGCCTACTAGACCAGTGGCCTTGTGACTGTGTGTATTACTGCCGTACTTCATTGAGAATTAGCTCAGAATTACAAGCATACACTTACAACATATATAATAATATATAACATATAACAAATAACATTGTAAAAAAATACATTATCTATGTTACCCTACAGAGCACATTTGTAGCAGAGTCCTAGTGGTACATAATAGCTTATTAATGTTTTCTTTTTGAAAGTACAGCAGTAGGTAGATGAAAATTTCATATACTTAGACCCTGCTTTTTGAAGAGCAATAGTTGTGATTCCAGTTTACAGCTTGGATAAACAACATAAGTTTTAGTATACCTACTGTAGTTTTCCTTCCAGGAGAAAATTCTAACTTTGATTAGTTGTACTTTCTTCTTTAATGCAGGATGACCCCATAGGAAATATCAACCTTGCCATGGAAATTGCTGAAAAGCATTTGGATATCCCTAAGATGTTAGATGCAGAAGGTGAGTTATATCTTACTGCAGTTTTTGTTACTCACAAGCAGGAGACAGTAAAACATTTTTTGTTTTGTATGCAGCATGTTGTTGACACTCCTTCCACGTGAATCATAATGAGGAAACCAGCTTTGTCTTCAAAAAATGTTTTCCTTCTTGTTCCTATGTATTGGATAATTTCATTCACATTTTGCTCCATGCCTTATTGTTTGTATTTATTATGGTACTTTGGACTAACTTCTGCCCTGATGTGATAATTGAGATAAAATGCAAGATTGAAATATAATCCTTTCCTTTAAGAAATTAAAATGTAAGTCTAATAAAGGGAAATAGAACTATGAGCAGCTTAAAGCATATTCACTTTTTTAAACGTTTAAATGAGAAAGCCAGAAATAGAAATAGAAGTATGGAACTTTCAAAATATGCTAACAACATGCCTCCTGTGAAGCTATGTTGAGGGAAGATTTTTGGTTTATTTTTTAATTGTAAGCCTTTTGCAATGATAGCTTTAACAAACATTTTCATGTTTGGTTTCTCCTATAATATTTATAGTTTGTTGACAAATAACAAAGAAATATTTATTAAAGTTTCCTGACTTTTTTCAAGATAACCGAACTTTTGTACTCCAAGCAAAAAAATCATGCCAAAATACTGGAATTTATGTACACTACTTCAAAGCATTCTTCTCTAAGCGTGTAGACTCTGCACTAGTGTCACATCAGCGGTGATAACACAGGAAATATCCAGAGCACTCAAACTGACTGTGTTTGCTCCTCTTGAAGTCTTTGGTAGAAAAGTTAGGCCAATACAAGATAATTTAGAAAACACAGGTTGTAGACTCTTCATTGAAGAGGTTCTTGGTTTCACCTTCATGCTTCAAAACTGTTTCCATCTTTTGAATTGCAGTTCACCTTTCAGGCACCAAATCATTTTACTCTGAAATACTCAGCAAGGAATAAAAAGAAGTGCCATCTCCTTACCGTTGAACACTTTCTATTGTCATTCTCCTTTCATCATTTTTTTCTCTTCACAAACAATGTAAAAGTCCTTTTTTCCCCTCACCACATTTTCCGCATGTTCTAGCTCTTAACTTACTGTTCTATTCTTGAGAGGGGGAAATGAAAGCACACTTCTTTTAACACCTTCCAAGAACTCAGCATCACTTTTTACTTTACTTCCACTGTGTCCTCAGTGTAAACTTTTTGTTCACAACTACGTGAAGTAGATGCAAAATCAATAAATATATTGGTCCTGAACTTAGAAATCTCTCTGTTAATATTGGAAATTGTCATCTCTTCCCTGGGTCTTTTCACACCAGTGTCTAACCACTCCTTACACTGGCAGGAATCCTTGCAGCTTGCACTGGCATTTTTCATTACTTAGTCATTACTGGTATACAATCACTTTTTTTCTGCCTTTCTTTGTTAGGTATTGAAGAGGTCAATTTTTACCAGTATACCCATATCTTGATTGCACTCTCTCTATACGTTTACTGTTTCCTTCCGTAACAGGGAAAAAGCCACACAAGCCAAACTCTCCTGTGATTTATGCTGTAAACTAAAATGACAGACTGGCACAGGAATTGCAGAACTGTTGCTATCCAAGCTTTTCTTAGCATAAAATGTATTTATGGAGTGCAGGTTTCCAGTATATACCAATGCCCTGTCAGCCACAGGGCCTCTGTGCTAATATATGCTGTGTGCATTCTTGTTGGTGGCTCTGGAATGTTAGTGATTTAGACAAAGTTGCTTTGGAGTGACAGAGAACCCAGTAGATCTGCCAGCCATGCCATCTGCTTGGAAGTTTCCACAAACATAAGGTAGCAATACCCTTCTGTACAGTCTCAGCATTCAGATATTTTTCCATTTCAGGGAGAGTTGTATTTTTTTCATGTATGGATTCCTAAAGTGTAGGTAGTTTTTCACTGGTTTTATTAAACAGATGCAACCTGAATAATGGTGTATTTATTTTGAATCCATACAGCACTGAGGTAGCATCGTCAGCATAATCTGGTGAAAGTATCTTGTGAGAATTTCTGAGCAGTTAACCCTCTTCTCTCTACACAGATATAGTAAACACTGCCAGGCCTGATGAAAGAACCATTATGACTTATGTTTCCTGTTACTACCATGCATTTGCTGGTGCTCAGAAGGTGAGATTGTACAAGATTGATCAGATCTCATCCTTCACCTTCTGTCTAGTTTCTTTCTGCAGTTTTTCCTCTTCTGATCTTTTCCTCAATAGTTACTAGGACAGCACCTTAGAGCTGAGCTCATTTCCCGTTGCCTGATTTTCTTCGTGAGCCATTGTCCCAGTAGAGCTAGTACTAGGCTATCCATTTGTTCCATAGAAACAAAACTTCCTGTCTCCTCTTTCTGTATGTTTACTAATAATATCCAGTAGGTTTTTGACAGCTGGTTACTAAATGAGTTAGAAAATGTTATTATCTTTAATTGAACTTACCTGCATTCATTTGAAGCACCTTTAAAAAATACAAGGTGAAAATAAGCTCATAGTGAAGAAAAAAAATTCAATATAAGAATACCATCTTTTTTCTCCCTGCTGGATATTATTCCTGCTACAGGTGCCAATATTATCATACCAGATGCTCAGAAAATAAAACTTTCTCTTACACTTTCAAGATTGTTTTTAAAATGTAGATGCTCAACGGTAAGTACATAAAAGGTTGCTACTATGCAAAACAGGAACATACATGAACACCTCAGAAGAGCTCTGGAATCACATTGCAATGAAGAGTAGGAAAATTTCAAAAAGCAAAGCAGTCAGAGTTGGACATATTTCAAGTATTAGTAATATAAAGAATACTGATTATATAATACTAAGTTTATAACTAATCCACATGCAACTTCCAGAGAACATTTCCCCAAATCCAAATATCGTCTGTCTTGCCTGTGTCTTAGTGAAAAACACCCCGTATTCTAAGTCACCAGACATGTGTGTGCCAGACAGTCCTGATAAAATTAAGATAACTCCTCCAGTGACAATACTGCAGGATCAAGCTTAATAAAAAAATCCATCGCATTGTAAGAGTTTATATTTAATTTCTAATGTATGTTTTATTCTGTCAACACCAATCAATCTGACACTAAATTTATTACAGCTTTGTAGAGTTTCTAGAGTACAGAACAATGGACAAGAAAACAATCATAATGAAACGAAATTGTGCTTTCATTTATTCATCTTGTTTTCTACTATTCTTTTGTTGTTGTTGTTGTTTTCATTTCTCCCCCACTCTTGTAGATATTGTGAACACTCCCAAACCTGATGAGAGAGCTATCATGACATATGTGTCCTGCTTCTACCATGCTTTTGCTGGAGCAGAGCAGGTATTAATCAGGTTGCTGTGTTTTTCATTGGTTATTTCACATTTCCACTAGTTTATTAAAAACCACTAATTTAGTAATTTGTGATTTTTATTCACTATTGTAAGTATTACTTGAGCACTAATACTTGTTTTTAACCAACACTTTAACCTGTTTTGGTTAAATGTTGTGTAGCAAGTTGAACTTACTTAATTCCAAAGGAGATTTTTGTTTCTAATTTTGGGTCTTTATTTGGTAATTATAAAGCCTATTTCAGAAAAACTGTATTTGAAGATACTGTGAACTGGAGTTGTTTGTTGCTACATCAACATCTTAAGTATTTGCTGCATAGAAGAATGTAAGATGTCTAAAGATGCAGAAAGGCAGAGAAGGCATCCAACACAATATTTGTTCCTGATTCCCACTGAAGCCAATTGAATTATTTGTGGATAAAAATACTAGTATAAGAGGCAAAAACAGCAGCAGCAGATCTGTTATACACAATGGAATTCCAAACTTACAAATGTGGCATTTCCTATTGTTCTGCTTCATATATTTCTAGCCTACAAATGACATAATACAATTTTGTGGAAAAAAAAAAAAAAAGAAAAAAAGAACCCTTAAAGTAGTTGATACTTTTCCTTCATCCATCCTTAGAATATAATTTTCCTTCCTGTCTGGTAGGCCCCCTGCACCTTATCACAGCAAAGATATGCTATTGTGTCCTCTTTCTTCTGATTATGAAGAGCTTGCTATTCATGAAAAAAGGTGGATTCCACATACTTTATAACAGAGGAGTCTACAGAGATATTTATTTGATTGGATTTACTACAGGCTCACATTTGTCAGATCTGTGTAGATGTATGATGTCAAACTATTAAAGTAAATTTCAAATATGGCAGAGCTACACAGTGCCTTCTGTGGGGAAGGTCTCGGCACTTGCCTAGGGTCCAACTATCAGCTGGGTGTGAAGAAATCCAGTCCTACTCCATATGGGTGATAAAGGAGACCTACCCTTTATTGCAAACAGGCTTCAACTTATATACTATACAGGCTTCAAGCTGCTTGCTTGGCAATAGCTGATAGGCTAACTAACAAGAAGTCACATCTGTATGTTTATCCTACTTGCGGTTTCTGCGATAAGCGAGCTTCAAGCCTTGCAGTTTCATATACTCCTTCAGGTTCTGCTTTGCTACATTCCTTTAAGCTTACAGTTTCTTTCCCACACACACAGCTGCTTTCATCTCTATACTCTAACGAGGAACTCGTCCTTGATGATTCTTCAGGCCCACTGTTCCCACCTTAGCAGCTAATGTCCTGTTTACAGTCTGAATCGTGCACTAAGTCCATGCAGCTGGAGCCAAGGCTGTCCTGCCCCAGCAGGCCTAACATTATAAGCCGGAATCTGTGTCCATTCTCCACAGCCTTCACAAATAAGTTTGCCAGGAAAAGGTTTGCTATCAGTGGTTGAGCTGCATATATTCTCAAGGAGGTGTGTGTCTATAAACATAAATATATATATGCAGATATAAAGTGGTCTGAGGTTCCTAAATCACATGGGATATCTTTCCAGCGTGGCTAACAAATTTAATATTTTTTTCTTTGTAATTTAAAAAAAAAACCAAACAAACCATACCTAATAACCTAACTTTAAGAGTGACCTAAGTCATCTTTGAAAACAAAAGATTTTTTAGACAGCTATAATGACAATATGAAATTTGCCCTTGTATAAGTCTTCATTGTACAACCAGGTGACTTCTGTGCTGATCTGTGACTTATTCGGGCAGCTAGAATCTGTGACTACAGGAGAGTAAATATATATATAAGTAACCTGGGAACACAAGTCAATTGCTATAAAACAATGTGATTTTTATTTGCAGCAGCCATATTCTATTTCTCGAAGCCTATACCTTTCTCAGAAGATGTTTATGAGTATGTCGTTTATTTGTTGTGTTTTACAGGCTGAGACTGCAGCTAACCGGATCTGTAAGGTTCTGGCTGTGAATCAGGAAAATGAGAGGTTGATGGAAGAGTATGAGAGACTAGCAAGTGAGGTAAAGATAGCTGTATTTCCAACATAGTGATAATTATGTTCATTAAATACTGAAAGCTGAAAAATTCATGCACTGTCTGCAAGATATCAAGATGAAGACAGTAGGAGGGTAAACCTCACAGTGTTAGGGTACAAAGCTTAGTTGCCCAAGATATCAAGGTTCAGGTGACTCCTTTGCCACAGACTTTGTATGTGACCTCCAGCAAGTTTCTCAGTCTTGTTAATGTGCCAAAAAGAATATTTTGAGGGCTACCATCAGTCTACTCCAAGACCAGGCTTGCTGTCTTTTTAATTTCGAGAGATAGCTATCCTTGACAACATGTGAAACATACAGGATCCTGTCATTCCAAGCAAGCCAGTTGGCTTTGTGTACTACAGAGCACACCCGGACAGGGTGCTCACAATGCATCTGTAAACCCAGGCAGCAACTGAATGAAGAAGGGAGCACATTGTGCTCCTCCTGTCCTTTCTTGCTAAATGGAAAATTTGTTGAGTCGAGGCTACAGATGGGTAGTGCACAAGTGAGAACTCCTTTGTCTTTAATGCATAATCAGCAAAAACATACTGAGATCATAGACACAATAGTGGAAAACAGTGGTACATTGGTACTAATAGATTTCTGAGTGAAGACTTTTACATGACCGAAACTACTTGGCTGGTGTGTGATCTCAGAACTATGACCAATACTTTTGAAAGTGGCAAGTGATTTGGGGTAAATCAGGTTTAGAGTAATTAGCTAGAGACAGCGTTCATGTGTGTTCATCATTCTGAAAATCAGGATACTTCTAGAAATATCTAGACTATCTGGGCAGATTAGTTAAAGTATTGTTCAGCTTTGAAAATCTTGTGCTTACTTGCTGTCAAACTACTGATACCAAATGAAGCCAATAATATTAAAATGGAGCACTCTTAATTAGGATTTGTGCATTCTGTATGATTTTGATTGCTTTTCCATTGCCTTTATTTCAATTGTTTGTGTTGATTTGAAAGCTTTTAGAATGGATTCGCCGGACAATTCCTTGGCTGGAAAACAGGACTCCAGAAAAAACAATGCAGGCTATGCAAAAGAAATTAGAGGACTTCCGGGACTACCGCCGCAAACACAAACCTCCCAAAGTCCAAGAGAAATGTCAACTGGAGATCAATTTCAACACTCTGCAGACAAAACTGAGAATCAGCAATCGTCCAGCTTTTATGCCATCAGAGGGAAAAATGGTTTCAGTAAGTGAAGGAGGCATCAATATTCTGTTCTCCTTTTTGATCGAAGTTCTCACTAAAACGTCAATGTGAAGGATTAAAATGCCATTTTAAGTCATCCTCAGAAACTTCAGTTTGTTGCACTTTATCAACATCAAGTCACTAATTTTACATGGTCCATTTCATTCTGGAATCTTTCTTTCTTTTAAGCATGCTCCTGCATCTTTGAAGGCTTTCCCCAAGAGCAAATTGTCTCAAGATATGAGACCATTATAAAACTTCCTTTGAGAGCGTTATCAATACTTCCCTGTCAGTGAGGCCAAATATTATTTATTTGGGCAAAACTCTCAGTAGTTTCACTAACATTTTGTTCATCAGACTTACAGAAACAGACATTGCTCTTTGTATATTTCCGCTTTTTAAAATGAAATTTTGTTTTCCTTTGTCTGTGAAGAATGGTCAGTACCAAGAATTCTCATTTGCTGATAAATATTGTGAGTTGAACCTGGGTCAAAACAATCCCTGTGGAATATAGCAAACCTGTTTCTGTACTCTGTTCTATCATTGTGTTTTGGTTGCTCAAATTTGATAAACAGACGATTGCACTATTTGGAAAGGGCCATTGTCCACTCCCCACACGCAGAAAATAAGTGGCCTGTTGCTTTAATTTCCTACTCATGTCCTTAAGTTTCCAAGGAAGCTCACAACACTGTGCACCACAGAAAGTGACATAAGTTTGTATTCCAGATATGCACCAAATCCTCTTCACACTAATAATTTTGCTATTATCAACTTCCACGAGCAAAGCACTTTTATTTTGATAAAAGATAGACATATCAGAACATGCACCTTGTAAAATGGGAGGTAAAAGCAACATATCATGAAGATACTGAACTTATGCTATGCCTGGAAGCCGTTTATATAGGAGCTCCTCTCATGAACCTGCAATAGGTCATGCTACTAGAAGCAGATGTCTGAACGAGAAGACTTTTGAGCTGCCTAACAACATTTTCTATAATTCTGCAGTTTTACAAAACCTGGACATAAAAACCTCTCTTTTTGAAGATAAATTGTGAATGAATCAGAAATCTACAAATTCAGAAAGAGATTATAGTTTAATCCACTCTCTCCTGGGTATTCTACTTACAGGATATTGCTGGCGCTTGGCAGAGACTTGAACAAGCTGAGAAAGGCTATGAAGAGTGGCTGTTGAATGAGATACGAAGACTGGAAAGACTTGAACACTTAGCTGAGAAATTCAGGCAGAAGGCTTCCACTCATGAACAGTGGGCATATGGTGAGCAGAGATGACTTTAGTTTTTTAATACTGGAGGTTGAGCTACCAGTGCTGAATGTTTGCCATCCAGAAACTCACTTGTAAGTAGTTTGGATAGTTTTAGAAACCTAAAATAATACAGATAAAATTGCAGCATTTGTTGACTATGGTCATTATCCTAACTTGCAGGCATGTTGCTAAAGAAATGTAACTGTGAAAATCATACACTTGAGGTAATGAGTTAAACTTAATGGGAATATTCAGCATTTGAATAGAGTCCGTTATTGCTAATGCATTCCTATGTATTTGTACACCAGCCATACAACTGGGAGTGAAGTGACACCACTTGTTAAGTGTGAAATTATTAACAGAGTTGTTCTGAGATCATTAACATTTGATCATAATGATGTTTTGAATAGTCCACATAAGTTATATGATAATGGACTATTCAAAACATCATTAACATTTGATCATAATGATGTTTTGAATAGTCCACATAAGTTATATGATAATGGACTCATTTCTGCTTTGCTTCATACCCTGAATTACACCCCATTGGCAGTTCTGATTTTTAATGGTAACCTTTAATGTGTAGTTATAATAGCTATAGGACCACAGACTGACATAATTTTTTTTTTTTTACATCATTAAACATAGATCTGCTGAATCATCCTCTTGTTTGCCTGATACCAGTCTTCCTGTTTCTATCATGTTTCTGGCTTTTTCCACCTACAACGTTTTCACACTGTGAAAGTAAACCAGAGTCCATCCCATAACACACTTGCTGGAAGCATACAAGGCTGTAAATGGCTGCCAAGCAAACGCTAGAAAGCAAACAACAGTATTTGTCAGCCCTGAGAAAGCTCTCTTTCTGAGCATAAGCTACTCTCAGTGACATGTTATGGCTATTATGCCAGTAAAACTTCACACAAGCTGGTACTCGGCAAGTGAAACAAAAGTCCTTTCTGTGTGCAGAATTCACAAAGCTGTGTAATGCCATGTGGTGAGATGCAGTTGTAGGGGCTCTCTCTATAGATTCAGTTGTCCAATACAGCAGCTACCGAGGAATAATATTTCATTTTCTGATTTCCTCTTTGTTTCTTTAGCCTTTTGTAAATAGGTTGGCATTTTCCTCTTAAAATTCAGTGTTTGATACAAAGGGCAGCCATACATCTCTTTTTGATTTTTTTTTCTGAAGTGCTGAAATGAATAATGAATCTAAGCCAGAGCATGAAAAAGAATAACAGATCATTAGTAAAAGTGAAGCTGAGTGTAAGCAGTGTGATTTCTGGTTTTGTAAGTTGATGGGACAAGGCTTCACAACAGTTGAGAGCCCCTGTTTTTTCCTATGTACCATTTTTATGCCAGTTTCTCAAGCAATGTAATGCTCCCTATTTTAGGCCTAGACAAAAATCAAACAATTACCGAAAGATCTTTAAAAAGATCTATTTTTAATTAACACTGTTTTGCTGACAATTTGTTACTGATTTCAGTGGGGGGAAATACACGTGATTTTAACCATCTCCCAGTTTAAAAAAGTTGACTAGATTTGCAATTGTTCTAACCAATAAATTAGTAAAAAACTGACTATATTTTAATTTCTTCTTTCAGGCAAAGAGCAGATCTTACTTCAGAAGGATTATGAATCTGCTTCTCTGACAGAAGTACGCGCCATGTTAAGGAAACATGAAGCTTTCGAGAGCGATTTGGCTGCTCACCAGGACAGAGTGGAACAGATCGCTGCCATTGCCCAGGAGCTGAAGTATGTTCCATTTAAAGGCTTGCAGCTGCTGACATTTAACTTTGTGATAAACTCTTTCCAATGAATTTGATAGTGTCATAGGTACCAACGTAAGAATTCCAGAGATAGCTTCATAAGTATATTATCTGAGCTGGTCACTGAGACCTTTCCCTCATCTCCCCCTTACCCCCAACCAAATATAGATATTCAACCAACCAAAATTATTTTTAAAAACCCATTTTTTTAGCATTAACTCTACTGATGAGTCCATTGCATGTTGATGGGAATCATGGGGATATTTATTTCTCAATTCATATTGTCTGCTGAGAGGTACTAGTTATGAGTTGTTTAACTTAGAAAATAACTTCACTCGCACAAGTATATTAATCCTTTCAACAGGCTTCATATTCCTAAACCAACTCTATAGTGAGTAATGCACTGACTTCTGAAGATTTTGATGTCTCAGACTGTCTCAGTTACTCTGGCTAAACTCTGTTTTTACTGAAGGACCTTGCTTTTGTTTGTGGGAAGGTTGTTAATTCATCTGTGAAGCAGTTTTGTCAGCAAAGCTCTGCCCATACTGACAGGACTGATGTTCCTATTCTGGTAATCTTTGTGTGTACATCAAGCTAAGCACATTTGATTTTTTTAATCTTATGCAGTTAATTGCAGGGGTTTTGTACTCTAAATCACTGGGGCTACTCCTGATCTTAGCAGTTTAGCACACACTTAAATTCATTGCTCACCCGCAGTAAAGACAACAGGAACAGATCTGTGGTAGTAGTTGAAACAAGAGCCAAGATCAAAATTCTCTAATTCCAGCCCTTGGCTTCATTTCTCCAAATTTCAGTTTCTCACATTCTTGAATAGGCAAAACAGTTACTACTCAAAAATCAAGTGTTAGAAACCTGCCCTCTTTTTACTTTGTGAAGGACGATGACTCATAAACAGCTCCATGTTCATAAAAAAATTAATAATCAGAGAGTTGTCTAAAAATGAAGTTTGTACTTGACAGCAGCAGCAGTTGCAGTAATTGTATAATTCAAATGCATTTAGAAGAAAAATCCTATTTTTAAAGATTATTTAAAGGAGGAAAAGTAAAGCACAATGGACAGAGTAACTATTGATTTTTAGTGTGACAGAAGTCAGAAATACAGAGAATGGGGATTTAGCTGAGTACATGATCTTATGAAACACCTTCTGGCACACCTTGATGTCTGTTGTGGAGTAATTTGTTTGCTCTTTATAATAAACAAAGTTTCTGAAATACCTAATCATTGTTAATTCAGCTTTGGTTTTACAAGTGATGAGAAACTTTGAGAATGTGGTATACATAGCACAACATCTGCTTACTGACATTTTGAACTCTGTGTCCTTTACCTCTGATGGGGCCAGTGAACACTGTATCCTGTCTATTCTAGGATTGTCTCTTCTCAATTGTTTCAGTAATTTGCTGTATGAAATGAAAAAAGCTATCTGTGGCCTGGGCTGCAAAGTTGCTGAAAATCCATTGGTTTTAGAGATGCTCTACCTTGACTTCTCTATTTCTCCATAATGATGAGGTTCTCAATGCCTCATTTTTCACTGAGACTCAGTAGCTCATTTGTGCCCTTAGAGCACACTGAATGAGAGGTTATAAAGGTCCCATTCTATTACTAGCTGCAAGCAAAATGGGCAGTTTCTACTTAAACATTGAATTTAATTATTCAAACATAATCCCTCACACAATGAAATTACGGAGGAAAACACTATATCCTTTCTCCATTCCTATTTTAAAATAAGGGTTGACTAATAACTGAGCACTAAGAAGTGTGCATTGGCACCTGATACAAAGCCTATTGAAGTCAACATGGGTATTTTTTTTCTTGGGTTTTGGTCACTGGATCAAGCCCTTACAGAAATCAGCATCATCTGTATCTAAATTCCAATTCAGTGTGCCATGTTTTGTTTCGACGATCTCTTGACTCCCTAATGTTGTCATTTCACAGGAGAACTTCAAAACCTTGAATACTACCGATTACAATATCCTGTCTGTTCTGATATTTTCTGCTGCAGCAGCTCAAAACCACTGTGTGCTTAAGGTTAAACTTGCTATGAGCTTGTTGATTGGTACTATTTAGATAAAGGATTTATGCATGTGTGCAAACAAGTGATTCTAGCCACAATGCTGCTATGAAATTGTGATGTTCCAGCCTGTACAGACTTAGATATTCCTTGGCAATATGGCATGACAAAGCTTAGATGGGGCTATACACAGAGCTAGAGAAGTCAGGCATTTCTAAAAGGAGATTTGCCATTTATGACAATGCAAATGCTCAATAGAACCTGAGTGAGCTGTACTATGAAATGCCATTTTAATTAATAATATTGAGTGCTCATTTAAATATTTTCAATCATTCAGATAAAACTTCTCAAATGTAACTTCTTGCATATTTGTCATTCCACATATAGCAACTTATTTTAAGCCAAGAAGTCTGCTTTTGGAGAACTCTTTTTTTTTTCTGAAAACCTGGTCTCAAATTGGGCTTACATGCATGATTGACATGACCCTGGTCCTGAAGCAGTGCTAAAGCATATTGCTCAGCAGGTTATTTTTATGACACTATCACTGTTCCTAAAACGAGCTCATAGTTCATTGCTTCTCTGGACCAGGACAAATTTTAACTAAATTTTTAGTTCTTTACAGATTAGATTGAAGTGCTTGTAAGATCAATAGGAACAGCTTAATAATTTTTTAATTCCAAAGGCTGTAGATTTCAGATAACCGAACAAATAGAAATTACTGTAATCCTACGAGATCTGTAACACACATGCAGCAGTACTTTGTGCATGCATAGGCAAAACTTCTTCCAGAAAGTGAAATCTAGCTTCTTCACAGCTCTAATGTTGAAAATTAATTTAAACCTTTATTTCCAAGTAAATAATCTCCTATGAATAGTTATTTCTTTGTCTCCTCCTGCTTTGAAAAGAAAACATTTTTTGACACATATAATACACTTATTTGAAGTAAACTACAGAAGGCCCCGAAAGGCTGTGGATCTCCACTGTTTAATGCTGCTTGGTAGTCTCATTTATGATTTTTGACCCAAAAAAACCCGCAAACCAATTTGCAGTACTGTCAGGGATGTGGTCTGGAGTATCTGGAAAAACACCTTCTCCATAATCTATATTTGATATGAAAAGAGAGACCAAGATACAACTTTCCACATTCTGTCCACTTAGTGAGTTCACAGCTCACAAAGGAACATTGTCTAATAATCTCAGCATGCTACTACAAAAAGACTGAGCTTCCAGCCAAAAACTCATAGGAGCAAAATGTATCTCTGCCCATTTCATCCAAACCTCTGTTCTTCTGACTTAAAATTTCTCAATAGATGGATTTTTTTTTTTCCTGTTCTTGAAGGCTAACAAGAAGGCTTTTTCCAAAGGAGGAAGCAAGTTTTCAAGTTAAAGAGCCCTTGCATAGGATGACTTGCTGGCAGATTTCTCCTTGCATGTAACAGTATAAGTTTCACCATTTTGTTTTGGTTTTGTTATTTTTTTAAATTGTTATGGCATTTTATTTTTACTTACTTTATCACTCTTCACTTTCAGCAGTCGTTGATTGTATATCATTGAGCTTAGAGGAAGAAGCATGAGCACTGCTGCTGGCCTACAGTATAACTTTACAGAAGAAAGCTACCTCAGTTCTCATTTTGTCCTCTGTGATTCTCTAAGTTACTGTCAGAGTGATCTTTACATTCCCCTTGCTAACAGCGTAGAGAAGAATACTCAAAAGAATGGAGTAAATTCTATCTATATTTAATGTCTTTTTCAAGCCTTAAAGTAAAATCTCAGCTTCATATTGCCATACTGTCACATAATCACAGTCTCTGCAATGTTTAGTACTGGGCAAAGTGTCCTCAAGGAGCAGCCAAGAGCTAAATTCAGTGGATGATGATACACCACTAAAAGTGAGCTTCCAAAGTGCCAAATATACATCTTTTATTATGGTCATGACGGCTGCAGCAGAACCAAAGGGATTATCTGCCACTGAGATCAAACTTCAATTTGAGATAGACTCAGTGCAGAAACTCAGGATGGAGCTTTAAAAAGTTATTCCAGTCTTGGGCAGAATAATAAGTTGATTTTATCAGGACAATGTAAGCCTGTTAAGCAGGTGAGAAAGCAATGCTAACTGCTACATCCTTTGTGTGCACACGGATTCATATTTGTGGCATACATGGTCTGGAGATCCCTATTCGTGAAGTTCCTGAAGAGGGAGAAGGAAATTGTTCTCTGTGCCCCAGGTCTGGGCAGCCCCTATTAGTATTGCCAGTCCTGTGAGTGAGAGATTATGCTTTGAATGTAACCTGAGGTCTGTTTCTTAGTTAAATAATTTCAGAGCATACAAGGCTGGAAAGAATTATTGGATTATTTAAAACAAAATGTGTGTTTCAAGTCAATTAACTTAAAACTCTACCAACCTTCAGAAACTTGATAAAGCTGCAGACTGAAATACTCCGAGTTTCAAAAGGTCAGATTGCTTGTGCCATAAAAACAGCTGAGACAAAGATAGTTAGACACCTTAGTTGTCTTTAGCAGCTGGATGTCACAGATGGATACTTATTTTTCTCACAGCTGAGGATGTTCATCCTGTTCCTATGCTGTGCGTCTTGAAATGGTGCTGAGTAAGTCACACATGTCTATACTACAACACTTACCCAAGAAGGAGAATCATTGCAAAAACCAGAAGAATTACTGAGGGTCCGTGGAGGAGTGTGAACAATGCAACTGCTCCTGTCTTTCAAAAAATCACACAGATTTTTATCTTCACTCTTTCTTAGTGAACTGGACTACCATGATGCTGCAAGTGTCAATGATAGATGCCAAAAGATATGTGACCAATGGGACAGCCTGGGAACACTTACTCAGAAAAGGAGAGAGGCACTGGAGGTAAACTATGTAACAATGATCAGCAGCTCAGCTGAGGCAGGCACAGGGGAATAAACTATTTGCTTCACATTTGGAAACAGTGCCACTGAGCATCCACTTTAGAATCCAAATGGCAATACACCCTTTTTGTCAGATCTCCATTTCATTTTGGTGTGGTTTCATTTACAAACAAATTGAATTGCTCAGAGCAGACTTGACAGTACTCAGCTGTTGTAAAGCAGCAAAAAATGCCATGTGGTTTATAGCACCAGTTTTTGGGAATATGATGTCCAGCAAGGATAGCATAAATCATTTGGCACCTACCTTTTCATACTTGTCCAAGCTTAATCAGGTAAGGTGCAGGATAATGGCCAGCATTGGCTTAATTTTTTGGTATTGAGTATTGCAAAGTCACATATGCATATGTCAAGGTGGAAAACTTATGTCTAACTCTTCCTTTTTATACTTGAAAGAAATTACTAAAGCAAGATTAGCAGATTTTAATTGATTTGCAGATAGATAACAATAACAAAAATACTTAAAATATCAGGACTGAAAAAGTGTTTTGACCTGTTAATCTTCAAAAAGGCATGCACCCCTTTAACATGTTGGATAGGACAGTATCTTTACTGCAATTAGTTCTATTGCCTTGAGTGAGAATTCTTAAAGCTGGAGGTGAAATCAGTCAACAATACAATCAATTGCATTTGAAAAGATGAGGCATGACTGTGTATGGGTAGGTTTGTGTGTGCAGTTAGGTCTTGCATTGGTAACAAAGGAATGTACATTTCCCAATCTGTACAGAGGACAGAGAAATTGCTCGAAACAATTGATCAGCTTCACCTGGAGTTTGCCAAAAGAGCTGCCCCTTTCAACAACTGGATGGAAGGTGCTATGGAAGACCTACAGGACATGTTTATTGTTCATAGCATAGAAGAAATTCAGGTAAATTGACTATTTTTTTGGCTTATGGTCATAGGGAAAACCAGAAAGGAAGTTTTTCTTTCTTGAAGAGTAGAACATATGCAAGAGAGAACGCAAACACATGTCTTGACATACTCTTTGTCATAGGCAATGTCTGCTTTATTATAAACAGGGTTCTTCATTGCTATGAAAGTATGTTCTGGAGAACACAGAAGAAGTGATGATCCCGATTAAGACCTGTTTCATTAATGTGTCTACATGTATCATTTCCTGTATCTACAGATACATGTAGACAGAGTGTTTGAGAGGCTGAGAGGGGACCTATGCTTATTTATAGCAGGTGCTGGAAGAAACATTAAAGTTTTCATGCTTTCCCTCTCTGTTTCTGATTTTAGAGTTTAATCTCTGCACACGATCAATTTAAAGCTACTTTGCCAGAGGCAGATGGTGAAAGACAGGCCATACTGTCGATCCAGAATGAAGTTGAAAAAGTGATTCAGAGTTACAATATGAGAATAAGCGCAAGCAATCCTTACAGCACTGTTACTGTGGAAGAGATTCGTAGTAAGTGGGAAAAGGTAATGCATGCTAAATACACAGAGTACTTTGTAACACAGTATTCTTGTTTAGGAATACTGAGACTACTCGGAGAACTGTACAAGCAATCTGTAAATTATTCTACTTCACCAGCTGCGAGAATGAACTTTCTATAGCATCTTATGCTCCCACTTATGTTTGCTAGGCTTGCTTCATGATATCCTTCGCTCCCATCAATCAATATTACCAATGTCATTTTTGGCAGGGCAGGACATGAATGTGTTGGGACTAGTGCAGAACTGGTGGCTGGCCAGTGGCTGAGTGCCATCCAAAGAACAGGAAATTATTGCATTCTTTCTTTCACCTTAAATAATAGTTTCTGTATCCTTTCTACAGATTTGCTTTTCACAAATGTTATAAAAAATTAGCATCTTTGGTGCCATTAATGTCCTGTCCAATTAGATTGCAATTGGCAATTACCATAAAAAATTACTGGGAAGAGATTAAAGGGATAATCCTAGAGCAGTCACAGAAATTTTATTTCATTAGTTAAGACAGATAATATGCTGGAGGTAAAATGAATGCGTAGGATATATGAATTTACCAAATATGTAAACTTACGCAGACAGGAACACACTCTCAATGGGTAATAAAAACCAAGCAATAATGACTAAATTCAGCATCTCCCAGGGCAATCTAGAAGGGTAAACAAAAAAAGCACATTTCCAATGTGTTAGAGGCCTTCAGATATACACGATGGACAGAATGTATCTCATGTTATACTATTGTAAAGGCTGTGCTTGAATAAAATGTTTTGCACCGACTATTCTAAACTATCGCTTAGAGATTGAAAAATCACCTGTTTCAAAAGAAACCTGTTTTCAAAAGCACAAAATAACTGCTTTAATAGCAGTTGTATTGAACTTAAATCCAGACAGAGGTGAGAATTTCTTTTCTCTCTATGTCAGTCTGTCTGGTTCAGCTAGCTGCCCAAGGCCACGTTAGCAATTTCTTACATTAGCTTTGAACTGGTAGATAAGAGTGATCATGTTTCTGACTTGTCCTTCTGATGACCTTTAGACCAATAAAAACATTATTAACTCATTTGTTAATTTGTTTTAAACTAATCAATTGTGCCTACTCACACTCAATGTTTCTCTAATGTAACAGGTGAAGCAGCTGGTGCCTCAGAGGGATCAATCCTTGCAGGAGGAACTAGCCCGCCAGCATGCCAACGAGCGCCTGCGTCGCCAGTTTGCTGCTCAGGCCAATGTCATTGGGCCATGGATCCAGACCAAGATGGAGGTGAGACCATCAAACAGAAACTGACAAAGTGGTTTATATTTTTTTATCTCTGCACTAAATACAGGACAACAGCAGTTGTTGTAATAAAAACTGTTTGATCCTGAAGTATTTAGCATCT
Organism: Urocolius indicus; assembly: GCA_013401255.1. Taxonomy (NCBI): domain Eukaryota; kingdom Metazoa; phylum Chordata; class Aves; order Coliiformes; family Coliidae; genus Urocolius; species Urocolius indicus. The sequence continues at coordinate 94,317 of WBNH01001493.1, read as the reverse complement.
GGTAAGATGATTTTTTTAAACTGTGGAAGATTGTACAAGTAGTACCTGGATGGTGAGCATGAGGTGCAGCTTTGAAAAATCAATTATTATTTAGTTTCTGTAAAGGAAGATACCAGGGTCACTGGGATCTCAGTACTAATTCCAGAAATAGATGTGCTACATTTCTTTTTAAATGTATTTTCTACAGTAAAATTTTTCATCTCCGCTGTTTGAAAGTTTTATTACTAGTGCTTCTTAGCATGAAAGTATTGCATATTTTTATGAACAGTGGTTAAATTAGCAAATATGAAGCTTAAATTTTGTGGGACATCTTTGTTTCTTTTGACAGGAAATTGCCCGTAGCTCTATTGAAATGACAGGGCCTTTGGAGGACCAGATGAATCAGCTGAAGCAATATGAGCACAATATCATTAATTATAAACACAACATTGACAAACTGGAAGGAGATCATCAGCTTATACAAGAAGCCCTCGTGTTTGACAACAAGCACACCAACTATACTATGGAGGTAGCCATTTACTCCCTTTTGTACTGCCCTCTTCTGCCATATAACTACCTTTCTTGATCTGAGGAGCCCTCAACAGAGGATCAACTTTGGCTGATTTTCTGATAATCTCATAAGAGGCTTTTTTGAAATTTTAACTTATTTTTACTTGTAGTAAAGAAGTATCCCTTTGGAAACCAGTTCCATATTTTTCAGAAGGCCTTTTTTATTTTTAATGATTCTTGATCATAATAAAGAGCTAGTGGTATGGAAAAGCTGTCACATAAATATTTAGAGCTGATATTTTCATACTGTACTTTTTATTCTTTTATAAGAGTCTATTTGATTCTTTAATAAATCAGTATTTTCCTTCTCTTAGCACATCCGTGTGGGATGGGAACTCCTACTTACCACCATTGCTCGAACTATCAATGAGGTTGAGACGCAGATCCTCACAAGAGATGCCAAGGGTATCACCCAGGAACAGATGAATGACTTCAGAGCATCATTCAATCATTTTGACAGGGTACAGTACTCCTGCTTTTTTTCAACTAGCAATATATATTTTTCCCAAAAGCGAGTTGCTTTTGCTCCAACTTTCTTTCTTTTAAAAAATGGGTCTTTTTAAAGCAGCACAAATGATCAGTTAGCAAAGAATCTTACAGCCTTACAAAATCATAGCATTGTATAGAGGCACTAAAGATTAATTTTACTCTTTAAATGTAACACAAAATTATAGTTCTGATAATATGGTTGAGTATTTGTTCAAATTTTTATAGGCAAAAAAAATGGAAAATAATCTGGACAATAATTTTTTTGTCTGAATCACAACTTATCTCCCTAGGAACAGATTTGTGGGGAATATAGTTGGGGCAGGGATAGCTGTCAAGTAAAATCTTGGTTTTTTTTCTGATTGTATGTGGGAAATAAGAGACTGTTTTGTTGTTTGTTTGTTCAGTTTTTTTTTCAGTTATCTACTCACGGATAAATAAAATAATAGGAATGAAAGCACTATTGTAAAAGAAACTTAACTCCTTCTGTGAGTTATGCAGTATTCATTGCCAGAGGGTTAAGAAGATACTTATTAATAGACACAATAGCAGATTACATGCAGACAGGGATCTGACATTCCCAGTTGAAGAACAATCTCTACATCAGTTGGCTTTGCTGGTGCTTTGCTCACATGAACCCACCTTCAAAACCAAGTTCACATTTCAAATATTGAAAAAAGTGACATAATGCAGCACTAGGTAGTCCTTCGCCCAGTGCAGATTCCTGTAGTTAGCAGACTGTGTTTAACCCCTGCCTTACGTTATCTCATGAGTTGGCTCCTTCAAGTCATTTCAGGCTCTAGCAAAATGCCGCTTTGTTTTCCCTGACATCCTGTTTGTTCAGCTCTGCTCAAAATTGCACTTGATGTGCATTGGGTACTGACATTCATAGTTTGCTAAATATTCTTCATAATATCCTTAATTGTTTAGAAAGAAAAGCAGAATTATCAAATTGTACATTTATTAGAATTATCAGATTCTACTTTCCAAAGAAACACACAAGCATAGGAAAAGTTAACTACACGGGATCCAGGAACAGATTTCATGGAAAATCCTACTGTGATTCTAACACAGCAGAATTCCTTTTTGTATTTTCTAAGGAAGCAGAAACATCACAGAAGCAGAGACAAATTTCCTGAGGTGGAATGAAGTAGCATTCTAAATGGCTTTCCCAGTGCACTGGAGCAGAAAATGAAGCAGAGTACTGGGACTGGATAATTATATATGTGCCAGTATTAGAGACTTTGCACAAAGATTTGACATCTCCCTAAATAAAACTATGCAGATTGAATCACAGTATACCTCTACACTAGATGGCCATTTCTAGCATCCCTGTATCTTTGTAATTCATAGATGTACTCTGCCACACTCTTGGCAAGCCTTCAGTGACTGAGGAGATGTTACAGGCATCTCTTGGTACCTCAGAAGGTCTTGAAGGGAGAAGCTAAATCCTCCACCAACCAGTCCTATTGTTATGGATCTTTAGGCTTTACAGGTACAGTGAGATGCACCAAAGGATGCAATTGAGAAAGGCCTTAGGAAAAGTTGTATGGCTTGTAAGAGACCGCTTGTGTCAGCTGCAGGCAGGTTGGCAATGAGCTATGGACAATAATGTGCAACAAAGAAGGGCTTTCCAGCTCCTAGATCCCTGTCAGTCCCTTTTCTTCGGGCTGTAATGAGTCATAGCTACAGGCAGTGTCCCTTCTGCCCTTGTTTCTGTCCCAGGAAACCTGAGTGGCTGAGCCAGAAGCAGAAATAAATAGATGCTTCATCAGTTTCCATGGCCTCAGCAACCTGGGCCTGGGCTGCAAGTTTGGCTGCAGACCTTACCTTTCCCCCACAACAGATACAATCCAAAGACCTGGAAAGATCATGTTAAGGGAAGGACAATTTTGCATATGCCTCCTTTAGCATATGCTTCCCTTAGGATCAGACATAAGAAATTGGTCTAGAAAGGCTTTTGCAATGACACAGTAAAACAATTGTATTCTTAATTGGGTAATGCAAGTTGAAGAAAGGAATAAAGTAAGATCTAAACCCACTCAGCCATCAAGCCAGGCTTTCTGCAGTGGACAGATGATAAAAACACTGATAAAAGAGAAGGCTACAGTGGTTAAATGACACTGTAATTTACTGGGCAGATATGATTCAATCTACACAGAATAGAAGGAGATATTGAATAAGCATGTTTGAGAGAGGCAGGCTTGTTTTTAATTTATACATCCTTCCTATGTCCTTGCACACTGGAGTATTTAGTATTGGTGAATAAAGGAAACCCAGGATGCTTCAGAGTTACTTTGGGGTACACAAAATAATGAAGACTCCAAGTTTGGAATTTAGATATAGAGGGTAGTAATGGATTATTTTATAGTCTTGATTACCTTAAATAGAAATGAAGATTAAACTGGATTATCTGAAAGTAAGCACTGACATGAAAAATGCTGTATTTTCCATGTCAGACGGAATTAGCAGTATATGTAGCATTTTATTGTGTTTGGCAGACTTTCTGAATGCCTGACATTTTTAAAAATACACTGAAAGAAATGGACTGTTATTCACCATAATGAATAACAAGAAAAGATTGCTAAAATTAATTCTATCCCTGACAAGTAGACTTTAAATACCTAAGCGCAACAGACTATAGCTCTGACTTCTGTGGCATTTCTCCAATTTAGGACATATCTTAATGTCTGACTCCTAATGTGTATTGAGCTCATCAACTAATTTGCAAAGTAGTTCCTTTCTCCATTTTATAAAATGTATTTTGGTACACATAAACCTATCAATTTTTTATAGAGTGCTTCTAGAAACAACTTGCTTTGCTTATAAACCTGAGGAACCCCTGAGGTCCTCCCCAGAAAGAATAAATAAAAAAATTAAAAGCCTATAGTTCATGATCTATTATGGAGCTTAATTCTTCACTTTTCAACCCTTTGTAAGATAGCTAAATAATTGGGTGAATTGCTTTAAATGGCTTCCACATCTTGAATATCTTGAAAGAAAATTATTCAGTATTTTACAAGGATTTTTTTTCTGAGGGGGCACATGCCTCTCAGACTGCAGTGACTGCATGCCTCTCTGACTGGGCACCAATTTACAAGGACAAGAAGAATTGTGTTGGTTTCAGTGTATCCACCGGCAGAGATGTGCTAGCACATAAATCATTTTGAGTCATCCTTGTTAAAGGCAAATGCTAAATGCTGTCTCTCTTGGGGCAAGGGGGCCCTCTAGGCTCTTGTGTTCCCAAAAAACATGCAGACATGCTGGTACCCCTGAGGTTATTCCTGAGGAGGAGAATGCTTACCCACTACTTCTGGCTGGAGGCTGTGCCTGAAGGCACAGTCTAGCTGTAGGTATAAATATAAATCTTTAGGAATACTGATATATTTTCTTCCTTAATGTGACTGCATAGAGGGGAAAAAAAAAAAGGAAAAAATGGGACACTATCTGAATCCCAGAAGCAGCTTAGAAGTGTTCAGAATGGTGCCAAGCTGAATGATGATATGCAGAAAAATTGGAACATTGACACAGCTGTGTTGTCAGTCACTGATTTTTAAGTCTTTTTATGCAAGGATTTCTTTTTCAGATTTAGTGTATTTAGCAAATTCCAAACAAGATTGTGAAGTACGTGATAAAATATCTACAGCTGCTCTGCATGTAATATTCTAATGGCTGCTAACATATTCTACCTTTGATTTTTGTGCAAACTACTGATTTTAAATAGGAGCTCTGCACACTGCACAGTAGCATCATGTCACCTTATATTCTACTAACAGAGAAACAACAGCTCCCTATTAAAGGAACCACACAGTGGGGCTAATGCGGATCAATTAGCATTGAGGAAACTGCAGGACATGTTTAAGAATGGATTGCTTTGAGTCAGAAGCTCACTTCTTTTATAAGACTACATACAAATCCCAATGGAAAAGGGAAAGATTTCTGGGGACCAATGATGAAACTTGGAGGGGGAATTACAGTATTTGTACTGGCAGGAAAATATAACCAAGACAAAGCTATTTACAGGCTTTAAAAAACTAATTCCAGTGTTTAATGTTGGTCTGCAAACAATAAAAATATAAATAAATAAATAAATAAACCTCATGTCCCTGGTAGAAAGCCCTTGCATGGGCTTGATCTGTGCATGAATTGCAAAATTCCATTTGGCTCTTGGGCCCCATTTCAATATAATTTTGTTTGCAATCACACAGTAATATCTTCAGCTTTAGAAATAAGGTAAAATGTGCTGACTTCACTCCTAGTCTGACCTGCCATAACCCGTCCCCAGGACAGTTTCAAGCCAATCTAGGTTAACATTTTCAGAATTATAAAGTAACAGGAATTATCCTAGACAACGTTAATATTAAAGGAAAAAACCTTCAATGTGATTCTGGCTTTTAACTAAGCACTGCCTCATATATGCAGCTTTGCGTAATCTCTTGTCATTGACTTCCCACTTATTTTTAATCTTCCATTTTTTGGATGTTGTGGAGGATGATGCAGAGAGTCAATATCATAACAGCATGATATGTCAGAAATGCATGGTGTTATGAACTTCATAAAGCACCACTGTATCCTACTAATACAGTAAACAAACCCAGTGCATTTGTTAAAACTCCTATAATCTTAGTTATGCATAACTGTATTAAATTTTTAAAAATAACTTATCTGTCTAGCAGGCAAATATGTAGCATAAGGAAAGCTTGAGATCTTCTCCAAACTGCCAGTCTGTAAAATTAATAAGAAAAATAATTTTTTGTCTTAGAGCATTTCTTTAGTTGCATTCATATTAGTTCAATCTGAAGTACACCTCTTATAGGGCACATTTTGTATGAACAAGAAGAAAAAGAAGAGCCAATCTATTTTTAAGAAGTTAGTGTGAATTTTTTGACCTTCAGAATGGAAAAAAGCATTGTTGCAAAACAGTGATCCAGTTTGCTGTGGTGTTACTAGGAGCCATTTAACCTGGAGTTCAATGTTGTTTTTTTTAAAGTCAGTTTTCAATGTAAAACCTTACTGTAGAGATTATTAAAGGAGACAGATAGCTGAAAATAAGTTATGTCAATTATGATTTTTTTTAATTCTAGGCAAGAAATCGATTGTTCTGTACTTCAACTCTCTTTCAAGATACATATATTTAGTTGTTAAGTAATATTTTCAGATCAAAGTAAAAGTGAAGTTAACAGTAATTGAGTGGAGAAACAAGGCTTTTCCCCAGGTTCAATGACTATTTGACTGCATTTTACATACACTATATGACAACAGAAAATGAGGGAAGCGAATGGCAGTTCAATAGAATAGAAACTGCCACATCAACAAAAATGGTAATAAAGCACCTGTAGAGGAAGTACAGTTTAACTGTAATTGAAGTAAGAACCCTCTTTCACTACGAAAAAACCTAAAGCATGGAACTGCAATAATTGTACTCTTTCTAGGTAATTCATTGTAATATGTTGACATTACATTTCCATGAACTCAAAAACATGGTTTTTAATACAAAAGTTGAATGTTCTTTACTAACCAACTAACCTGATCTGTGATTCTTCTTTCTTTCCATTCACCTTCTCAAATGCATGACCTGTGACGAGATGCTAGGATGAATCTGGCAATCTACAATCTGATGAATTTAAAGCCTGCCTCATCAGTCTAGGACAGGTTGGAAATGACTTGCAGGTAGAGGAATTTGATTTTATTCTGTATTCAGATAGGCCAATATAAAATAGCCAAAACTCTGGGTTTAAAATCCAATGTATTGGTCATAATGCTTTCAAAACATCCTGTTTCGGGGTAGGCAAATTGATTGGATGGATTATCAGCATCACTTGCAGCCATATTTTTCCATGCATTTTCCAAAGATTTTATTTTGTTTGAGATGTTTTATTTAGACTCTACTAGATAAGTATGAGCAACTCCTATGCTTCTTACAGTCAGACTTCAGCTAATTTTCCTTTCCTTGGACTCAATACAAGCTCTCTGCTGCTCTCTCTTGCTTTAGAGTGACACAATTCTCTCCAAACCACTACATTATATCACAACACAGACCAAAGATCTATTTACCTACTTACTGTTATGCTATTTAATGTTTACTCAGCTTTGAGTCAGGAATGTTACAAGTATGTTTTTGCTTAGAAAATGAGCAATATCTTTTCATACAAAGTCTTCAACAGATCTCCTTCTAAGTCTTACAAATCTTATCCTTTAAGCCAGTATGAACAATTCTCTGTTGTAGTCTGAGTCTCGACAGCCAGTCATCAGAAGGAAAATCCCTGTGCTTATTTCCCATATGTCAACAGACAGCTCTGACAGTGTACCTGCCTTATCCTTGGAGTGGAGTATTTGAAATAGTCAGTGATATGCTATTTTCAGACTATTTTTAACTATACTTTGAGTAATTACAGAATCTCATTCAAAAACTTCATGTCAGGGAGGAAGCTTGAGCACCTCCTGAGTTTGACTAGTCTAGTAACAAATTTTTCTCCTTGTCCTTCTCTTTGATTGTCTTCTCTGTCTTCTTGTCTCATTCACCTCCTCTCTTATCTCTCCCTGATCTTTCCTGATGTTGCTTCTTGTGGTGAAAATGTCTTGTTTCCTGTGTGTAATATGTTAGTTACTTCTTCCTCCTTTAAAACTGATGATGTTCCTGGTGACGTGCTTGGGCAATATCTATGACTACTGTTCATACGCTGGATCCAATATACTGATGGTGTAAACTTGTCATCTCCCTGGATATTACCTTGGATTCTTCAAACCTATCCTCCTAATATTCATTGTATTGCTTTGGTCAATAGAGGAAGAATGGACTGATGGACCATGATGATTTCAGAGCTTGCTTAATTTCAATGGGTTATGATTTGGTATGAATTTTAAGAATCAATGGCAACTGATTCTGCTTATAGCTTATAAGATTAACCACAGCAATGCTAAAGTTTGTTTAAATTTGCAGAATACTAATATCATTTACACCTCAGATACTACTTCATTGCTTCTTTTCTTTTTCTCTATTTTCAATTGGTTAAAAAGGAAGTTAAAAGTAAAACTAGACACTTGAAAACCCTACTCCGTGGTTGACTACATTGCTCTTTCAATTAAGAAAACTATAAAAGCTGATGTTAACTGGTATAACTTTTTTTTTCTTTATCCTTTTTTATCTGCATGAAGACAAATCAGTTTGATACTGCTTAATTCTCATAAACTGGCTTTGTGGATTGCATTTTCTTTACTTATTTATTCTAAAACTTTCCCCCTAAAATTCACCCTTTACAAGGATTAACCTTAGTTGAACTGTCCTCTATTTATTTGGCAATTTTCGGAATTGTTTCCTTTACTACTTGGTTCAGTGGCTTTGCAAATACATTGCTTCTTGGGCTATTGTTTCACCTCCCCGTGTAGTACCTAAATTACAATGGATTTAGGATGAGGTGGAAAATGAAGTGTTAAATGAGAACAAATTAAATAGGCATTGAAGGAGTGTGGGAGGGGGAAAAAGTTGCAGAAAGTCAATGGAAAGGTACAGACTGTGTATTTAGGACAAAGAAAACCTTTTTCTAAAGCACAGAGTCCTTTTTACAAAGAAGGTGTGGGCAATTAACATCTCAAATTTCACTGACTCTGACATTTATGTTCCTAAGTCAGGATGCTTTAAAGACCACTGGTATCTACTGTATCATAAGAGACACCGGCTGTTGGCGATTGATATTATGGTGACCATTTTGTTTTGTTTTGTTTGGATGCTGTGAAAGGGTGAAGCTGAGTTTGCCCGAATCATGTCTCTGGTTGACCCCAATGGTCAAGGAACGGTCACTTTCCAGTCCTTCATTGACTTCATGACCAGAGAAACGGCAGACACAGACACAGCTGAGCAAGTGATAGCTTCCTTCAGAATCCTGGCTTCAGATAAGGTCAGTCGTGCTGCTGTCTGTAAGGTTTCAGTAGCTCTCCTATTTAGTCTTTCTATGCTGAAATTCTTTTACAAGCTTTTTAGTAATAGTTGAAGCTTTGTTTTCAGTTTGTAAGACTTCAGATAAAGTACTTGCCTTTTCTTATTTGGAACCAAGACTGAAATGGGTGCAGAATTAAAGGTTTGGTCTGCATGCCCTTGTATTAAAAGAACGAACATAAAATTAGACATCTTAAGACTTAGACAGTTTGTCTGTATGGTAGATACATTCTACATGAGGTTTTTTTAAACAACAGTTTTTATTGGAAGGAAAGTAGTTTTGCCTTTCATGCTGTTGTCTGGATGTTTGAGTGCAGAGTCTGGCCTTCTGGAATATAGCCTATATCAGTTGCACAAGACTACAAGACCTAATTGTGAACCACGTTGTGAGCTGACAGGTCATTCAACAGGGTAATGTGATGGAGTGTACTCCTGTCCTACAGGAGTAGATGGCCTCCTCTAGTTACTGGGCTCACGGAGGAAGCTCGTGGATTTGGCATACTTTCCACAGCCTCGTCCACTGGTGAGCGAGTGATGTATGAAGATGAAAGAGAGGATAGTGGCAACACAAGAGCTTCTGGAGGAGTTTGGGCCATAAACAGTGCTGCCAGGGAACCAATCCTGTGCCAGGGAAAAAAAGCAGAGATCACAGCAGTACATGTCTATTTGCTCCAGCTCACTCTATTGGTTTCCTCATTCTATCTGTATTGATTTTGTGATCTCAGCTACTGGGGACCACATTTTGAATTCCAGACATATCCTCAGTCAGAATTCATGCGAAAGATGAAAGCCAGGATCTCGGGAAAAAATGGTTTCTTTACATTGCTACTTTAAATAATGTCAAGTCTGTTAACAGAAGGTATCCTTCATACTATAAATGCAAACCATTAAGAGCAATAATTACAAATATATTAGGTCCTTGAAACTAACAGGATCTAACTGAAAATGTGTCTTGTCACTGTGGAAAGGGTACTAGTGCACTTTGGAAGTACTGGCTACTGATGGATGAGCTGTATCAGTAGCCATCTACCCATGGCTGCACAGTGCTCAGCAGTTGGTATACACACTCACATATCCTGAGACTGGATCTTGACCTAATCAGTTTGTTGGTGTGACTGTCTCCTTCAACTCATCATTACTGATGGAATGTACTGGGGAAAATATTTGGTCTCATAAAAACAGGGAGGATGTCCCAAGTTTTGCCACAGATACAGAAAATACATATATTTTATGTCTTTGAAGAGTACACATTGAATTTGTCAATCCTTTCTCCCCTCCCAGCCTTATATCTTGGCAGATGAGTTACGTCGAGAGCTGCCTCCTGAGCAGGCTCAGTACTGCATCAAGAGAATGCCTCCGTACACTGGCCCAGGTTCTGTGCCCGGGGCTCTGGATTACACCTCTTTTTCATCAGCCCTATATGGAGAGAGCGACCTCTGATCCTGCAATTGGCTGTACTCATGGTTGACACTAAAAATACCCACCTTATTGCCCAGATTGCTTCTCAAAAGCTTTGACAAGCTGATTTAAAAGAGAGTTTTACAAATACAGTAGGTACTGTCAGTGTAAAATGCTAGTAACTAAAGTAACTAGTGTATACTAAAGTGTGCGGCACGCTAGATTTCTGCATCGTTGATTTTAGGTTGTCTGTCATACAATGTTAGAAAAGATATTTCTTAAAATCACAAGATATTCACTCTGGAAATATCCATTCAGAAAACAGAATGCAAAACTTAAGAACACTGAAACTCGCAAAATATTTCTCCATTTTCAAAATGTTTCAATGCCATATGTTCTTCTTTTACAATGTTCATAAAACTGTGTTAGAAGTCATGCTTTTTTCTCTTGTAAAGCAGTATTCTTTTCCTCGAATGGTTTCTGATTTTGTATGCTTCCACTGGTGGAATTTAATAAAATATTAAAATGCAGTTTTTCAGGGACGAAGTATATCAACTGAAAATAATCCATAATACTATGCTTTTGTCTCTTAAAGCTGGTTTTATCTAATCACAAAGAGTAGTAAAATAGGGGAGAAGAGTTGAAAAGCTGATGATTTGCAGTTTTAGAGTTGTGTAAGCAGTAATTTTCTTTTAGGCCTTTAACTTTTACAGCAGAGGGAATACAACTTTTATAATCAGAAATAATAAGGAAGCTAATTTCATGTGAGTCATTCTGTTTCGAAATGCTCATTCTTGTCTGTGTTGGGCAGTCTTTGTTTCTCAGTATAAGAAGCCAGTCCCTTGTTGTATTAGTGGACAACATTCATCTCTTTCTGGCATAATGCAAAATCCCATCTGAGCAAATGTAGTAGAGTTGTCTTGCAGCTTTAACTGTTCAGTGCGCAGAATTCAGTTTGTCTTGAATTCTACTAGATCACAGGCAGTTCTGTCTACATTATGCTCCTGTGCACTAGTTGTTTACTGTGGTTTTTATTTTCCATCTTGAGAAATGATAGAGAAGTAAGAGCTATAACTTTTTTACTTGAATCCTATCGACACTGAGGAAATGCAATGTAATCAAACAAAACCATTTACAAATGGTGAAGCAAGCTGTGCAGCCCAGTGCTATTAAAGCAATGATGTGCCTATTAAATAAAGTCTGCTTTTCAAAACCTTATGAGACTGTCATTAACAATCATCTAATGATTCCTTCTAACAATTGGAAACATTTGTGAACACTGAAGGAGGTTTCAGTCTGCTAAATGTACAAGTTCAAAAAGTATGTCATGTATTTCTATACACTGTGTTTGCATGAACAACAATCACTATGTGCTGAAGAGACGGGTGTCTCACTTCATGAAGTGAGATGGAGCTCAGAATGAGCAGAACAGTTTCCATTTAATTCACCTGAGCACAGATGTTCATAGCTTGTTAGACCCCTGGCTTAGATTGATTTCAATGAGACTTAGACACTGATGCTTTTGAAGTTGTTGGCCTTTTCTGTAATCTCTCTTCTTCCTCATGTGCAAATAAGCAGGTGTTAACTGTGCAGTGATGTTTTTACTGGCCTTTGCTTTGAAATCTAGAAACAGGCAGTATTAAAATCGGTGTGTGATTTCACTCTTCTAAAGCAGGCATCCTGCAGGTAAGATGCATATGGTGGGAGCAATTTTAAAACAATCCCAGAGGAGACAGGCAATGACTAAATATCTCTTCCTATTCTACCTCATGTACAATGGCCAGCAGGGGACTTAGAGAAATACTAGGACTAGAATCATGTCTCCAATAGTGCATGTGCAGCCTTACACACAGACAGAAACTGCTTCTGCTGATACTGACAAGGTGCAGTGCCAGCTCTTTTTGTGATGACAGTGCCCATACAAACTAAGACAGGAAGCTCTACCTTAAAGTGATGACATTTCCAGCTAAATGATCGCTGTGCAGGCTGAATCATATTAAAAAATAAATCTGTATATCTCTCATTGTCACAGTTTAATGCAACTGGAAGAATAATACATTGAGCTGCTGAACATGGCACAAAAGCAGAATCTCAGTGCCACAGGCAGGATGATGCTAAAACTTGTCACAGAGATTGTTTATACCTGACATCTCTATCTGGCATCACTGACATTCTCTACCTGTTAATTTTTATATTGTGATAGTCTTCCTATTTTTAATGGTATGGAAGCTACTTCTAAACTGCTCCTTTAGCTTAATGTTCTGTTGATCAAAGAGTGTGAGAGATAACATTATCAGTAGCAAGAGAAAAGAACTTTTGTAATTTTTTTATTCCCATATCAGGCTTCTAGTTTCTAAAGTACAGTGCACAATGGCAGAGCACTGTAGGGATTAATTTAACATCCATACTTGCCTTAAAATATTATGCAATATTTATTACTGTAATATGTCTTTCACATTAAAAAAAGAGATGTGTCATAAAGTTATTTCTCCCAGCATCAATTATTTTTACTGTAACAAGCTTAAGTAGGTAAGCTGTGTTATTTTGTCCTGAGGGGGTAAAATTCAAGATTCTGTAAAATATTTTGTGGTCAAGTTCCAGGATTATAGATTTAACAGAGAGATTTCGTCTAAGGATCCATTTTTAGTAAACGGCACTTGTATTTTTTCTGCAGAGTCACTGTTCACACTGGGAATAAATGCAGTGGCATTTTGTATATATGCAATTCTGGCAGCAAACTAGCTTTACAATAAAAAAACCACAGTACCTGAGCCCAAGTTAATGAATACATTCATTACAGGGGCCAAAGCAAAGTTCAACAGGTGAAGATATGGCATTATTTTCATGCTCATGTGAATTAAGGTTATAGAATAAATTAAAGTTCAAAAAAGTCAGTAAGGTTTTAGTTTGCTTTAATGGCCAACACAGATATCGTCTATGACTTCACATGGATATAACAGTTCTTTGAAAAAAGAAAAGATAATCTTGATTTTGCATTAATTGTTTTCAATTCATGATCTTCAGAAAGGTGCAGGCAGAAGACAATGCTCTGTGCTACCTTCATCTGGCCTTTCTTTGTGAATAGTTTCCAGCACTTCTTTTCTTGCATAAAGGCCACAAAAGGCTTGAGTCAGAGCCACTCCCAGTAGCTTGCATTTTCATCAGGACATTCTGTTCTTCAGTTTGCCCACTTCCTGAAAGAGACAATGCTCTTTAAGTTGTTCCTGGTGTCCATAGATGTTATCCCCAGACACAAGTGGTCTCAGTGAAGGGGAAAAGTAATTCCTGTTAGCAGCTGGATTTGGACGATATGCAGTGTCTTGCATTTGAGAGCAATTCTGTAAGGTAATTATTTGATCACTGCTTGTATATGAACAGGCCCTTAGAAGCATGCTTCTAGTATTAATAATAGTGTCATTTTTTGGTGGACTTCTACAAACAGTTCCAGTAATATTTAGATAAGAAAATAATACACAAGAGGTGACACTGCTTTGAAGAACATTCATCACTTATTTTTGCCAAATTGACGTCCTTCTCCTTATCATCTTCAGTGGGACTGTGCCTCTTGGTGTCATATGGATTACTCCATTGTGAGAGGAACAAGCTTGACATCGTTCTTCAAATAAGGAACAGGCAGTTAAAGTCTGATACACACAAAGAAAGTGGGGAATATTCTGTATAAAACTTACTTATAAATGAGGATTATCTCAGTCAAATGTTTCTATATATTGATCACAATGTAAAAACTTATTAGATTTGTTTCTTTGCTTGTGTTACAGTAGAAAATGACATTAAAATAGCTGTACATTTAGCAAAGTGATAGTTTGCTAAATAGGCGCAATAGGCCCATGCTTTGGATTCCTGACTACCTTATTTCTTACTGGGGAAAAGTTCTCAGCTGTCTCTGAATTATATCAGAACTGTATTATATCAGAATTTATGCCTGAAAAATCTTTCTTACTTCTGGAGACAGAGAGGTAGAGGAGATGGTGCTGTTGTGGCAGGAACACTTCCATCCATTATGTGGAAAGCACCCTAAAAGCTCTTTTCAGAAGCAGAGGAACATCCCTTGAGATGCCAAATATGCTCAAAGATGTAATGCCTACTAATTACAAAGTATGGTCGTTGTTAGCCTTTCTGTAGCCTCACTGATTGCAAAGGTATTTCTTGGTTAAATGTAAACCAAGTTTCCGAATAACCAAAATACCTGTTAATTCACTATGTCCCTCATCATCAAGTTTTATAGTTGACAACCTGTGCACTTCCTTGTATCTGCCTCTGCTTGTGTCTGGAGGGAGAAGCCACTCTGACAACCGAAACTAGAGATAGCTATCAATATGTTCTGGTGAGATTCCGCTTGATTCAGACAAATATTCTTATATAGGAAAACAGGCTGTTGCAAGGTGGGGTTTATTTTACATTAGTCTCTTTTAAAATTCTGTGATTACTTTCTAATTTTTAACCCAAAATGTGGGCTGCCACCACAAAAAACAAGTCTATCTCCATTTTTTCCATGATTCCATTTATTTGTAAACAGAACAGTTCTCTGATCTAGTTACTACGCTGGCTGGGAATACATCTCCAGGGTGCTAAGAACCATAGGTTATCCCCTCCAACAGCAGCCTGTATTTACACTACTTTAAAGTGATTATGTAACTGCAGAACTAGTGACCCTGACAGATGCTTTCACTAGAAGTCCTTTATTATTCAGAACAAAAGAGCATTATGTGTAGACAACAAAGCTTGAGCCAGTACTAAGTATACCACTCATTTCCCTCATCAATAAAGAAGGTTACATTAAATTACAAGGCCTGTCTTTTCCATATGTGAGCTAGACTAGGATTTCCTGTTCTAAGCTTCAAAAGAAATTTATAATAAGGCTTTGCACAAATTTTGTTATCAGCATATTGCTTTAATTACTTGTAAATAAAATCCATTGGAAGAATTTGCAAAGGGGATAAATGTCCTGAGGCTATTTTAACACCCATCCATCCTTCACCTACTTGCTCCTGGCTGTTCTGTTTATTTGACCCCAATTCACGGAAACTTTCTTCCCTTCAAGGTAGCAGTTAATGCCCTTGAGCACTGTCCTTGAGAGGCGTGGTTATCATATGTGACCTCTGGAGCTGAAGCCATCCAACTGTGTGATGACTACTTGTGTCAGAAGCTCAGATATAGAATAATTCCAGTGGCAGGCTCAGGCATAGCATGTCTTCTTTCAGGCTTTAGGTAGTCTGCTACTAAGACTGAAAGAAAATAAATGTTTCCTTAGTTGTCAGCAAGTCTTGTTGTCTTGAACTGATCTGTCAATATAGACACACCAAATTAATTTAATTAAAGAAAAAACAAACCACCATGGGAAAGCACAGAATGGCTATATCAAATATCTGGTTTAGATTTGTATCCTGGCTCTGACAGTTACCAATAGCAGGCACAATGGAAAAGTGTGAAAATGAAGCAGCCTGTGGCTGTTGTGCCCAGAAGAGTCTCCAAGCCTCCAGTAATTGGTGGGTCAGGAATTTGTGGAACATTACACATTTATGCCAAAATTTAGTCTGATTTTCCGCTAAAGAATCATAGAATCATTACAGTTGGAAGAGACTTTTGAGATCATCAAGTCCAACCAGTAACTTCATATTGCCAGGCCCATCACTAAACTAAACCATATCGAGCACCTCATCTATGCATCTTTTGAATATCTCCGGAGATGGTGACTTCACCACCTCCGTGGGCAGCCTGTTCCCATGCTTAATAAGCCTCTCAGTAAAAACGTTCTTCCTAAAGTCCAAGCTAAACCTCTCTTGGTGCAACTTGAACTCATCTCCTCATAAAATTTCTTATCTGAGAGCTTTTTCTATATTTCGCTCAGTAGGATCTACTGTTCCTATGAATTCTCCAGTAAGCTACTGAACATGCTTAAAAAAAAGGTTTACTGTTTTATCTTTTGTGAATTGTTCCTCAAAATCTTTTTTATTTTCCTGATTATCTCTTTACACTTAATGTGCCAGAATTTGTAATCCTATTTCCCTCATATGGACACAATGCCAGCTTTCTGAAGGGTGCTCACAAAATGCAAGCCAGTCACAGTTTTAGTAACTTTTTAGCAAACGTGATTATTTGCATGAAAATCAGGCATCCAATAATGTTTGGTGGATGCTTAGGTGAGCATGATGAATATGTATAGCAGACACTACATCCCATCTGACATTGTGATTGAAGCAAAGACATGGAATTTAATATTGTGCAGCATACTGAGTAACAGTCCTGCTGTTATTTGTGTGTCATCTGGGGACAACACGGCATGACAATTCTAACTTTTCCTTTGTTACTTGCTAGTGGAAGGTGACAATGCCTGATTTGCCACAGCAAGCTGGCAAGTAACTGTATTGACCAGCAAACACTTCTGCCACTTTGAAATAATAACTGTGTCACTACCTGAAGTAGCTTGTGAAAGAAGAGTATGAAATGAGATTATTTAGATACATTTTTCCCCATTTTTCATTTGAATATAGTAGCATATGCACTTGTAAGAAGCTGAAATTATGCTGGTGGCAAAAAAAAGACAAATGTAAACTTTATTTAAAAAGGCAACACATTTTTTAATATTTTCTGTTCTTAATAATTAATACATTTCTATCAGCCACTTAAACTTAAGAAGACTGTCCCCAATAACATCCCACATTAAATATTTTGATCATGCTTGTGAAAAACACTTTCTTACATCTGAAAATAATTGTATTGGGTTTGTGTGGCTGCATTTTGATATCAGGGGCTTACAAAGGTGGCTTCTTTAAAAAAATGCTGCTAGATGCTTTCCCTGCATCTGATAGGGCCAATGACAGTTGGCTTTGAGATGGACGCACTGCTGACCAAGGCTGATGGAGGTAACATCTCTGTGATTAACATATTGGAGAAGGGGAAGAAGTTACTACACAGATGCTAAACTGCAACAGCACCAGAAGGGAGTGAGAATGTGAGAAAAACATATCCATAAACACCAATGTCAGTGGAGAAGGACGGGGAGGAGGTGCCCAGGAAGTGGATCAGAGATTCCCCTGTGTCCTGTGGTGCAGCCCATGATGAGACAGGCTGTCCTCCTGCAGTCCATGGAGGACCACCAGGGAGCAGAGCCATAGCCCATAGCCCAGGGAGGATGCCACACCAGAGCAAGTGGGTGCCTAAAGGAGAGTGTGACACATGGGAAGCCCATGGTGGAGCAAGTTCCTGGCTACACCTGAGAAACTGTGGAAAGAGCAGTCCAGGTTTGCTGTCAGGACTTGTGACCCGTGGGGGACCCACGCTGGAGCAGTTTGTTCCTGAAGGACTGTTTCCCTCATGGATGAGACTCATCCTGGGGCAGTTCATGAAGAACTGCAGCCTGTGGGAAGGACCACATATCAGAGGAATTGTGAGGAGTGAGGTGTCCTCTCCCCGAGAAGAAGCAGCAGCAAAGTCCATCAGTAATGAACTGACTGTAACTCCCATTCCATGTCTTCCTGCAACTGCTGAAGGTGGGAAATAGAAACTCTGGAAGAAAGGAAGGGTGAGGGGAGGTGTTTTAAGATTCAGGTTTTATTTATTTCTCATTTCCATGCTGTTCAGGTCAATTGTTATTAAATCAAATCAATTCTTTTCAAGATGAGTCTGTTTTGCCCATGACAGTATTTGCTGAATGATCTCCCTGTCCTTATCTTGACATTAATTAATGAAAACATTAATTAATGATTTACCCCAGCTGGCTGCCCTACCACTCTCCCTTTTCTGGGGACTTAGGCAGATTTTTTGGTAGTTTCTTCAAGCCAGACCAAGAACCCAGATGGTCCAGTTTGCTTTATTTGCAGAGGACAATTGGAAGAGCTTTAGTGGAATACATACTCTGTCAAAGTCCTTTTGGAATGGCTCCTGAAGGGAACACCTAGCTCAGAGTCAATACCCCTTTTTATAATGGATTTAACCGAAGTGTTACGCTGCAGATAGGATTGCTGAGGCCATTCATGTGCCTTTTCTGAGGAGCTTCTCCCTTTCTATCCCAGTTATCAATCTCTTTCTGCAACTGCCCTCTTCCTAGTTCTAACAGCTGTCCTTTAGAGCTTAATTGTTCCTGACTGGAGATGTTAACTTAAATCTAGTTTAATGATCTCTAGGCTCTCTGGAATTGAAGGGAGACACTTTATTTCTATTTGATCTGTACTAAGACAATAAGTAAAGTATGATTCCCTATAGCTTTACCAGCTACTCCTGGAGTACTTATTAGGCCTTTCAATAGAGAGGAATGATAGTATGTCTCTGCAGTCACCAGCTGTGTATGGAAAGACATTTGTGTACCACATAGGAAATATAGACCACAGGTTATTTCAACAGCACTTTCTGGCATAAAAATCCAGGTGCTTACAGTGAGTTTAGCTTTACATAGCAAAGAGGAGAGAGGAAAGTTAAGCTTGATTAACATACTCCCCAGCTCCTACCCTCTTCCTAACAAGATAGTTTTGCCAGTTCCCAATGAACCTGCCCTGCAGGCACTGTAGAAGTACAAACAGGAAAATAAAAAAGGGGAGGCTGGTACGGAGTACTTTCTTGTGCCAGAAATCTGAGAATCAGATCTACTTTCTCCTGTAGCCCTCTAATGGTACCTATGAGTTCAAGTCATTGACAGAGACTGTTATGTGAGCAGCTGCACAATGTATAAAGAGTGCTCCTGATCTAAGGAATAGTTGGGAGAAGTACATGGAAAATGATAATGGGAAATAGCAATGCTAATAGAGACTTCTGAAAGCTTATCAGCAGGTTGCTTAATATGTTATAGACTGCACAAGTGTTAAGGCTCAAAACGAAGTCTTTTAGTTTGACAAGACAAAAAGAGATGTCAAAAAAACCCCAAACAAACAAACAAACAAAGGGAATTATTGGAGAACATAGGTTGTGGAAGAAAGTTTTCACATCTATGTTGAAAACTAGCTAAAGAATAAGATCTGACTGGTGTATGTAACCACAAGGTGGAAATATTAGGCCTTTGGGGTGACAAAATACATTCCGTGCATGTTTGTTTTAACATAAATTTATATTACTGATAACTATAGAAAGACTCTGCCCTAGAACAGTGTTCCCTGTCAGTGTCTGTTGTTCATACTGTCACTAGTGCTTGCAGATACAAGAGGCTTCTTCTTCCACACAAGTTAATTTCTGAAGCTGGGAAAGACTTAGAACAGACATCACCTGTGAGGTTTTCTTCATATTTTAAGACACACAAGATTTTCAGCATTAAGATTCTTTCCTGTCTTGTACATATACATTGTTATACCACTTGCATATTTCATTTAAAACCAATTTTCTTTATTCACAGCTAATATTTCCAACAAAAGCAATTCTCTGAAGGGTTCACATTTCTGAACTGGTTCCTTAAACCGGTGTTCTCGCTCATGTCTGGGACGCAAATCCTTGTCTCGTGTCTCCTTTCTCCTGTCCTCATCAGCCTCCTGCTTTCCTCTCTGTTTCTGCTTCTCTAGAATGAACATGAGATTGGATAGCATTGCTCAAACCACTCTGAAGAAACAGGACACTGTGCCTGCCTGTAGAAAGGACTGAGAAAAAGCAGAGATTGCTACGTCTGTGATCACAATCGGTTTTCACAAAGGGTTGAAGCCTAATGAGTTGGACTTTAAAACAAGTAGAACTAATGTGCAGTTTCACAGTCCTTTAAGTGCAGAGGATTGCCTATAAAACACGCTTTTCTAATGGATAGTTGATAACATACAGGATTGTTTGCATATGTAAGTCAGAGAAACACAAGTATGGCACTGATCTTTCAAGATATTTGTACTCACAAGGATTCCCTCTGCATTTGTGTAAAAAAAAAAATCTTAAAAGGTTTGCTGTTCAATGAACGAAAGCTTTAGAAGAGGCTGTTCGCTCCCTGGAATGGAGTCACTACTGACAGCTGGAGACACTGCTGGAAGCTCTCCAGTGCCACTCACACACTGCATGACCTGTGCATGTCCCTTTGCCCCTTTGTGCTACATCTGCCCTAACAGGATGCAGAAGGCTGCATTAGTTGGCTATGTCAGTACTTCTCGTGTTGTCCACCCTTCCAAGTTGGCCAAACCTTTCTACAATCCTCCTTATTTGATGTATTTTCATAGATCCAAAGTTGTGTTGAACAAAAACTTATGTGCTTGCCAGGTGGAGTGTGATCCCAATTACAGAGAACAAACAGCAAAAATCTGCCTAAAACTTGTGCACTGATGATCTCCCTCAACTTCTTGTGTCTGTAGCTAGTCTATCTACTGTTGTTATTTTAGGCCCATCCAGGACCAAAAGACTGTGATTAGACTCAAGTACCACAGACTTAAGAATTCCCAAAGGGAAGGGAGGGCTTAATTGCCACTTATGGTCCTGGACAAAACAGATCAGGCTACTCAGTTTGGGGAAGAAAATAGAAAATAATTTGATCCACCACCAACTAAAACATAACCATAAAACCCCAAAACATAACAAACAGAAAACAACACAGAGTAGTACAATGATGAAGAGCACAACCAACCCTTTAAGACCACCTTCTCCTCACCCCTCCCCTCTTCCTGGAGTCAGAGCCCTGGCCCTGGTGTCTTTATATCCTCTCACCATGAACGGCTCAGGTGGGCAGGGAAGGGGGGTTTCAGTCAGTCTATTGCAGATGGCTCTTGCCATTTGTCTATCCTCAGTGCTCCTTGCTAGTCCTTTCTGCTCCTCCATGGGGTACCTGTGTGGGCCACTCCAATGTGTGTTCATCCCAAAAGCTGCAGCTCCTCTCTGCCTCTCGTGTGGGTCTGCTCTGCAGCCCACAGGCTCTCCAGCATGGCCTGCCCCATGGCCATCTCCTCACACAGTCTCTTGTGCATCTGGGTGCGCTCACACGGAGCTGCTGGTGGCTCTCAGTCCTGCCATTGCCCTCCAGGGGTTGCAGGGGTACAGCCTGCACTCTTGCCATGGGTTGCAGAGGTGGTCCAGTCTGGTGCTCCTCCTTCCTTCCTCTTTCTCTGGGGTCCATATGGTCACCTCTATCTTGTACCACTCCTCCACCTTCTCCCAAGCACTTCAAATTCTCACCCTTAAATAGCAATGGCAGAGACGCTAGATTGGCCCAGCCAGGCTGGAGGTGGGTCTGAACCCAAGAGCTGATGGAAAGTCCAAGAACTCTTTACTGTGACTCTCAGCACTGCTCAGTATGGTCATCATTGAAACCAAACCAAGAAAAGGGTCCTGAGAACCTCTAATGTTGCAGAAGATATTAAGGCTGAAATTCTGTGTTGAAACTCCTTGGCTGGATGATCTGGTTTGCTAATCTTTTTATAATTTTGATAACCCTTAACCACTCATTCCTCCTCCCTTCATTCTCAGAAGTGCATCTTGCCTCAGCTGTGCTCATTCGGTTGCCTGTACAACTCCAGTTTCTCAAGCAGAATAAACACAGTCTGTGGCTGGGAGGCTGCTGCCCTCTTTCTTCTTCCTGCTGCTGCTCCCACATCAAATATAGAGACTGTTAAGCTGCAGACAAATTGGACCAGAGATCTCTTTTCACTGAAAAGTGACCTTTAAGGAAGGACTGTAATCAAGGGCTAGCACCTACACAAGGAAAGGCATGGAAATAGGACAATGATGCAAGGTGGAATTTGGGACTGACTTTTCACAGCACTGCATAGCCAGACTGGCTTAAACTAGTTGTGAAATTGCAGAGTAAATTGGATATGCAAAATGATTCTTTCCAAAAACACCTTCAAATCTTCAGCTTTCTACCCCCTCCCCGCCACTGACCTACTTTGCAGCAGTTACACAAACAACTGCATCAGTGCATGCAAGGACGTGCTTAGCTGTGGTACACAGATCTGTCGCCACAAAGCAACTGTGGAGACAGTGAGCTTTTTAACCTGAATTGCTGCCAGAGAAAATTTTCATAGCATTATGTGGCATGACAAAAAGGTTGGAAGCTGTCCAAAAGCCAAGCAAGGAAATACACACTCTAAAAATCTCAATGAATGGCTCTCAAAGCATTGTCCATACAATATATGCAAATTGTGTACAAAGGGGATAAAATTAAACACTTTCTGGGATTACCTGACTTTTGGTTTTGTTTAGTGTACGTCACTACTACTACTAAGCTTTTAATGTTTATGGTTTTCTAGACCACTGCATCTTACACTGGAATTCTGAGATGCATTTTTGCAGTGGGAGATCAGGCTGACTACTGCAGTGGTTTCCCAAAAGACAAGGTCCACCCTCCAGCAGTGTCTCCTGCTATTCAGAACTGGAGCATGGTCTCTACATCTGAAGTTGGACTACTACCTAGTTCATTTGTAGGCTGCCTGCATTTCTTCTGAAGCTGAATCAGATTTGTACATAAATATAAAACTACATTTTTAATATATACTTGCATCACCATTAACCAAAGTGTCAGTTGATTATAAAAATTCCTAGATCACATTGGATTCGAAGGGTCTGTAACCAACTGGTTTTCTGTCTCAAAAGAAAATTCAAGAGTAAATTTTATTCTCCAGGAATCATTTGCACTAACGGCTTTTAACTCATTTTGTGTCCCCTAAAAATTTTCCAGGGAAAAGGCTGAAGCCATTGTAAAGTACAATAACTGTAGAAACCCATACTTTTAGCTGATAAAAGGCTTTACCATTGCTGCACAGAGCTGAGGCCTAGGCACCTGAAGGAGGGAACTGAACTAAGTTCATTCCTGTGAACACAAAACCAGCAGCCTCTGCACTTGCTTTGCTTGCTGAAGTTATTGATACAGCCAAGGAAAACAGGAAAGGCTGGTCAATTATCCATTTTAAAGATTTCCTTCTTCTTTTTCTATTTTGAATGAGTTCAGATGACAGTGTTTGTCATGTTTACTACTGGCATTTGATTTACTAACCCTGTAACTGAGAGCAGCAGTTACTCCCTTGAGCTATTCTGACTCTTGGCAAACAAGCAATCGCTACACACAGTGGAGAGGCTGCTCCGGAGCTGTGAGAGCCGGGTATTTTAAAATCTGAGTTGTGAGAAAAGAAGTTGAAAGAATGTATCATCACAATTGAAACTCTCGTGTCAAAACAAGGCACATTTTCTTTGTTTTGCTCGGCTGTCAAGCAAACTGTCCCTTTACTTGCTCGATTACTTTTGTACAAACTTGTTTCCACATTTACATGCTGGTAATACGCACCCGTACATCACCGGCAATTCTGATTTCCAGCATGGACAAGACGTTATTTACATCTGTTTCCTGTGAAGGCCAAGTTAGCTTTTAATTGCAACACAAGTGTTGGTATTTGAAAGACTTATCCTCCCTAACCCCAACTGCGGGGACAACTCATTTTGTTCAGCCCTGCCTGGCCGCAAAATCATCTCCCAATAACTTATCATCAGCGGCATCTAAAGCGGTAGGAAATTAACATGAGGCTGCTGAGTTAGTTAGAAGACCGGGCTGTGCTTTCCCCATCACGACATAAGTTTAAGAGCTGCCGTCCTTGCGCTGCAGAAGGAAAGCGAACCAGCTCCTAGGGTGAGTTTCCAGCCTTTCTACGCCGGCTGAGGGGCAGCTTCCCGAACCTCGCAGCCTTTCACTCAGGCAGTGAGCGTGTGTGCGTGTGCCCGCGAGTGACCCAAGCGCCGGGGGGGTCGCTCGCGCTCTAGGCGGAGCTCGCGCGTCAGGGCTTGACGCGACCGCCCTGCCGCTCGCGCGCGCCTCACGCGTTGCGCGCGGGCTCCCTGGCGCCGTGCCCCGCGGCGAGGCGAGCCGAGCCGAGGCGAGGCGCGGCGCACGGCGGCCGTGACGTCTGTGGNGAGTGTGTGTGTGTGTGTGTGTGTGTGGGAGGGGGTGTGTATGAGACGGCGCTCCCCTACCCCCGCAGCCCTCGGGCGGTGGCGACGGGCCGGGGTCGGCGCCCGCCACGTGCTGCTGCTGCTGTTGTTGTTGTTGTTGTTGTTGTGGCGGCGGCGGGACGGGGCGGGGCGGGGCCCCCCGTGTCCGGGCGAAGGGGCTGCAGGGAGCCGCTTCCCGTCTGCTGGGAGCGCCGGTAGATGCCGGGCGGCAAGTGTCAAGTTATTCGCCGTCTTTAACTTTTCTTGTAAAAGCCGCGTGTGAGGGCTCGGTGTGCGTTTAAAGGGGTCGCGCCGCTGTGGATGACAGTGGTCCCTTGGGCTTCGCTTTGCCTAGAAGGGGTTCGGAGGGCGCTGGGGCTCCCGCACGGCCCCGTCGCACGCAGTTGAGCTGGAAAAGTTAAAACTGCGTGAGGAGCTGTAGCTCGGTGGTAGGGAGTGGGTGTGCTCTCAGCCCCAAAACGGCATTTCTGGGGTTAAACAGAAGTCATTAGAAGGGTAGAAGTTAAATTAGCTGCCAATGGGCATTATCTGTATTTTAGAATGGACATTTCTGTCGGTGGCCAGCTTCAGTGGTCCTACCTGCACAGGTCCTAAATACTTGCCTTTTTACTATTTCTGAGAGAGTGCCTGCTGCTGAGCCTATTCCTCAGTCTGGATTTGCATCCCTCAGCTTATTAAACAAGGCCTGCAGTCCCTTTGCTGCAGAGCTGTGTGTGGCAACAACTCCATAGTTAGCTCTTGTGATCTGAGGTTTTGCCAGGTTTCTCTGGCAAAGATGATGTTGACCTGCCGTGCCCTTTCTGCCCTGCCATTTGGGGTCAAGTCATGGCTGGTGACACTCCTACTGTTGCAGAACCAAATAGGTTTGGCTGAAATGAGAAACAGGAAGGTGTTTCAGCAGCAGCTTGAGAAGTGGTGGCAGTTTGAGAAAAATTCTGCTTCAATGGAAGCAAAATTGTGTGTTGGAGGTATTTATGGAGCCCTACGGAACAGGCAAAAGACAGCAGATGATGGTGTGTACATCTGTCAGTGATGCAAAGGACCTGCGTTTGGGAATAGGCCGTCAGGGAACTGCCTGAGTGAAGTGCTTCTTTTCTCTAGCCTTTCAGTGGCAGGCCATGCCACAAAGCAAGACTGATGATAGGGAGGCTGGTTTGTTTCCCAGTGGTTCTGTAATGAAAGACTGTGAGACCTGAGACTGTTCAGCCTGGAGAAGACTGAGAGTGGACCTTGTCAATGCTTATAAATACCTGAAGGGCAGATGTCAAGGGGATGGAGTGAGCCTGTAGTGTCCAGTGACAGGACAAGGTGTAACACACAAGTTGGAACACAGGAAGTTCTGCTTAAAGGCAAGAAAAAGCTTGTTTACAGTAAGGGTAAAGACAGCACAGGCTACCTGGAGAGATTGTGGTGTCCTCTGGAGGTTTACAAAACCTGCATGGACATGTTCCTGTGTGACCTGATGGAGGTGAACTTGCTTTATCAGGTTGGACTAGATAATCTCTAGAGGTCCGTTCCAAACCCTACCATTCTGGGATTCTGGTTTTTTTTTTTTTTTTTTTTTTAATATCTAATAATAATTTGTTGTGAACCATTTAGTGTCAGGAGATGGATGGTTGTAGTTATAATATAGGAGGCTTTCAGAGCCTGGGTTTGCATGTTTAGCTAGAGACAGTGAGCACACCTAGCAGAACTCCTCTGTTATTCTGAGACTTCCGTGACTTTTGTGGTTGTCATTTGCCTTCCAAGCTAACTTTGTAAGTGCATTGGCCACGCAAGCGTCTATCTGTTATGGAAGACCTGAATGATTCCTCAGATACATGCTAACACTGAAGATGCCAGCAAGGTGCACATAAGTACCCAAGGTGAAGTGGTAAGATCCAGTGCTTATCTTTCGTACAGTTCATGAAACTCTTAATATTGCTAGAGGGCATCCAGTTGAAGAAGATTTAATTAATTAATCAGCAAGTAATGCTAGGTTGTCGGGAGTTGTCTGTGGCAGGCTGACAGCAGGAGTGTTCTTTGTAGCTCCTGTTGTCATAATTTCTGTGTGCTGCACCATAAGTTTTGAATGATGAAGAAACTTGTGCTTGAAGCTGGTGCAGGGCAATGCTGGTTTGCTGAATTAGGATGTGAAAATTTTGAGTGGCCCTTTTGCCTGTTAAGATAGGACATGGTAAGTCTAGGAAATGGAGGTACTGTAAGTGCCAATAGCTCCTTGAAGTTATTTAATTGTGACTCACATTCACGTGATGAAAATACTGTAACACTGTCACAGATGGGTTGATCCTTTATTAAGAGCTTTGGAAGCAACTTGTAATCCTTCATTCTCTTCCAAATACCTGTATACCAGACTATTTTATACTAAGAATAATTTTTTTAGAAGTGCATAAATAATATAAAACACCTTTTAAGAATCATTGCAGGCATCAGAAAAATGTGTAAGCAAACAAATGGCAAGCACTGAAGTCCCATTTCTTGTGGAGAACTTGTGCTTATCCCTAAGTTCTGCATATATGACCTCTATATGGATTAGGGTGGGATAAGGAGATGAAAGCACATCATCTTGCCTTATCCTCTGAGTTGTTTAGTTGCCATATTGTGAAAATGGAAGGTTACAGTTGGGCAGAGTCTGTAACTATTAGTGGTAGAATGAGCGTAACAGCTATACCAGAGGGACACCTTGTGTGCCTTGGAAACATCTACATGGACTAAAAGTTGTAGCTGATATTATTTCTACTTTCTAGACTAGTAATTCCATTGTTTATATGATCTCAAAACAAGAGTGTTAACCTCGGGGAAGTACAATAGGATACAAAGATTTTTTTAATTATTATTCTGAGTTCTGTATCCCACTGACAGCAAAGCCAGTGCTGTTGGGACAATCACTTTTGTTCTGTCTTGGTACAGTCTGCTAAACTAGTTCCAGCCCCGTGGTAATACACTTTATGTTTTAAGATTCAGTAGAATGTAAAATCAAGGTAATTGATCCTGGGTCCTGTTACTGCTGCTGATTCGCTACTATTTCTGTTATAGCCGTAGAGGTAATTTTTCTCCTGGATGCTTCTGAGTGGAAGAGAGAATGTTTCCGAAAGCTCATCAGTGATCTTTATAAAACAGATTTGTAGTCAACTTTGGGCTGAGCAGAGGTAGGAGAGGGATTTGTTTAAAAATAAATAAAAGAAAAGACTGACCCATTTTTTCCCTGCTCAGGAATATCTCCAAACATTGTTTTTTTTTTTTTTTTTTTTTTTTTTTTTTTTTTTAAACTTTTCCCCCCCTCCTTGCGGGGGGGGGGGATTGAGGGGGTGATAAGTTTTTTGTTGTGCTGAATCACGCGNTTTTTTTTTTTTTTTTTTCATTTATTCTGTAACACTTTGCACCCTATCTGTGCTGGAGAGGGGAATTGAGGTGATGATACTTGTTTAGTTGTGCTGACTCACAGGCTCCTCCCTGCTTTTCTTCCAAGGGCAGAGTTCAGCGCTTTCTAACATGTCTTTATGAATTGATCCCTTCTGATTTCTGGGGACTTTTTGGACCTGTCTTCCAACTTGAAAATGGCACTGACAGTGTGCCATCTGTGGCTTCAAGTAGTGCAGGCTCCTAATGCAAAGTGAAGTAAGTGTTACCCATAGCAAGCAACTGGGTTTTGGTGGGCTTGCACCTATCCATTTGTAAAACCTGAGAGTCTGTGCACCTCTGGCACTCGTGACCACCTTCATAATTTCCACTCTTTTTGCCTGCAGCTCTTTGAGATGCTGCTGAAGAAGCATGGATTTTGTAAGCTTCTTTTGTGGTTTTTTTTTTTTTCCTTCATATGCTTTATATTTGTTACAGAAAAAAATTGTTTGACTTCTTGCTGAGACTACTTCTGATTTAGAGCTGTTTTTCCAGAGTGTTGGTATAAATGTAACCTTGTAATACCTTTACTCTTAGCCTCATCTTCTCTCCAGCGTGTTCATTTTTCTTTTTTTCAACAGTACTGTTGTAAAGATGAAAGTTGCATTACAAGAATGTGGAAGGAAAAAAGTAAAAGTTCTCAGTGATTTTTAGGTACTACTGTGCGTAAGTTGTAATGAGGTGTAAGGGTACTTTTGTGCTTCAGAAATCATTCAGTTTTACAAGTATCTTGATGACAGTGCAGAAGCAAAATGCCAAAGAGTTGTTTACTCAAAGTGAGTAAACCCAAGCTTAATGAAGCAGAGAGATTAAGAATAACATATCCTTCACCTACATGACTACAAAAGAAAAGTGAAGTCACACTCTTATAAATTGGATTTTGGTAAAGAGGCCGTTTGAGTATTTTGCTAGATGCATGTAAGCATGTCTTTGTTCTGAAATGATTCTGTGTATCTTCTGAAGAGGAAAAGTATGATTATTTTTGTTGTTTTTTTGGAAAGTTTGTGGTGGTTTTCATTTTTTAATGACTCATACTTTTGGCTTTTTGTTTAATGTTTGGCATGAGCTTTGTTTGGAATCTTAAAGCATTACCACATCTTCATTCCTTATGATAGCTTTGAATTTTCTACACTTTTCTGTTTCAGTGATTGTTAGACTTTCCCTGTCCAATATCTTACAATTAGCACGTGATTTCCCTGATTTGTTTTCTTTCGGCATTGTTGCAGAGCAGAAGATCTTGATGTCTTTGTGCAGAGGAAAGGAAAACCTGTCTATTATCTGTTGGTGTATCTTGGTGTTTGTTCACCAATAGAAGTGCAAAATTGTTATTAACTACTCTAATCCTAAAAAGAGGTGAATTTGGGACTCAGTTCAGAGTTCCTTTTGCTTGCTGAGTTTATTTGTCTTTAGTATTATGTTATAGGCAATTAAAACAGAATTTTTTCTTCTTCTTTAAAGAAGTTTACTAGTTCCTGGTTTGCACTTGGGTACCACTTACAGTACAGTGTCTGATACCAACAGGCCGCTTGCTGCTCAAATGTTGCATTGGTGGAAATTTTTACACTTCTCAGTGTTGGAGATCCCTTTATGTAGGGGGTTTGATGTATGTCCTTGTGAACTTCTGATACTCTTTTTTTTTTTTTTTTTTTCCTGCAGCCATGTGCAGATGACTGTACTTAGGTGAAGGACCAGTTGAGTCTAATTCTATTTAGATAGATGCAGCTGTTACCTGACATCAAATCACTGGAGCTGTTGGTGAAGTAAACCAATTGTTGTTTGATTTTGGTGGAGGATTAGTTATTTTATTTTGTTTCTTAAATAGGAAGAGCTGAGACTGCACAAGTGTATAGGTAGGGAATGCCAAAGATGCTTGAATATTGGATTTATTTTCTTACAGCAGGTCCCCAGAAAAGTATGGAAGATGAAATTGAATCAGTTCTGCAGCAGCGGATAATGGTTTTGGATGGAGGCATGGGTACTATGATCCAGCAACATGCCTTGTCAGAAGATGATTTCCGGGGGCATGAATTTAAAGATCATTCCAGGCCTTTGAAAGGCAATAATGACCTTCTTAGTGTAACTCAACCTGATATAATCTGTGACATACATAAGGTAGGTGGTTCTGATTTCTGTCTTTTGACAAGAGAAGGAAGGAGAATTTGGCCTCTGTGCTTCCTTTTTCCATGCCACAGGCTACTGGCTCTCGGATGTCTTTTGGGAACAGGGAAGAGAGGTCTTAGGTAACCATACAAAAACTGAATGAACAGATTTGACTGTTCTGGTTGGGTGAGCACAGCATTCACGTCTTGATTCCTGATGTCACCTAGGCAATGTTGTTTTTAAATCCTTTTTTGACTTATGTCCCTCTTGCTTATCTATTAATTGTAGATTCTGATTTCCCCTTCTTTTCCCCCTCTCCTCAACAATACTTGGAATCATCTAAGTAGGATATATCTGAATTCTAGATGTATGTTTCCATAATTGTGTAGTAAAGAACTGTTAAATGTAACAGCCTGAAGCAGGCCTCTCCATAGTTAATGAGTGTATGTTTTTTCTCTAGACTATTTAATGTGTGGCCCAGAGAATAAACAGGTTGGAGTTGATCATTAGGAGTTTGCAAACAGATTTTCTTATTTTCTATCTTCAATTAGACTTTAAAAACTCAGCTTCCTAAGTCTTGTATTTCTAGAGTTGCATGTATTTGTACGTCTTACTGTTGTAATTGGAATGTTTGAATAGCTTTGCAGCTAGTTGATATTCAGCTGAAATATCTGTTCAGGGCTTTTCCAATATGTATGAAAAAGAGCTGTATTTCATTGATTAGAATAATAATGGTCTTATATTTGTTAAATATATTGTTTAATATTTGTAGATTGAATTCAGTCCCTGGAGTGTCAACTGAGCTGTATTGGTCGTGAACCTTGGAATTTATAATAGCTTGTGGCTTTAATTGAGTGAGCTGGTTCAACAGTTGAATTTTGCATGTTTAGCAGAGCAATAGTGATGTGACTTGAGAACTAATGTATTGAGTCAAACCAAGTAGCCTACCTATCATCATTCCAATGGCCGGTCGTAGGGATTTCAGGAAGAATATAGGTAAATAACAAGTCTGTGGTGGTCCTCATGCCTGCAGTAATTTTTGGGTCAGATACTTTCTGAGTGATGGGTGGTAACCTCATATTTTAAGCTAGTGGTGATTATTTCTTCTGAGAATTGGACAGAACTTGAAATAATGTTAGAGGAGCTGAGAGAAAGCATATTAGTTTGCAGCAAAACATGTTTTAAAGCAAACTTGCTTTTTTTTTTTCTGCTGCTGTTTGGATCAAGACTTAATTTGTCCTGTTAAACTTGCTGAGCTCGCTTACTTTTTATTGGAAAATTTAAGTGGTTTACGTTTAATGGCCACACCAGTATTTTTGACTTACCAGCCCTTCAAATGTCTAGATTTCATTAAATGTGCAGGAGTCACTTAAGTGTTAAGCTGATCAAAAACAGAAGTCAGGGAGAGAGGAGGGATTCTGAAAAAGCAGACTAGAGTCTGCAAAAACATTTTCATTTCCATTGATTTCAGTTTACTTAAGTGGGAATTAGACAACCAAAATGGAACAGAGGGCTTGATTGTTGTGTGAATCTGGGCCATTAGTTAAACTTTAAATAGATTCATAGAACTCTTTAGTTCTATGGAAAAGACCTTTAAGATCATCAAGTCCAACCATTGACCCAGCACTGCCAAACTGACCACTAAACCATGTTGCTAAGCACCACATCTACACATCTTTTAAATATTCCTAGGAATGCTGACACAACTACTTCTCTGGGCAGCCTGTTCCAAGGCTAATCCAAATGTGATCTGCACAAAATATAATTCTGCAAAGCTTGTGTTCTGTTCCAGTGTTCTCTTGTGCTGTATAACTCCCCTCAGAATGCTTAAATTTTCTAACCTTCTGTTGTTTAACTGGTGCCTTTTCTGAGTCTATCCACATCAGCCCCCACTTTCTGATGGCAATTGAACTTCATCTGACCCTGTCCCCGCACTGAACTCAGTGATGAAAATGATTCTATAAATGTCACTTATTAATAGAAAGTGTGACTGACACTAAAACTCTGAAAATTGGTTACATGGAAGCCTTCTATTGCTTTGACTCTGTGCATTTGACTAAAGCCTTTAGAGTTTGATCTGCATTGAATTAGGACATGATTTGTGACTTCATGTCTACTGAACGAGACAAAGTAGTTAGGTTGCTTTCTTCCACATCTCAGTTCTGGAAGTCTTGGAGTTTTTTCTTTCCTGTCTTGCAGGAATACTTGTTGTCAGGCGCTGACATCATTGAGACTAACACCTTCAGCAGCACTCGAGTTGCACAAGCTGATTATGGCCTTGAGCATTTGGTAAGAATACTAAACTAAAGATTTTTGTCTTAGCACCCAAGATTAGTTTTGTCTCAGATCTATTGCTGTTGTATTTATTGACTGCAGGCTGCCTCTTGAGCCATTTGGTGGGGCTGCAGCTCATTTCCACAGCTGTGGACATTTGTACTTGCTATGTGTGACAGTCATAGCGTGCTCTTGTTGATGAAGGCACAGGCCATGATAATTTGTGCTAGATTTTGTTTGGGTGTTCACACAATATCTCAGTTCTGTGGACATGAATGCTTTGCTTCAATCCTTCCAACTTAGCAAATGCCACAGTGGAACTGCTTTTTTCCTGGATATTATTTGTCTGCTGTTAGTGCTGATGTATGTAGAAGTCCTTTCAAGCTTGTATTTGCCATATCTATTCTGTGTTAGCTTTGAGAATTTGAGGAATACATGGGAAGACAATGCTTGGAAATATGCTACTTGAATAAAAAAGGAATTTAAGAGTGGCTTAATTTTATCCTTGAAGTCATGTTCTTCAGTTTCCATTGATTTCAACAGAATTTAATTAGTACCTTACAGAATGAAATTTTGGTTAACGACTGGAGGCTGGGGCTTATGTGGGATGAGACCTGCCATGTAACTGTTGCTGAGGTGTATGGAACTGTTCCTTTTGTAATAGTACCTGTATGTATTTGTATGGCTTAGGGAGCCTTCTGAGTCTACTGTGAGCTACCAAATGGAAGTATTGTGTTTCTTTGAGGATAAGTTGTGCTGTACTGAACTAAAGGTTACTCTGTAATTTTCTATAATTGTTCTAGGCCTATCGGTTAAACAGAGTCTCTGCACAGGTGGCCAGAAAAGCAGCAGATGATGTAACTGCTCAGACAGGTAAGCATTCTTTATTTTAATTCCTTACTCATTTGTGGTTGTGACTATCTTGCTACAATAGCTGTGTGGAAATGTTGATTTGCTTGAGGGTAGGGAAGCTTCACAGAGAGATCTAGATAGGCATTGTCACTGTGCCATGGTCAGTTTCATGAGTTTCAATAAGGCACAACACTTGGGCACAACAAACCCTAGCAAGGCTACAGGCTTGAGGAAGAGTGGCTGGAAAGCTGCCTAACAGAGAGGGACCTGGGAAAGTTGATTGACAGCCGGCTGAACATGAGCCAGCAGTGTGCCCAGGTGGCCAAGAAAGGCCAAGGGCATCCTCGCCCGTAGCAGGAACAGTGTTGTCAGCAGGAGGAGGGAAGTGGTCATTCCCCTCTATTCAGCTTTAGTGAGGCTGCACTTTGAATACTGTGTCCAGTTTTGGGTCCCTCTCTACAAGAAGGACATTGAGGTGCTGGAGAGGGTCCAGAGGCAGGCTACCAAGCTAGTAATGAAGTTGGAGCACATATCCTCTGAGGAGGGCTGAGGGATCTGAGGCTGTTTTGCCTGCAGAAAAGTAGGCTTGAGGAGACCTTCTCACTCTCTACAACTACTTGAAAGGAAGTCCATCTGCTCTCCCTAGTGGCAAGCAATAGAACAAGAGGAAATAGCCTCAAGTTGCACTAGGGGAGGTTCAGGCTGGATATGAGGAGGAATTTCTTTACTGAAATGGTTGTCAGTCACTAGAACAGCTGCCCAAGGAGGTTTGGGAGTCACTGTCCCTGGAAGTGTTTAAGAAGACGGTTGGATATTTGACTTAGGGAAATGGTCTAGTGGTTGATAGGGCTGGGACAAAGGCTGGTGTCGAGGATCTTAAAGGTGTCTTCCAGCTGAAATGATTCTATGATTCTGATCTGGTCCTTAGTGTGTTCTGTGGGATGACTGTCCTGTGCATGCCTTTTTCTGACTGCAGGCAATACATATCTTCCAGACATATTTTAGAGAAAACAAATTCAGCAGGGACTGTTATAAGTTACTTAGGCTTGTATGGCACAAGTCTTTGTCCTACAGAACTAGGGTAGCTGACTGTAGTTAAATGTGGATTACCAGTTACTCCTAGTCTTGTGGTTTGACTTCACTCAGCAACTACTGGAATGTGTGTAGTATGTGATGCTCATCTGTAAATATGCAGTTCTTTTACATTCTGGGTTTTATGTGAGAGGTTATAGCTCATTTACACTGCTGTAGACAATGCTGTCTTTGAAAGACGAGTAATTTCCTCTTTTATAGTGGCATCAAACTGTATTTAAAACTGCTGCTCTCAAGTGCTGCTGGCTGCTGTCCAGACAACACCTTACCGATGTTATTCATAGCATGCAAGAAAAATGTAAGATTTGAAATACACTTCTAAAAAAAGCGTGGCTTTTTTCAAAAATTCAAATCAAGTAATATAATGGAAAATGCCAGGGTAGTTCTATGCTGTGCATTTAAAGTAAAGGATTAAAACAAACAAGTCAGTTATGCTGGCTAATCTTATGCTGATCAAACTCTTGATTTGAGAGAGGAGTTTCCTGTTTCATAATGATATGTGTATCTGATGTTCTTGGAGTTTTTTTTACACTGACAAGGCTATCATTATAAAACCAGAGGTAAATTGCTTTGTGGTTTGATTTCTGTTTGTTTGTTTGTTTGTTTTTCTGTGTATTTGTTTAGGAATTAGGAGATATGTTGCTGGAGCCATGGGTCCAACAAACAGGACACTCTCTGTGTCACCATCTGTGGAGAGACCAGATTATAGAAACATAAGTAAGTGTCAGATTGATTAACTGAAGTGGTGGTCTTGAAAGAGATACCTCCAAATGAAATAATATTATTCCTGTTTTACAGCTTTTGATGAGCTGGTTGAAGCCTATAAGGAACAAGCCAAAGGTCTTTTGGATGGAGGAGTTGATATCTTGTTAGTGGAAACCATATTTGATACAGCCAATGCCAAGGTGAGACTTTGGGAGAAAATACTCAATAATATAAATATTTTGTGTACAACCTAAGGAAATTCAGCATAATGCTTGTAGAAGATATCAGCTACTGCTTACTGAATACACGAGACTCTTCAGTTGACAGCAAAAAGGTTCGATGCGAGGAGATGGTTTTTAATCAGCCTTTTCCAGAGCTTTTCCTTTACCTTTGAATATTTGCTGTTAATGTCTTTCTGACTGCCTGTGCCAGCTGTCCTCTTACTCTCAGAAGCTTTGCTGTATTGCAAAACATTTCCAAATGTAAGTGATGCATGGGAAACCTTGTGAGACAGTCGTTTAAGTGTAGGGTTTTGGTGAACACTGACACTCTGCCATCAGCTTTAAAGAGCAATTGAGAGTAGAGGCTTACAAGGGTAAAACAGGAGGAATAAAACATTGAAATTGAGGAACTAGAGCATCTTCCTTCCAACCCTACCATTCTGCAATTTGGTGTGATTCTGTGAAATCTGCCACAATTTATGTCATTTTTGACACCTCCTTCTTTATCTAATAATTGCTCAGTGCAGGTGGAATTGTTAGGGCAATTAAAACTGTCTTGTCATTTTACATGGAAAAGGCTGGCTGAGTAAGCAGACGTTTCTTCAGGCTTTTGCCATAGGTTCATTAATGTGTGCAGTGGCATGACTTGCCTGTTGCAGATTTGACCAGTCATCATGGAGGTTTGGCTAGGATCCTATAACCTTAACGTAGTGCTTAGCTCGTGTTCACTTCTAACTTTCTTACTCTAGGGAGGCAAGAAATTTTCAAGAGCTTCAAATGAGTTACTGAAGTTCTTACTGTTAAAATTTATGGTGGTTAGTATCCTTTGCAAACTGTCTAAACAGATTCAAAGGCAGTGAATGTATGTGGAGAATGGTACATAAACCATGTTTGGAGTGGGAGTTGTGCCACAGATGTGAGGAAGGAGTACATGCTGATGGGATCTGGGTTTCAGAGCAGACTTGGTCTTAGTTTGTTACCCCATGGTACTTCCTTTCTACTGTTGAATTGTTGCCAAAATGTATTTTGGAACATCTGGAAGATGTAAGGATGAAACATCTTAAGTGTTTTAAGTTCTTGCAGGCTGTATGAGGTAGTAAGTTGCATAAACAGCCATGAAAAATATATATTAAAAGAAAAAAAAAAAAAGCGAAAACGCCATTAAAAAGAAACCTCGAAGAACTCTTAAAACATCCATTAACATTTTGCTACCTATCTTCTATAGGCAGCTCTTTTTGCACTCCAGACATTGTTTGAGGAAGAGTATGCTCCCCGACCCATATTTGTAAGTATTTATTATTTATTTAATATTTTGTATGTACTTAGGCTTTATTTGTAAACTAGCTTTGATGGCAGTTGTTTGAAGTGTTTTGAGTACTTGTTTTCCAAATGTACTTTTTTCATGTGATGGTGAAAGGAAAAACTTTTATGCGAAGAACTATATGAAATCAGCCTTGAGTGACTCTCCAACTTGCCTATTTGAAGACTAAGGAATGACTTCATTTCAGTGTGTATTCATTCTGTATATTTCCAAAGAGAAAGGTCAGATGGTGGGTTTTTTCAGGCTTACTGTCTTAAGGGTAATAAGAACCAGTGTTTCAAGGCTGAAATTAAGCAAATTGTGTCATATTTTCAAGTAGAGTATGAGTAGCCATTTGAAGTCAGAAAAGTTCTGCCTAACTCGATATTCAGTATCTGGCATATCTGATGTCTGTCAAAGTACAGACATCTGTGATTTGTGTGAAAGCCTAGTGGTGTTCTCTGTCTTGTCCACTTCTTACTTTGTAGTTCCTGATGTTTACTGCTAGTGAGCTTTGAAATTACATTCATAAAACTTTCTTTTGTTACTCATATTAGTTTCTTAAGCAGTGAAGACTAGTTTGGAGGTGTCAGGAATTTTTCCTGAGTTACAACTTCGTATGTCATCAGCAATGAGTTTCCAGTTTTTTACCATTTGAGTCAGTATTGAGAATTTTCTGATTATGCAGAGTTTAGCGTCCAGAACAGAATGGTCAGTGAGCTTGGTTGCCTCATTCTCCACTCCCTTTCAAATTCAGTTTAGTTGAAAGATACAACCCTTAACACAGCTCTCTCTAGGATTCCACTAGTTACCTCCCTTGACAGTAGTTTGAAGGAAAATAGCATAAATAATATTAAAGCATGCTTTTGAGTAAGTAATGGATTGACTTTTGCGTGGAGTCTTCTAATCTCATTCCACCTTCCAGAAAAAAAGATTTGTAGACTTGGGAAGGCTTTCCTGGCTCGTTCAAATGCCTTCAAGTTTTTCATCAGCTTTGTAGTTATTAGTTGGGATCAGACGTTATTTGCACATCTCTTCATATAGTGTGAAAGAGATATGATTGCACAGGTTAAGATTTTCATCTCCGCTATGAAGTTGCTGCATTGATTTTTTTCCCTTGTGGCAAAAAGAATAATTTGTTTTTAAGCCATTCTCCTCTGTCCTGTTTCTCCACCAACCACCACCAAACAACCTAGTAGCAGTCCTGAGACTTGAAATCACATAAAGAGGGAGGTAGGGAAGATGAGGAGGAAGATAGGAGAGGAGCTGTGACTGCTGATAGCTGCCTAAACAGGTAAACACAGCAGATTGATTCTGAAGCCCTTATCAGAATGATACCATGTTACTAACGCTATTTTGCTGCTGAATGGTTCATGGTAGGTTTTTTTCTGGACTTTTGGTTCTTGTTCCTTTTTTTTTCTCCTCTTTCACCCCCTAAAACATGGGAGGAGGGAGGAGAGAGAAGATTGGACTAAGGTTTGCCTTTCCCCTAGATAATTATTTTAAACATTTGTGGGGAGGAAAGGGTTTAGTTTTTCTGTTTGGATTGTGCATCATCACTTTGAGTGAACCGCAGGTCCCTCTGCTTTGACTTTTAGCAATTCAACCATTTAAATCCTTGGTTTTATTGTGAATTTAATTATTTTCCTTTCTCTGTGTTCAATTTATATTTAGGTTTCTGGAACCATTGTGGATAAGAGTGGGCGTACCCTCTCAGGCCAGACAGGAGAGGCATTTGTCATTAGTATATCCCACAGTAAGCCACTTTGGTAAGAAAATGAATCTTTCTTTTAGTACTCTGTCTGCAGATTGTGATTCTTTTCTATTTTAACCTCTTGCTGGCAGCTAAAAGGAAGCTATACTAACTGCAATCATATTAAATCACATGTATTGTTAACATGTTCTGCTATCATTTCATCACCAGAAATTATGTTTCTAAAGAACGATGAATTTTTAAAACATTGCTCTAAATAGTCTGAAGTTTTGTGTTTGCAACAGCCACTGAAATAACATTTAGGTCAAAGCATTAAAAAAACCCAATTCTGAAACTGTAGTTTGCCATCTACTACTGTAGAGTAGTAGAGCTAATTCTTGGTGTGGACAAAGCTTACATCTCTTAGAGGGAAGCAGTGCCAGCTCAGGATGTTTTGGTATGGCTTGAAAGAGCAAATCATAAGGTTTCATTCCAGTGTTCTTTTTACCAAACACTTACAAAAAGTTTTATGTTCCCTAAGTGTTTTTCTCAGCAATATGCATTGTTGTTTTGAGATCTACTGGTGCCTTCATGAAATAAATATGAGATTAATATCTGTGAAAACACATAATATAGCAGATTTTGGTCATTGTGTGAGATTTTTATATGTTAATTTGAACACCATTCTCCGTTTCTGTATTCTTCTGTGTTTTTTATGCCCTATTCTACCTCCTTGCCTCCTCTTGCCATTTTACTATTTATTTTCTCATCTTGGGTTTTCACACAAAAACTTACACTAGAAATAGATGTTTCTTTTTCCTAGAATATTCTATTAAAACATTTAATTCACTGTTTGCAGTGATGAGCCGTTGTTTGTTTTTACAACAAAACTCCAGCTAAAAACATGGAATCTGTCATTTCAATGATGCAAAAGCAGAGGACTGCATTCACAGCTTTCCTGACTGCCCTTGAAGCTCTGCTTTCCCAGACCAGACGGCACTCCAGAAGTAACATATGGAGCCTCTTGGAACAGGGTGGTTGATTCCTTCTCTTAGCATCACAGCTTAGTGATCCATATTTGGCATGAGTCTGTCTCAGATAGCCTCGCTCATAACTCTTTTGCCTCTGAAGAGGAGAGAAAGGCACTGGAGCAGAAACTGAGGCTTTATAAACCATATTTCATAACAGCCATCTTGTGGGTCTGAACACTTAGGGCCTGTTTCTCATTTATGTGAAAGTTACTATACAGCACTGTGGCTTTATAGGGTTTTAGTTGTGGGAGCAGGTTGCATTTAGTGTTGGTTCTGCTTCCAAATTGGTAGAGAGTGGCTTTAGAGTTGTGAAAATGATGATTAATAGTAGTATTGTTCTTAAATCAGTTTGATTTGGAGTCTTCCCCTAAAAATGTATAATTTTTCTCCATTTGATAGAGGTAGTAGCTTAGAAACTCTGAAGTGTGCTTAGTAAATACTGAAAGATGTGTGGCAAAGTGCTTGCTATGAAAGGTGCTCAGATGTGGCATGAGTTCCTTTCATGTTATTTTGGATCTTGTCTTTGTTTCTACTGTGGTAACATTAAAAAGGCATATGCTGAGTTTAGGGCCCTAATATGTTTTTTTTTCTTTTCTGTCCCCAAGGACACTCTGCAGCCTTAGATTTTCACAGGAGCTGATACATTCATTGACTGTTCTGAAGGCAGAACTCAAGTGAGGGAGGTGATGTTTAAGATGAGGATGTGACGGTTATTACACTAGGGTGGCAGAGTGGTAGGGCAGCAATCTGGTTCAAGGCTGTTGGCATTTAAGACATGGTTAATGGTTTGCTTTTCTCAAATGCCTTCTTTCATGATGCTGTTGAGTGCTGTGGGGAGATGATACTGACTGCAGAAGCTACTTTCTGATTCTGAATGAATGTGTGTGTTGGCTTAGTTCAACTTAGCAGTTTTGAAATGGGTAATGTCGTGTGTGCTCATAGATAAATTTGTCAGCAACCCCTTTAGTGGGCGACCATTCAGGCAGTCTAGAGGGCCAGTACTCAGTAAGTCAAGTGAGAACATCAAGAAGTGCTTGTGTGCTCAGTACGTTGACTACTTTTGCAGTATCTCTCTGGTAAGATGAGGTAAAAAGAGTGACAAGTGAGTTTGTACTCCGAACCAGAGACAGAAGGATATTAAATGTGGAAAGGAGAGATGAAGCCTGTAAATTGGATGACTTAACAGTAAGAAATGTATTGCATTCATCTGCATTTCATAATGATAGTCTTTTTAACCATTCTTACCTTGCTTTGCTTTGCTTTGAAAATCCTGAGGGATGAGCCCCTACTTTGACATAAATTTCAGAACCTCATTGCTATTATTAATTGTGTATTTCCTGTGCATACTCGTATCCAGGGGATCTGTAGCAAGGATTTAAATGCATGTAAACACCAAATAGGGAAATTAGAATAAAAGGATCATTTTAAAGCTTTTCTGTTTAAGTAGAATGGCCCATATGAGATGCATTAGAAAAAGCACTTTGAAGGCTGTTTGAAAAAAACAAACATCTATGCCCACTCTTTCCCTTCACGATGAAAAACCCCAACCCACCCTTAGGCTATTGAAAAAAAAGGGCTTTGTGTATTGTTTGGTCTTAGGATGTGACTCTGTGACATTCAAGGCCCCAATTTTGGATGTTGGTATGACCCCTTTAGATCTTAAGGATTTGTCATTCTGTCTAACAAATGAATCATCTGGAAGCATTTACTGTTACTATTTGGGCAATTTCCAAGCCCCTGGCTATTCCTTGAAAACAGGTGAAAAGTCAAAAACTGTTTTGTGCTCTAAGTCCTGTGTAGTGCTTTATTGCTTTTGACCTCTGGGAAACTAAGTGAGCATATGTGCACTATATTAACTTGCTACCTCTGAAGAAGCCTCTGTGGCTCAGTTATCTGGGAAATGTGGCTGTTATCCGTTCCTATTTCAGTGGATTCAGTCTCTCTGAGACTGTTATTCCAGGAAAGGAGAAAGCTTTTTTACATCTTCCAGTAGCACTGTGAGCAACTTTTGAGTTTTGTAGTGCTCATAAGATAGTGTGTAGAATGGTGCAGAGGGACCAGGAAAGATATGTTAAAGATCTCTTAATTCTTTCTGAAACAGAAATTCCCTTTTTGATATCAATGTAGACATTTTGAGTGTAAGTCATGTTTATATGTCATTGAACAAAAGAAAACATGATTGGACCTCATGTACTAGTAAAATTGTTTGCGAAGCTTATTCCTGCAAAAATACTTCTGCTGTACTGCTGTCTTGGTTACTAAGATGTACAAGATTCAGTTGCCCAAGCTTAGTGCTGCCATGAGGCATGTTGAGGGTGACACTTGGTTTCTTCCAAGGTCAACATATGTAACTTTTTAAAAGAAAATGATGAGTTAACAGCTTGAAGCAGATCTTGCTTTTTTAACCTTATCCACAGTTCTTCCCGTAACACAGAACTCGTTTCCAGTCTGTCATTCTCATTCCACTTATTCTCTCTCACCTAGAAAAGTCAGAGTCGTCGTGTTGCTGCAATTGCTGTCAAAATGCTGCTGCTTTTCTCCTGGATTTTGAAATCCAGGAGATGTACTGTTCCCACTTCATTTCAGTCCAGCCTCTTTCTCTCTTGCACTTTTCTTGCACCTGAGGGTTCTCCTTTTGCACAGTCTTGCTGTTTTGATGATGACGATTAAAGAAACCGGAAATCAGGTTGGTTGTGTTATAGATGATTGTGGGAGTTAGCAGTTGCCAGCACTAATGTTTGTCTGTTTTGACTGTAAAAAGGTGTTTTTACCTCAAAATAATTTTTGAAAAATTGTTTTCCAGTATCGGCTTAAATTGTGCTTTAGGAGCAGTTGAAATGCGACCGTTCATTGAAACAATTGGGAAATGTACAGCAGCCTACATCATCTGTTACCCCAATGCAGGTGTGTTGGTGCACGTTACCATGTTTACAGGCAGATGAAATGTAACTCAACAGTTCTGTCTCATTAGCAATAATAGAAAGGACAAGAAGGACATGAGGAAATAGGCTCAATCTAAACCAGAGGAGGTTTAGATTGGACATTAGAAAGAACTTTTTCACCAAGGGGTATTAAGCACTGGAATGGGCTGCCCAGGGAGTCATCATCCCTGGAGATATTCAAAACACGCATAGATGAGGTGCTAAGGGATATGGTTTAGTTTAGTTTTGTTATGGCCTGGCAGCATTAGGTTAATGGCTGGACTTGATGGTCTTAAATGATGTCTTTTTCCAACCATAATGATTCTATGATTCTATGAAAATATTCCTGATTTTACTATTAAAAAGAGATTAACAATATTTTAAAGTGCTGAAAGTAACTGTTGTTAATCCCCTGACAGTTAACCAAGAATGCTGCCTTACATAATTAATAATCTATTGGGTAATGATTGCAAGGGTGATGAAGCATATTAGTTCTCGTACAAGTGTAGCTACTTTAAATATGTCTTTGTAGAACTTAATTCTTTTCTTGTGGGCTTTAAACAAATGGTAATACTAGAAAAAATATGTTTCAAGGTC
The DNA here is from genome assembly GCA_013401255.1 of Urocolius indicus. Classification (NCBI taxonomy): domain Eukaryota; kingdom Metazoa; phylum Chordata; class Aves; order Coliiformes; family Coliidae; genus Urocolius; species Urocolius indicus. Next base: position 51,921 of record WBNH01001493.1, on the reverse strand, counting down.
TTCCCAATACTTTTGGTGGTTATGATGAAACTCCGGAAGTGACTGCCGAGCATCTAAAGGTACGAAATATTTTTTGTATGTGTGTCATACCTGACATACTGGTAGACAAGCATTCTTTGCTTGGATTTTACACATATCTGTTACAGTATTGTGGTTGGATTTTTTTCCCCCTTGGATGTCTCTGAGTCATTTGGGTTGTTTATAGGCAATTTGCTGAATGATAGTCATGTGAGGTAGCAGGTTAGGAAAAATTACTTAGGAAACTCTGAAAAACTTAATTACCTTCATGTCCCACACTAAGTAGTTTTCCTGCAGTTTGATCTGTGGATGTTACTCATTTGGACTCCTGTGTTCTCTTACAAGTGGGAATTTTTCAAAAAGCTGAGCAGCTTTTATGAACTGTGCAGAATTTTGCGGTTTTTGTGTATAGAAACTGCTGATGTTGGTGGTGTTCCAGTGCAGGGTGTCCTTCCACATGCCACTTGATCTGTGTGAGGCAGAGTTATGTGTCTAGAGCTGCAGTGTGTCAGTGAAAATGCAGTATCTACTGCATGTTAATTCACTTTTACAGTATTTACAGACTTTGATACTCATCCAAGTTTTTATCCATGGCTTTGATATAAAATGGGCCAGTTTCCTAAAATGAGGTGTTAAAATTGCTGGTTAGCCTTGGGAATCCACATTTCAAAACAAATCCTAAGGAGAAGAAATAGTGCTGATGGTTTTTGTGTTTTTTTTTTTTTCTTTTTTCTTGTGATCTCTCTGAATTTTTTAATATAAAATTGCTTTAAATTGCTTAATATTAAAAAAAATCCCAAAATGACATATAGAAATGATACTTTTATTAACTTAAACCAAAATTATCTTTCCCTCCCTTTTACAGAATTTTGCTTTGGATGGTTTGGTCAACATAGTTGGAGGTTGCTGTGGTACTACACCGGCACATATCAGGTACCTCATGAGCTACAGCATTAGGTTTACTGGAAAGTAAATTAAGTACTGCTTCTGTGGGGAAATATTCCATGGCCTGTCTTAGAGTTTCCTGAAAAGATGGATCACTTGAAAGCTAATAGCGGTAATATATGAAGTTGAAATAACCTGGCTTACAGAGATGTATGTATTGTTAAGAATGAGTAGAGACATGGTTCAAACCTCTGCTGTTCTGTCATCTAAAATTGTTTCAAAATTAAACTCCCTTTTTACAGTTGGATAGAATAGGCTTCCCATCTCTGCTCTCTTTTATGTTCTATCTCTTTCTAGCATTCCTAGTCACAAAGTTAACGTTTCCATTGATGGTAGAAGGAAGGAAGTTGTATGGATGTAGGGGATAAATGTCTGAACAGGAGATCTGGGAATGTTACACTCCATTTTACCTGTCCAGTCAGAGGGGACATTCCCTGTCTTTCTCAGTGGAAATAGGTCAGGGGGAAATTCTCCCTTTTCCACCTGGACTTGAAAGAGAAGGAGTCCTTATGATTCATTTTGACCCTGATAAAAACTGGGAAGAGATGATGTGTGATCATGTAGAGGACACTGTGTTGTTCCTAGCTGGAGTGAAGATAAAGTGAACATGAACATCACAAGTCATTGCAATATCTGAGGAATGGGACTCGGCACAGAGCAATGTTTTTCCCTTGTATTTTTTTGCTACTATCGTCAGTGATTGTTCTGCTCAGCAAATCAGAGTCAGTGCAGTTGAGAACTAATTCTGATATCCATCAAATATCCCATTGGTGTAGTATCTCACATCCTGTATTTGATAAATCTTCATCTTTGTATGCTCTCTGCTAGTAGCTATGATAGGGTTTACTGGGAGTACTTTTTGCCTTTAGCCACACAGAATGAAACTACCTAAAGTAGTCTTGTCTGCCACAGGGCTAAACTGAAGACGTAGGTGTATGTCTAGTATATTCCATTTGAGACTTGTCTGGAGTGGTTTCATTTTAATCAAAAACTTTGCTTTTGTTTTTCTGTAACTCAGGAAAATTGCCGAAGCTGTAAAATTCTGTAAGCCTCGCATTCCACCTTCTCTCAGTCAAGGATACATGCTACTCTCAGGTAAAATGGAGTGTAACAGTTTGAGCTATATGTCATGCAACATATTTTTATAAATTTATTTGCTGTTTTCTGCTGATCAGAAATGGCACTGTGAGCTTCTGGTGCTACCTGAATCTTAAGGATGTGTAACCAGATCTAAGTCTTACTGCTTTGGCCAAAGGATTAATAAAAGATTTCATTACATTCTTATACAATGTAGCCAAGCCAGCATATTTTCCTCTGCAAGTCTCAGATACTTTGTAATCGTGAGTATCTTTATCCTCACTTTGTAACAAGGAAGGGTCAAGCCCAGACAGATCAAGTAATTTGTCCACAGTTTATGGCAGAGCTGGGAGAAGATGGTTGTTCAACTGCTGTGAGAGAGATGCCCTATGTTGCTTCAGGTGTTGATCCAGTTGTACTGGGACAGTGTTCCGACAATATAGACAGGTCTAGAATGTCTTTTATATATTCCCACCTAGGCCACCTTTAAAGCCTTTGGGCTGTGTATCCAAGTAAAATAGTACCTTCTTTTGGTCTGCTGTTTTAAACTCAAAATCAAATCAGTTTAGCATAAATTAAATGAATTGTGGTTAGGCTGTTTCATGTCTTAGCTGATCCTGTTCTGCTGTAAGGTTTGTTTACTTCTGAATTACCCACTACTCAAGAGACCCACTTGAGCTTTTTTCTCTGAACTTGAGTACGTGGTTAAGAGCTGTCTTTGTTTGTCAGTTAATTCAGTGGGCTGCTACTTTGATGGTGTAAAGTCATGAGATAGCAGCTGGAAGTTGAGAAAAGGTTTGTATGTGCATACACATAGATGCCTAAAGAACCCATAGCTTCATGTCATTTTATATTATACAAATTGGCTGGTAGTTTTTATGGGTCAGGTAAATTATTGACTGTCCTTGAAGAAGGATAGAAACCTTTGGCATATGTGTTGGAAGTTGTTACATTGCATTTCTTTGCTAGTTACTCATTAGATTTGTGCCAAGAAACCACTCTTCTTAAAGAGAGAGACACCAGGGATTTTGTCTTACACAGTTTTTTTTTGTTTTCTGTTTTTACAAAGATATTAAAAAATATCTTTTTAAGGTCTGGAGCCTTTCAGGATTGGACCATACACCAACTTCGTTAATATCGGTGAACGCTGCAACGTTGCAGGATCACGGAAGTTTGCTAAACTCATCATGGCAGGCAACTATGAAGTATACATTTTAACAATAATCTTTGTAGCTGATGCCTTGATTTTTAATTACTGCATTACACTGTGTTATTAATTGCTTGTTTTACTGGTACAAAGCACTATTTCTGTACCAGTTACAAGAGTATGAAACAAGGAGAATTTAAGTTTTCATAGATCACAGAATGGTGGGGGTTGGAAGAGACCTTTAGAGGTCATCTAGTCCAACCTCCCTGTTCAAACAGGTCCATCTAGATCAGGTCACACAGGAACATGTCCAGGCAGGTTTTGAAAACCTCCAGAGAAGGAGACTTTGCAACCTCTCTGGGCAGCCTGTGCCAGGGCTCCCTCACTCTTGCAACAAAATAGTTTTTCCTTATGTTTATATGGAACATTTTGTGTTCCAGCTTTTTTTTTTTTTTTTTTTTTTTTCAT